>CM037783.1:52900995-52926211 GCA_021229015.1 Solen grandis
CTCTTGAACCGACTTTACACTTGTTTAAAAATGATTTCTTCCAGCTCAGTTAACTAGCTAAACCATGAACTTAATTGTCATTTTATTGCAGAAGTTATTGGCAATATTCATGTGTATATTATTTATTATTTATACCAATACTATCACCGTTACCATTTCGGACACTGTGACGATGCTAAAGAGCTTCAGTTTAGTTAACCCTTAATGGTTAAATTGCAATATCTTTTATTTCAGTGAGTTCGTTAAACGGACGACAATGAGTACTCGTAACATTGTTTGAATAATAAATTATTGCTTTTAGCCATTTTCGGTGAAAGAACAGTGTTATTTTTTCTATCGACAGCTTGGAATCTTAATGGGCCAAGATGGCCCTGAATCGCTCACCTGAAAAATATTGCTTTCATTGCTCTTTTTTTACATAAAGTCATACTGAATACAAAATCCATGCAGAGGTACAGCAAATAATTGTGATTCCACAGATTGCTCAAGAAATGAAGATTTTAGAGTGTACACAAAGTGAAGGATGTTTTGTTTTTTTATCATTCAAAGGCCATAACTCCTGACCTAAAGGAAAGATATCAGCCATAATCGAACTTAGCCGAGATATTATGGCTATAGAAGTTGTCATAAAGTTTGAAGAAGATTGCTTCAGAAATGAAGATGTTAGAGTGTACACAAAGTGAAATCTGGCATTTCTTATCATTCAAGGGCAATAACTTATGACCTAATGGGAAGATATCAGCCATAATCGATCTTAGCCGAGACATTATGGCTACAAATATTGTCATAAAGGTTGAAGAAGATTGCTGAAGAAATGAAAATGCTAGAGCGTTGACGAACGGACGTACGTCCGGACGTACGAAGGACATTGACTGACCACAATAGCTCACTTTGAGCATAGCTAATAAAAAAAGAAATAGCTTTTTCAAAAAAAAAAATATGCGGCGTTGAAGAGGAATAAAATAATGGGTGACGTAGAATGGTTATGTGATGCGAGAATTATTATCTGTAAAGCGTTTCATACGAGGAAGTCAAAATAATCATCGGCGGAGTAAACATTATTGTAATGAAGTAGACTATTTTCTTTCTTTCTTCCGTTACTGTCTTCTATCAATTTCTGATAATTACGACAGGGTGGAGGCATATATGCAGTTAGAAACTGTATAAATAATTAAAAATAAAAGTTGAGTACAGTTCACAAATAAAAATAAAGGGTTACATCTGACCTCAACATTAAAAACATACTAGCGTAATGAACTAGTCGAGTTGTGTCTTGAAGGAATCTACAGTGGTCAATGAAACAGTAGATTCTGGCAAGGAATTCCATATCGGTATAATTCTTGGAAAGAAGGAAAATTTCAGAAGATCAGTGGATGCAGTCAGTCGGTTGTATTGTTGAGAATTCGATAGTCTTCCAGAACGTCTAGTTGTCATGTTTGTTGATAAATAACGGTCCCTGTCAATGTCCACTAGTCTATTATGTATTTTGTAAAATAATGTCAAGCTGGTATTTATACGTCTATTTTCTAAAGTTGACCATTGTAGCTCGTCGAGCATTTCCCCTACATGACTGGTATTATGCCATCTCCTACATGTCCATCTAGCTGCGGTTCTTTGAACCATTTCAATTTTCCGAATGTTAACCTTGGAGTGGGGATTCCAAATGGGAGAGGCATATTCTAGTTGGGGTCTAACTAGTGTCTGGTAAGCATTAACCTTAGTTTCCCTGGGGGCAAGTGACAAATTTCGGCGCAAAAGACCAAGAGTTTTAGTTGCCTTGCTGGTTATATTATTAATATGCGGCGTCCAGTCCAATGTATTGGTGATAGTAACCCCCAGGTACTTTGTTTCATTTACTTTGTCAAGCGTCTGTCCATGTAAGGTGTAGCTGTGTTGTATCTGTTTGTCAGGTCGATGTCTGGATATTCTCACTGAGTGGCATTTGGACACATTGAACTTCATGAGCCACTTTTGCTCCCATACACCAAGTTTTGATAGGTCTTCCTGTAGTTCAATGCAGTCCTGGGGAGAGAATATGTTTTTATAAAGGACACAGTCGTCTGCAAAAAGCCTAACATTTGATAATATACCATCAGGAAGATCATTTATGAAAAGTAGAAAAAGGATGGGGCCTAGGCAGGAGCCTTGAGGGACACCGGATATAACTGGGGCTGAGTCTGAGTGTGTTCCGTCGAGTACTACGTCTTGTGTCCTGTCAGTTAACCATGAGGCAATCCAACGGTTGGTTGTCCCTCTAACACCATAGTGTTCAAGTTTGTACAGTAGTCGTTTGTGAGGTACTTTGTCAAATGCTTTGGCGAAGTCCATCACAATAACGTCAGTCTGTTTGTGTCCCTTACCTCTGTCAAGATTATATGCAATGTCATGAATGAATTGGACGAGCTGTGTATCACATGAACGTCTGCTTCGGAAACCATGTTGTGAGTCAACTAATATGTCATTTTTCTGTAGATGCTTCATGATATTACTGACAAGGATATGTTCAAGGACCTTACAGCTAATACATGTGAGTGAGACTGGCCTATAGTTTGAGGGGTCATACTTTTCCCCTTTCTTAAAGATAGGAACCACATTGGCTTTACGCCAGTCATCGGGGACTTGTCCAGTTTTTAATGACCTATTAAATATAGCTGTAAGGATGTCGCCCAGTTCATTGCAGCATTCTTTGAGGATGCGTGCATTGATGGTGTCAGGTCCTGAAGCCTTATTGGGATTAAGTTTACTCAGGTAAGACTTGACACCACTGGGGTTTACGTAGATGTCGTTCATTTTGGGGAATTGACCTTTACTGAAGTTTGGGAGGGTTGATGAACCCTCCTCAGTGAAAACTGAATGAAACTGATTGTTCAGTATATTAGCTTTGTCCTTACTATCAGTCTTAAGGACACCGTTTTCCCTTAATGACGAAATGTTGTTTTGACCATTCCTAAGGCTATTTATATATGACCAAAATTTTTTAGGGGTAGCCTTAGGGTTTTCGTCTTCATTCGGGGTGAAAATATCATTCACATATTTCCAGTGGGCATCTCTTATTTTCTTTTGGACATGAGACCTGAATTCTTTAAACTTTTCTATGTCATTAGGGGAGTTTGACTTTCGAGAACGCCTGAAAAGCTTTTCCCTTTTTTTCAGGAGTCTCTTTATGTCAGTGTTGATCCAAGGGTGACCAACACGTGACTTAGACATTTTTGATGGAACAAATTTATCCATCGCCTTAACTATCTCTGTCTTAAAGTCAGTCCACAAGTCATTTGGTGAGATATTGTCCAGATCCTGGGCTAGGATATTGTCTCTGTATTGTCCCAGGTGAGACTTCAGTCCGTCCATGTCTGCCCTTTTATAGAGAAAAATCTTCCTAGGGGTCTGTCTGACTCTTTTTGACTTAATGTCGTACTCCACTAAAACAATGTCGTGGTCCGCTTTACCAATAGGAGGTAGTGACTTAACCCTGTTAACAGGAACAGGGTTGTTTGTCAGAAGGAGGTCTAAAGATTTGTCTTGTCTAGTCGGGATGTCAACAACTTGGTTGAGACAGTGCTCCTTCACAATGTCTAAAAGTTGCTTTTGGGTGTTGCATTGATTGGCACCTGGTGATACAAACATGTTTCCCCAATCAATGTCTCCACAGTTAAAATCACCACCAACAACAATTTGGGCTGATTTGTACGTCATTATACGTCTCAGGGACTCATTAAATTGTTCTAGGTAATAAGGTTGGGATTTGTTTGGGGTCTATAGAAGGATGATAAGTAAAGGGTTTTAGTGCCAATGACCTGAAGCTTGCACCAAGTGATTTCACAGTCTGTATTAAGTTCAGGTGTTGCAACACATAATAGATCCCGCTTATAAGCAATAAAGACACCCCCGTGACCATCTTCCCTGTCCCTTCTGATAACTTCAAAATCTTCAGGAAATATCTCAGAGTTTGCAATGTCAGGATTTAACCATGATTCATTACCAAGGATTATATCAGGCTTGGAAGATTCAATAACTGTAAGGAGTTCAGCCTTTTTATTTTTAATGGATTGGCAATTCATTATCAATATGCGAAGTGGATGGTGTAGGTTAACCTTTTTTCTTTTGGATTTGTTATGGAGTGGTCTTATAGGTGAGGAAGAGGCCTTTGGGGATCCAATATCATCTGGAAGGGGACTAAGAGGAATGTCAGAGGAAATAGAATTGCATGATGATAGGGTCTCAAATCTGTTTGTAGAGTTTATGCATGCCATGGTATCAAAAAGGGAAGTAGAAAAGTTAGGAAGTCCACATCTAAAGCACTCCCATGACATATTCTGATTACATGACTTCTTGAATAAGCTGTAAATAGAGGGGTTCAATCCCTGACAGTCAATGTGAAACCAAGTTTCACAAGAATCACACACAATGGCACGATCTTCCCAACCCACTTGGTTATTACAAACCCCACATAAATAGCTGGTGGAATCAGGGCCAGGATTCAATTCACAGTCTATAGCCGTCTTTAAGTGTCATACAGAGACGGTGAAACAGAATATAATGTACTTTAGCCTAAGTACAGTTGTGTTTTATTAACTGTTTAAACTTTATTTATTTTACATCGATTACGAAACAAGTCATTACAACTTAAATTTATCTCTCTCGATGGCTCTGGTGGTGGCGTATGTGGTCATTATTGTGGGAGGAAACCGGAGACATCTGGGAAAACCCGCATGCCTGAACGGGCGACCACTGTACGTGATTAAAATATAAATGCACAGCTGCCCAAAACAAGGAATTTAAAGTTTAATGGAGTTCATATGTATTTATGCATTTTTTTTCATCTGGTTTTGTTCTAGACATCCTATTATGGTAATTATTCTAGCAGCATATTTTAACATCATATATCACTTTTCACAAAATTCAATATCTTAACAAGACAGATTTTTAAAATAAACAAGACTTTATTCATAAGAGGAGTTGGTATATAAGATTGGCTGTAGACTCTTTTTAATTTATTAGTCTCAAAATAAATTTCACTACACACACACTTACAGACATTTAGAGCTATCCAAAATTTATATACATGTAATAGCATATTTAAACATGGAACACAAACAAGAGGGCAATGAAGGCCCTAGAAATGCTTAGCTTAGTTTTTATATTTGTTCCCATTTTAGTTGGCATGACAACCAGATTTTGGCATGGAATCCAATCCTTTGAACAGCTTTGGAAGAGGACCACCAAAGGAACATGCCTGTAAAGTTTTCTGAAAACTGGCCCAGTAGTTTAGAAGTTGTTGTTTAAGTTGATTGTTGACGATAAACGCTGGACATTCATTAGTCACAATAGCTCACCCTTGCAAATGGTGAGCTAAAAAGGGCTTCAATTTCAGTAAGTCATAAATTGTGAAGAGTAATTTTTATGTTTGTTTGGTTTAAGGTCTTCCTATCCTAATAGCGATCAATTCCATCAAAGCCATGACTTAACTATACACATGTATATAAGTTTTGAAAGTGTCAAACAATGGTAATCTTAGGGGCAAATTCTTCTTTTATTACCCCCCCCCCCCCCCCCCCCCCCCCCCCCCCTGATTATTTTGTTGCCATGAAATATCTTCCCTGAAAACTTAAAAAAAAAAAAAAGGAAAGGGATTTTCTCTATTATCTTATGGTAAAGTTCAGATTTTGTTTTCATGAAAGTCAATACAAAATCATAAAATGCATCTTTCTACCAAGAGTTTTTCTCATAAATCAATTATCTCCCCAAAATTAGATAGAAACTGAAAAAAACTCTCGGTGAAATATTTTTATTATGCCCCCCTTCGAAGAAGAGGGGGTATATTGCTTTGCTCATGTCGGTCGGTCCGTATGTCCGTCGGTCTGTCGGTAGACCAGACCTTGTCCGAGTGATAACTTAAGTTCTATTTGACCTTTAAGTCTCAAACTTCTTGTGATTGTTGCTCACGATTAGTAGATGACCCCTATCGATTTTGGTGTCATTACCTCAAAGGTCAAGGTCACATGTTGTGTATGTATAATACCAGACCTTGTCCGAGTGATAACTTAAGTTCTATTTGACCTTTAAGTCCAAACTTCTGTGGTTGTTGCTTATGATTAGTAGATGACCCCTATCAATTTTGGTGTCATTACCTCAAAGGTCAAGGTCACAAGGTTGCATTTGTATATATGTTTGATGACTTGGCCTTGTCCAAATAAAATTTTAGTCCTATTTCAGACTATATGTGGTTGTTCCTTATAATGAGTAGATGACCTCTATTGATTTGGGTGTCAACATCCAAAGGTCAAGTTCACAATGTCACATGTTGATATATTTTCATTATATAAATGTCTTGCCCAAGTGATAACTTCTATTTTATTTTTACTCTTAAGGTCCTAACCTCATGTAGTTGTTGCTTATAAATGTAGAAAACCCTGTTTTCAAATTAATAAGTTGGATTCTTATAAATATTTTGTACGATTTAAGCACTGTCTGACTAATAACTCAAAATCTCATTGTGTCTGGTTTTATTTCAGTAAATGTTTAGTTCCACATTTTAGCACATTATATTTTCACTCAAATTTTTGAAGTTTGAAATTTTTTAACCAATTAAGGCAAACATTTCTTGTTTTTCAATGTTTTATAGTGACAAAGTTTCATAGGAATATAACCATCCAATGGCAAAATATTAAATATGGCTATTAGGATGGGAAGACTTTAACATCCCACCGACAATATTTCAGTCATTTGGAGACAAGTCTACTTGAGACAGATATAGTGCTGTCACACTGCAGTATCATGCCATAGACACGTGGCATGATACAACACCTAGTCACATTATCCTGACACCGGGCCAACCAGTCCTGCAACTACCCTTATACGCTGAGCACCAAGCCATTTTCTTGTTTGAAAGGAGGAATAAATAAACAAAACAAGAGAATCATTAACATTTATTTTCCATGACATCAACAAGTATTGTTATAATAATTACTAGATTGGTGTTCCTCAGAACACTTGTGTCACCTGCATTCCAGCAGTTGTCACAGAAAGGGGTGAGCATAAATTGATCAAAATTTACAAATTTAATTTTGGTTCTACCTACAAGTTATTAAACAAAAATAAGATCCATGAAGGCCCTGGAATCGCTCATCTGAGAATCAGGAGGAAAAGAAATACTAAGTATCTTACGATATTATGGAAAATGGACTCTGCCCTCTGCCAGCCATATTTTTCAACGGATTCAAATAAGTCTTGCTAGAGAGTGACCCAAGGAACATATGGGCTAAAAAGGCTTTGAAATCCAGCCAGTACTTTTTTGACAAAAAGATTTTTTCAAATTTGTACTATAAAAAAAATCTATATACATAGTAGGAAAACCAGCCCTGCACTCTGGTGGCCATATTTTTGACGGATCCAATTAATTTTTACAACCTTGGTAGTGTGTCACCCAAGAAACATCTGTGCAAAAAAAACACTTTGAAATCTAGCCGGTACTTTTGAACAAGAATATTTTCAAATTTGTTCAATTTACTGGTACATATAATGCAAACAGGCTCCGCCCCCAGGCAGTCATGTTTTTCAGCCAATCCAAATAAATTTTATAATATATGATAGAGAGTGACCCAAGGAACCTCTGTGCCAAAAATCTTTGAAATCCAGCCTGCAGTTCTGGACTAGAAGATTTTTTTCAAATTTGAACAAAATACATTTTAGAAAACAGCCTCTGCCCTATGGCAACCTTGCCATTGGTAGCAAGTCACTGAAGAAATATTTGTGCTTGAGAAAAAACTTTGAAATCCCATGAGGACTTTTGGACAAAAATATTCTCAAATTTGTACTATATACATATAAGGAAAACAGGTTCTGCTCCCTAGCAGGCATGTTTTTTTACCGATCCAAATAATTTTAACAATCTTGGTAAAGAGTGACCCAAGGAACATCTGTGTAAAAAAAAAACACCTTGAAATACAGTTTATACTTTTGGACAGGACGATTTTTCAAATTATTACTATATACATATAAGGAAAACTGGCTGTGTCCTTGAGAGCCACATTTTTCGTGGGCTCTATAAAAGTTTGACAATTTTGGTAGAGAGTTACCAAAGAAACATCTTTGCAAAAATATTTTAAAACCCATTCAATACTTTTGGGCAAAAATATTTTTAAAGCTTTCATATTTTTCCCCTTTTAGTTGCCATGGTATGGAATTTCATTCTTTGAACAACTTTGGAAGAGGACCACACAAGGAACTCTTAGATGGAATTATGGTTCTTAGTCACTACACTTCTCCTAGCCACATTATTTTAATATATAAAGATTCAAGTCAATAGCTTGAATAGATTCATAAAAAATGTTTTTTGTACATGTACTTTTAATCTTTTTTTGTTCAAAATAAAAAGAAAATCATTGAGATAAAGCTGGTAAATGTCTTAAAACTTGACAATAGATTGTCTTTTATGTTTAACATTTAGTATAGTATATATAATAGTATTTTTACAATTCTTAATATCGTGCAATAGAGCCCTTGAACCTTAAATTATGAACAATAAATTTTCTTTGGGGACCTCCATCCCAAGCCCCAACTCAATGGCCGTCCTCAAGTCCTAGCTGGAGCACTGATTATATGTCTTCATATGGTCAAGAACCAAACATAAACAAATCTTTCTAAAGCATGTTATACTGTTTACACCCAAAAAGTTTGTCACAAAATGCGGTACAAATGCACTTAATTGAATTGCTGATTCACTTCATAAACAAAGAGGGTCAAAATAATTTTCAACAAGAACTGTCCTAAGACAGCACACTCGACAATTTCAGTGCTTGTCAATAAAAAAAATTGCAGTATAAGAGAAAAGATCAGTCTCTGTATCATCAAAAAGTTAACAAGAGCAATAAATATGTATCCCAAGTTTCAAAGCATAATCTCAAAAGGTTTAGTAAAAAAATAAGGTGGTTTGCAAACATTAACCCAAATTTGAGGTCGAAGAAAGGGCGTAATTTAGTCAAAATCTATGACAGAGTAATGTAATCTTACTTACAGGTGGAGCTAATGGTTATTAACAAGTATTCCAATTTTTACAGCAATACCTCAAAGGGTTCAGTGAAAAAACTGAGGTGGTACAAAAAATTTAACCTAGATTATGAGTCAAAAGGGACATAATTTAGCCAAAATCCATGACAGAGTTATGTACTTTTGCAGACAGGTGGAGGTGATGGTCATAAACAAGTATTTCAAGTTTCAAAGCAATACCCAAAGGGTGCAGAGAAAAACTGAAGTAGTATGAAAAACTTAACCAAGATTCAAAGTAAAAAAAAGGGCATAATCTGGTCAAAATCCATGACAGAGTTATCCACACTTGTCTACAGAGTTATGCACTTTTGTAGACAGGTGGAGGTGATGGTCATAAAAAATATTTCAAGTTTCAATGGTTAAGCAAAGGGGTTCAGTGAAAAAAAGGTGAGACGGTATGGAAAACTTTGAATAGTTGAGCTAAAAATGACCAGTCTTAAACATACAACACTATATTTTAGAAGACCAATATTGAACTTCCTTTCAGTGACTTTAAATACGAAATACTCTCAATTATGTTATTTCTTATTTTTTACATAAAAAAGTATTCTATGAAATCTCAAAATTGAAATTATTGCATTAAATCAAAGGTTTGAGTATGTAAAGGAATAATATGAAACTTTAAGCTGCATAAAAAAGTATTACAGAAGCTATGGCCATTTAAATTATGAGACACTTAAAAAATACAGTGAAACAGAAAATTTCATTTTGGTTCAGTATAGGTATAAATATATGGTACCCCACTATACCATTTCTCAGCACATGATTGTGAGCGATTCTGATCTGCAGTACACTGACTCATATGGTAAAGAGTGAAAATTATTATTTTGTCAGATTATCAAAAATATCATATTTAATGCATTGAAATTCATTTGAGAACCAGACCTGCTGTGTGTCATATTCTTTAAGCTTTCTCCATTATCTCATATATTTACTGTATTGTATGACATAACACATCTTGTTGTATATGTAATATTAAAATCAAATAAGTTTGTAATTTTAACAAGCTAACATTTTCATTTGTTTTCACTTTCAATTCCTTTTCGTGTCAAAATATCGCCATACATATTAATTCATATTAAATCCCCATCCAGTGTATTATTATTGCCAAATAATTACTATGACATAGAGACTGAGCTGTTTAAAACCAAACAGAACAGAAGGGTCACAGGACAGTAGGGCCATAAGTCAGAGGAGTCTTTCTACAAGTTCTGCAGGCACACCTCCGATCCCGTCTCCTCCCCTGGCAGATGGAATGTGATGGTATGAGTTGTCACCCCTTCTTTGGAGTCCGTCTGAATAGAGGTCTGGATATCCCCACTCTCAGTCTCCACTCCCTGGGTCACCACTTCTCCACCTGACTGACCATCCTGTGACATTGCTGACAGTGCCGAGTATATCAACTGGACGGCAGCAGCATCTGACTGTACCAGACCATCATAACTAGTGAGCTTAGCCAAGTCCTCAGCACTCACCACGCTCTCCCCAGCCTTCATTCATCTGGACCTGCATTTCAAACTGTGTGCCCTGTTCACCCCCTGACACAGAACTGATAGGAATCTGTATCACCTGGCCTGAAGGTAGGGACACAGTTTGAACTGGCTGACTGGTGCCCTGCAATAACTCTTGCTGCAGGTTGATTGAACCGAACACCATTTCCGGGCGTGTTGTTGTAACCTTTGACCTCTTTGGCCTTGCAGTCTTCGGAACTGGCTGCCCATCTGAAGCTTCTACAGCCTCTATGAGACCATTTTTATGATCATTTAAATGATTCTCATACTGTGTCTTGTTCACAGTTCTGTACAGGCAGTGTTTACAGTTGTACACACCCCCCATACCAGGATGTTTATTTTTCACATGAACTTTCAGGGAGATGGCTTGTATACATGCGTAGGCACAGTGTGGGCATTTATACGGTTTCTGGCCAGTGTGTCGCATTTTGTGACGACGAAGCGAGTTGTGATCACTGCAGGAATACTGACACTGGTCACACCTGGAATAGTCAAGTCACTCATTTCTTACTTCCAGTCACAGGAATACCTCAGTGCACATACTGTGATAAGCATTAAGTTCAACTGTTGGGTATAATATAGACAATCCATCCAGTTTTATCTTATGATTAAGTTCCTATAATGCTTCCGCTACATTTTGGACCTAATGGCCTTTCACTGAGATAACCAAGGTTTCCTCATGTTTCATGAGGGTACCTTGGTTATCTTGGTAGAGGTTAAGTGGTCCCAGACGTAGCGGAACCATTGAAGGGACTTTACCTTAAATCAAGTGAGCCTATTTTTAACAGAAAACCAAGATAAAGAAATGTTTTTTACTGAATATTCTTTATGACTGATCAGTATTAAAAACTTAATGAAGTCATTAAACATCTTTTGCTCATAAAAAAAGTGAAAAGTAAACTTTTATCAACATCTTAAAAATGATCAAGATGTATAAATGAATAAAGACAGAACTGAAAAGACTGTGAAAAGGTTGTATTGTGACCAACATAACATTGCACCATATCACTTACTTGAATGGTTTGTCCCCTGTATGTGTTCTCATGTGGAGTATAAACATAGCCTTCCTAGAGCAGGAGTGAGAACAGAATGTGCACTTGAATGGTTTGTTGTCAGTATGTACATTCTCCTTATGGACCTTCAGGCATTTGATGTTTGCAAACATCCGGTTACAGATATCACACTGCTTTGGAGTATGCCTGGAATTTGTACATTAATTGCTGATAAAACAATATGTATTTCATGATATCAATGCAACTTATATCCAAACAAAAAATGTACATAATGATACTGTCTTGTACTGTTGTAAAATGTGGATTTTGTATCAGCGGCTTGAAAATAATTAAGAAAATTGATACAAGAAAATTTGATGAAAATTCATGTACATATTAAACCATGTAAAAAACTAGAGGTCCATGATGGCCCTGAATCGCTCACCTGATTTTAAATGAGAACATATGTTGCATTTTTCATATTGCTAAAAATGCCACAATGCAATTCGATCAAGATTCTATGGAAACATACATTCTGACCAAGTTTCATGAAGATTGGGCCAAAAATGTTGCCTCTGGAGTGTTAAAAAGATTTTTCAAATATCTGACCTCATGACTTACTTTTTGACCCCACATGACCCAATTTCAAACTTGTCCAAGATTTTATGGAAACAAACATTCTAACAAAGTTTCATGAAGATTGTGTTAAAAATATGGCCTCTTGAGTGTTAACAAGCCTAATTGTTGATGACACACGAAGGGTGATCACATCAGCTCATTCTGAAATCTGGTCAGTAGTTTTGAAGGAAATGGTTTTTAAAGTTTTCATAATTCATTTCTTTCCATTGCAAATGCAAGCAGGCTTCTACATGGACCAAGTTTATTTTAGCAACTTTTGTGAAGGTTCACCCAAGGATCATTCCTGCCAAGTTAAATCAAATTCTGTCCAGCTGTTTCAGAGAAGATGTTGTCTAAATATTTCACTATAAAGATATATGGCAGATTAACCCTGCTCCTGGCGACAATGTTTTCTAACAGATTGGAATAATTTTTGCCATCTTGGTAGAGGGTTACGCAATAAACATCTGTTCTTAAACATTTTGAAATCTGGCCAGTAATTTTGAAGGAGATGATTTTTAAAGTTTTCAATTATTTTTCTTTTTGTTGCCATTGCAACCAGAGTTCGTACATGGACCAAGTTTTATATTAGCAACTTTTGTGAAGATTCTGCCAAGGATCATCCCAGCTAAGTTTAATCAAATTCTGTCCAGCAGTTTCAGAGAAGATGTTGTTTAAAGATATCACTACATACATATTAGGCAAATTAGCCCTGCCCCTGGCGGCCATGTTTTTTAACAGATCGGAAAAATATTAGGGATCTTGGTAGAGGGTAACCAAAGGAACATCTGTAATAAAATATTTTGAATCTGGCCAGAAGTTTTAAAGAAGATGATTTTTAAAGTTTTCATAATTTATTTATTTCTGTTGGCATGGAAACCAGAGTTCTACATGGATCAAGTTTATTTTAGCAACCTTTATGAAGGTTAAACAAATGATCATCCCTGCCAAGTTTAATCAATTTCTGTCCAGCTGTTTCAGAGGAGATGTCGTTTATAGCAAACTGTGATGACGGACAACACATTACGACGGACGCAGGGTGATCCTAATAGCTAAAAAGCCTAAGAAATTCTTTACCATTTATCAGCAAGAAATGGCGATTTCTTGGTTTCCTCGTCTGTGTGTACGAGCTGATGGTTCTTCATTTGGGCAAACTGCTTGAACCCTTTGCCACAAATGTCACATGTGTACGGCCTGTCTGTGCCATGCACCTCTTTGTGAGTCTGAAACACGTGTTTTTGTGTGATCAAAGGACCCTCGAAAGCCAATGCATATATCTCAAATCTTATTCATCTTTTATCACAAACTATAAGGGAGGTAGACATAGTGACCAGTACAAGGCATGTGAGTACCTGGCAGGGCTTTTCCAGCCAAATTTGGAATGAAGCCTTAGCCAATGCAATTTGGAAAATATTAAACGAAACTAAGAATAGGGGATGGGTGGAAAGAGAAAAAAAGTCAATTAAGGACATTTATATACACTGAAAAAAATAGCTAGAGTATAAACAGCTTTTACAATATTATATACTTTAATTTTTATATTGATTTATGATATTAAAGAAAAATTCAAGAAAATTCTGGGTCAGGGTGTTTGTTTGACCCAAGCTCCAGGGTTTGTGTAGACTAAATGCAGTGCACATTATAAAACAAAATCTATAAAACAGTCTACCACTAGGCCATAAATCTACATCTTTATTTTGTGATTTGTTTCATTGCCTTAATGCCTCCAAGCAATTGTCTTGGGCATGACACTTCTCCTCCATGAGATCTATCCACCTGTTAAGTTACATAGTAACTTTTATTCTTTTATGATATGTTCTGGACAAAAAATTAAGTATGAAATTTAACAAAGGGAATAACTCCTAAAATATGATATGCAGAGTTACAGTTCTTGTTCTTGAAACTTCTCCTCCATGAGATCTATCCACCTGTGAAGTCTAAAGTTAATAGCTTTTACACTTTTTGAATTATACTCTGCACAAAAAGTGTGACAGACAGATGGACAGACAGACAGACGGACGGATGGACAACTCTGACAAAAAACATATGTCTCCCCACTAGTATTAAAATGGGGTTGGGGGGAGGCAAAATAATTGTTTGAGACTGTCAGTTGACCAGTATGACCCAAGTTACTAATGCATGATTTTTTTTAAGTTAGGTCCATTTATTATGGTAACTAATGCATTAATACAAATACTGTGATTAGCACTAGCAGGTATGAATTGTCTCACCTTTAATTTAAACATGGTATCAGTCTTGAAATTGTTGCATATATCACAGGTGAGGAGATCCATGTCTATTCGATGTGCCTTCCACATGTGGTAACGGGCCTGTTTCCAGCTTCTGAAGGTCTCTGTGCAGGATGTGCACCTGATACAGTACCATGAGAACAAGGGGATGATTTACATTGTAAACTTAATGTTACTGAAAACAAGAAACCATACAAATACTGTCAGCCTAAACATTTTGGCTATTCCAGTATTAAAGCACAGTCAAATGTTGTTTCTAAATCAAGCATAAAAGTTTTACTTATATCCTTCATAATGATACAAGAGCTATAGAAGGACCAGAAATGAAGGATTCATTGAAGAATTTGCTGCCATGTACTTCTAATAATAAGATAGAAAAGTGGAATAAAATACAGCTAAAATCAAACATGATTAACATTTTTATTGAATATTTCAAATGCTAAATCAACATTCCCCACTGAAAAAAAAGTCATGTTCTTTATCACTGCGGAAAAAAATTGATATACTTAATATTTTAGTTGGTTTGTAATTTACGCACTTAACATGATGGATGAAATGATAAATGAACACTTACTTAAACACAGGATCTGCCTTGCCTGGCTTCTCAACATGACACTTGAGGTGCATCTTCATGGTCTCTTCCTCCTTGAAGCGTGCAGTGCAGCCCTTCACTTCACATCGGACTGTCAGCCCAGACTCAACCCTCACCTTCTTCTTGCTCCTACCCAAGTAATAATCCGTCTGCAGCTGTTTAGGAGGCTGTCTCTTCCTCCGACTGCGGGAACTGTGGGCGTGTAACTGCTCGGACCAATCTTCATCTGAGTCGGATATCACAAGATCCTCTTCTACCTCTACAGACTGACTCTCCTCTTTCTCCTTCTCAGACTTTCTCTTGCGACCAACTTTCTTTCTGGGCTCCATTTGTGTTCCCATGTCCACTTTCCCGGACCCTTGTCCATCAGTCAGGCCATGGTCTTTGATCATGTGATCTTTACAAGCCTGGATGCTGGTAAACCCCTCACTGCAGTTACCACAGAGGAACAGTTCCTTTGTTGTAATATCAGAGTCCTCCTTCCTCTCATTGTCAGCCTTTCCTGCAGCGTTTTCTGTACTATCAGTTTCTTGCTGCCACTCATTTACCTCTGTAATTGCAATCCATAATGATCAGAAACTGATTTAAAAAAATGTTTTTATTTACATTGATTGGGAAAATTTTACAACTTTACTAATCACCTTATCAAAGGCTTCTGGGTTGTACCAGTACTTTGCTCCGGGGAAGGTCATAAAACCTTAAGTGTACATGTACTAATTACTACTGGATCGTGATATCCTTATATTTCAACTTCCACCAGAGATATAAACAGAACTTTAAACACTTTACCATGGTGCATTGCTAATCACTGTTTCTTTGGTAAAGTATCATAATCACGCACACAATACATACAGATGTACATGTTTTAAGATGACAAATCAATGTTAATGTATGAAGTGAAGTTTTGTTGCAAAACAGTTTAAGAATGCTTTCTTGTAACATATGAAATCAATTTCTTATCCAATACAGTCCTCATGATATTGTAGCTCAGATTCTACAGTCTGCTGGGCAAATAAAATCCCACTGTTTCATATACCATTTATACCTTTAAAAATCAGTTAATTAATATCACTAAGTAATAAAACTGTAAAAGAATATTCATGAGGTAAACTAGAAGGGTTATAGGCTACCTGTAACCAGCTTCTACCATCCTACCAAAGGGATTACTAACAAACATGGCATTTTACAGTTAGAGTAATGAGCAATGGACCTGTACAATAGTCCAAATGTGCATGGGCCATCAAGCATGTTTACTTTTCACGCAGTAGAGTGAAATTACCTGTGTATTCCGACACGCCTGGTTGGTCAGGGTCAGTCCCAGTGCTGACAGTTTTATTGGCCACTGGATTGGTCTCTTCTATATCCTTAGCCTCAATAATGAAATGTGTATTTTCTTTAACAATCTCGGTCTCAGTTTCTGTCACTTGTCTTATTTTCAGCTCTGTCTGTGCGCAGTCATCTACTATTTCATCTCCTTCATTGTTTGAGAGTTTGTAATGGTTGATTATCTCCCCTGAGTCATCGACCAACACCTGGATGGTAGAGTCTCCATTGAATTGGACATCCTCTGTATTCTGTAGGATACTGTACTGACCCTGGCTGTCCTTACTGACAAACTGGAAACTAGTGAAATGCTCTGACTTGGGTAGGTCCTACAAATTAAGCAATATTTCATAATCAAGCCACAATGACTCCATGACCAACTAGAGCTATAACTGAAGTTCATGAATACCCCCACTTCACTGCCTTGACTCAACAATATAAAAAGACCGTGATTTTTTTTTTTTTTAAGTGACCATGGTCAATATAAGATAACCCTAAAACTTCAATCCTATTAAACCAACTTATTTACAACATGAGAAATAATGTTGCCTAAATATGGTACATTTGTATTGTTTTTGTTTTTTTTAAATATTGAGTACTGGGTCAGAGAAAAACATTCCACACTAGATTTCTTCAGCAAAAAAGTATTGAAAAGATTGACATCCTCCTACCTGCTCACTGTCATCCAACATCTGGCCGTCCCCTGTGATTGTTATCATCTGACCTTGACCTAGAGACTGAAGGTCACTCAGAGGGATCACTTTGGCATTCTGGGAAACATTCTCATCTAACACTGAGTATGCCTCATCCCCTCCATCAAAACTGCCCTCAAACTGGATAACTTGTTGATGGTCATTTGCAACAGAGGTCACAGTTTCAAGTGAGGGTGTGTCCTCTGTCAGGACAGGGACATCCTGTGCTGTTGTCTTCACATCCAGGTCAGCTTCTGTGAAGGTAGAAGGTCATTTTGCATCAAAGAAGTTAGAGACAATGCAATACCTAGATGGTACAATGCATTGCACTATAATTCTCGGAGAACCAGATTGATTGGCAGGTAACACACTTAAGCCTATGAACAACTTATTTGTATGGAACAATTCCAAATATTCAGCAGCAGAGTGTCAGAGGACCGAAAAACTGTTTAACAAAATCAAAGCATCATATTCTAATATGTCTCTTGATTGCAATAATTAATTTTATTGTAAAACCATACCATAATCAAACTTGGTCGAGAGATTATAGCTATAAACAATGTCATAAATTTTGAAGATGATTGTTTAAGAAATGAAGATGCTCGAGTGAAAACAATGTGAAATCTGGCATTTTTTATTATGAACTCCTGGCCTAATTAGTCAATACCAGCCAGTACTATAAAACTTGGCTGAAAGATTATGGCAATAAACCTTGTCATAACATTTGAATTGATAATGATTGCTTATGAAATGGAGAAGCTAGAGTGTAAACAAACGAATTGTGGATGACGGACAATCATTTATCCTAATAGCTCATTATGAGTACAAGTGCTAAGGTGAGCTAAAACTACTAAATTCCTTTGTAAGCTT
The DNA here is from genome assembly GCA_021229015.1 of Solen grandis. Lineage (NCBI taxonomy): Eukaryota > Metazoa > Mollusca > Bivalvia > Adapedonta > Solenidae > Solen > Solen grandis. Next base: position 52,918,888 of record CM037783.1, read on the forward strand.
GTCATTTAGCAATGAAGGGGTATAATAAGTTACAGTCTTTACTATCACTTACATCAAAGACTCTATTAAGAATCATATAAAGAATGCTAGCAGTATAAGTGTAAATCTAAATGCAATAGGGGGGTGGGGATATGCCACTTCCTTGAGTTTGGAGAAAGAAAAATCCTGGGGTTGGCAGGGGAAGATGCCTATGAACAACCCCTGATAAAAAAGGGAAAAAATCCCTGTGCTCAAACATGAACAATTCAATAATACATTAAAAAGGCTAAAAATCTGCATTCAACAGATCATGTAGTGAAACTTGATGAAAACTTTTTTTCCAGTTTGTCTATAAACTGAACAAATCTGAACTAGCCAAAATCTTGTTTGAATCTTCATTATGGCAGACAGCTGGTTTTAAGAATAATCAATTACTGCTAGCATGGTCTAAAAGGTACTTGATTATCCATTATGTGCATTTCTTACTTTGAGATTCAATTTTCCCTTTTCTGTGTGCCAGCTTCACGTGAGCAGCCATATCTGAAGTTGTGCTGGTGATGTAGTCACAAAACTTGCATTTGTAGCTCGTCACCACCTCCATAAAAGAATCAATGTCTTCTTCTACCTCATCTGCCATCTTAAAACTTTTCTCCTAGTATCAATTAATATACAAATAATTATGATTTGTAGCAATGTAAACTGTTTTTATTCTATTCATAATGAAATCATGGTTTCAACCCTTTAAAAGGATGATAAAGGAAAACTTCTGCTCGGGCTGAACACCAAACTGACAGTAATTCAGTAATTTTGAGTATGATAAAACTGGGCTAACCTGTCCTGGAATTATCCTTATATATGCTGAGCGCTATTAAGCTATATATCTAATGTTTCTTCACTGAACTGACTAATTGTCTTTATTTTTTATCCTTATATGAACATAAAGACATAATAACAAGCGTGAAATTTTAAAGTATATTCACAGTGATGTCAGTCTAATAATGAAAGTGGTGAATAATTCAATGCTTTCTTTTGAAGCTTAATCTGCCATAAGATTATAATTTATATCAGTAAACAGTTTCTATCAAATTTTAAATTTTAATACACTTTTAATCATTATTTTTTGTAAAGTATGTTACAAATGTATCTCTCAATTAGATGATAAAACCTACTCCTTTCACCACCCATCATAGTAGGCATACTTGGACCAAGCTAAATTGGTTTTAGGCTGACTTGACCCAACAAAACCAAGAGAAGGGATATTTCCTGGTGTGGGAGCTATGTATATAACAAAGGAATCAGATATTATCTCATTCTGTCTCATATCTTCTTCTGTGTGTACATTTACCAAGTAACCTATATGAATTCTGTATGTTGCACAATTTTTATACTACAGGATCAGGTGCAAGGGCGTCTAATTGGTCCAGTGGTAACGATACCCAACAGCAGATCCAAAGGCTGTGCATTTGGGGGGAAAGATATCCAATGACCTTCCAAGGTCCAAAGTACTGTTTGAAAACAGGAATCAACAAGAGGGATTAGTTTGTGTTGAAAGAAGTTGTTTTCCCAATCGACACAAAATATAAAAGTAATACTGTATATATTTGTGTCGGTCAAAAGCTATCATGGCTAATGTTTACATATTGAATTTTTCCAATGATAAAGAAATATTGTAAAATACAAAAAACATATAAGAAGAACAGCTAATTCAATAAAAGCTAAATTTTATTTTTTCTGTAGCTAAATTTTATTTTTTGTTATATAACGTTATATAATGGTTCTGATTGGTGGCTTTTTATTTATTTCAAAACATTTCTGAACTTCAATCTTTAAAAATGATTTTCATACACCTTTTTGTCGACAAGTGAGGCAAAAGAACCTCAAAGAAATGGCATCGAAAATTCCTGAGGCCGAATTTTCTTAGAATACGGTCATCACTGCTGCTTCCAATAAACAAGTTTTTGATTTCAAGGCAATTCAAAATTTTTATTTGTACAGAAATATTATACATTGATATATGACTTATTATTATTTCAAACATTTTTTGGGTCGAATGGCGACAAAATAGTAAATATTTTTAACGATAATTATTCGCTAAGGCACACTTTTAGGGCCTCAAAGGCTAGATATCCTCGACGCCATTTTACCCTGAACAAAATTTCAGTTACTACCAAAGATGCTAAGGTAAATTTTGTATTTGAATATGGAGACTTCAACAAATATTTTCTATCTTAATCTATTACGAAAATAATGTTGGTTACCAGCCACCAAAACGATATTCTTTTGCAAAGACACTTTTCTTCAGGAGTTTAGTCAAACTGTTGCCCGGCTTTATTCTCCCTGGCAATAGAAACCAGCATTCATTTTTCATTGGTTAAAATGGGTACAGACTAATACATTAAATATTACAATGGTTCTCGGTCGTCCATCACAATGCTGAGCAATCATGTTAATAACTCACAAGAAAAATTTTGACGCAAGCGTCAATGAATCGGGCCGAAGAACTATTGTTGGCGTGATTCTCCGTTATTGCAGGAAAATGATGTAATATTCATTTCGCTGCTCTACTGGTACTTGCTTCTTCACTTAACGCAGAAATTCATTGGGAACCAGCATGTAAAGAGACTGCATTTTGAGATGTTTGAAAAGGGATGCTTGCAACGCTGCTCTATGGTGGCACACATGTTGACTCGGACAACAGTTTGGGGCTATATTTAGGCATCTATATTTTATAGAATTCCTTTTTTTTCTACGCAGAAAAATAGTTCTAAATTTTGTTTTCTGTCTTATCACTAAATGGTGATATTTTTTTTACTTATTTCAGTACGATTACGTTATGGAAGGCGAAACTGAAATAAAATAATCGATGCTGGAGATAACGTTTTAAATAAACTGTAATGAAAAAAGAAAGTACGCGAGCGAAAAAAAAAATCGCACCTCATTCTGGGATATTTTGAAACAATGACTGGCTGGAATTTCCAGCAACAGGCAACAAGATATAGATTAAATTTCTTCTGTATGGCTCATTAGTGCAGTGGGTAAAATAGGCTAGATCGCCATGCAAACGGCGTTGAAAAAGGGTGTGGGTTCGAGTCACAGCCGGAGAACAATGTTGCGACAGTATTTCAATCATATAGCGACGTCCAGCTAATTACAGGTGGAGGAAGACCCCGAGTACACAGAGGTACCCGGGTAGAACCACCGACATACCGCAAGCCAGCTGGAAGGCTTCCTCACATGAAAAATCCGAAGTCCCTACCGGGATTCGAACCCACAGCGGTGAGGGGCTGAGGTATCTATAACAAGAAAATGTGTATATAAAATGAAATGAAAAAAAAAAAAAAAAAACATAAAATAAATAATGAAGTTTGTTATTTTAGATTTCCTTCCACATATTCATATAATCTTGTAAACTTTGGGCAAGAGAAATGGGGAAAGTAAGAGTAGCGATGTGCTTTTTGGTAGAAATCCATTAAAACAAATAATGTGTTTTTTTTAAATTAAACGATTTATAACATTGGGTTTATTGGTGTCGCTTGAAAACTTGGTTATCGTTTATTGAATTTACTTTGATAAAGAAAAGAAATGAGACATCATCATATCAAAAACCCTGTTCTCTCAGCGCTATTAGCGCTTTGATTTTAGATGGTCCCTATAAATGACACTTTATATATTTTTAGGCACAAATTTTGTCATATTTCTCCCTGTAATGCAATATATTATATTTTTATTTGTATTTCTATATATCTATTGTCATAATGCATGCAATACTTTTAATTTGTCATATGCTATGTATGCATGACCTGTAAAAGGAGTGGACTCACATGGGCATTTAGCCTGTTTTTCAATCCTATGTATTCTTGAATAAAATATGTATTAAATTAAATACCTATTGGTTTTCGTACTGGCTTCGTACTTCGTGGAAGTTATTTCAGCATAATTACAATAGGACTAAATCGAAGGTCTACATTCCCAGCAGGTAACTTATTATACAAGAAGTCTAAATAATAACGTGATGTAATCTGTTTTACAACCCATGTTCCCATAGTCAAAAGTTGTTATTATCGTTAGCAGAAGGAGTGTAAGTACGAAAAGTACGTACACGTATACTTGATTTTGCGTTGTTCCGCAATATAAACCGCTACGAGCGTGACCACTCCGCAGATAAAATTTACATAAATAAAAAAATATCTACAGAATGGTTATATCTGTTCATCATCATTGATTTTTTTAAATTCAAAAACGTATATTTTTTTTACATTTTGCTAACCTTTGTACAAAATTAAAAGTAATGACAGGCACGAAAAAACTCATTTTACAGCTTAGCCTGGCAAACGGACCGGCTCCTGCCGGCCCGGAACAAGGTTCTCTATCAAAGACCTATAATAACATGCTTAATACGCCTTTGCTCTATTAAAAAAGACCTTGGTGAGACACCTACTGGAACCAGTCCTATTTCTAATACGCAATATTTATGACCTGTGAAAAGAGCAAATAGGTTTGGCATGAATTTCAGCACACCTCCAAGATCTGCAGCCATGCACACAACAAAGGGGTCTGGCACGTAAATGCCAGAAGTATAAATATCCGACACACCGAATGATCTCTTGAATGATACAATGTGAATAAACGCAGTACAGGCCTGGGTGGGGGCTGCTATGGAGAGACATTCTGATGGGGGCATATATCTACGATGGCATAAAGGGGGCATGGTCCTGGAAAAAAAATCGCGTTGAACACTCATTTAACGTTTCAAAATGCTACATGCCCAGAGTCCGTGTCCACCACACAAATTCTCGAATCTACATTCTGCCCAATCAGTTACTGGAAAGTGTAACCACAGCAAAATACTTAGGATTAACATTTCGTGATAATCCATCTTGGAGCACTCGTTGCACCAGGACCTTAATATTAGATAGAATATCTCCTGCTTACGTCTAAAAATACCAGAGATTTGACTTATAAAACCATGATTAGGCTCCCACTCAGAATTACACAAGCCCCACTGGTAACGTTTCACCATATTTACCGTTTAAGTACACTTTCTTTTCTTTTTCTTATCGTGAAGTTAAGAATTGTTTTTTTACTAATCTCGACACACTTCGCTGCAACTTGTCGGAGGAAAATGGCAGATGTCGTCACGGACGACGCGTTTTTGACTGGTCAATGGCTAATTATGACTGACTGTCGGCGTCATGTTAAGCTTCAAGTATCTGGAGCCCTCACACAGTCACAGACATTTTCATTTTCAAGGGCAGATAACTCTAAATCAAGCCAGTCGGTACCTTATTTTATTTCACAATATTGTTAGTTGTTTCATTTCTAGTCATTATGTAAAGTTTAAAACATTTTTTCACTATGCTTCAGTAAATAAATAAATTGCGTTTTTCTTGAAAAAAAAAGGAGAATATTTCTATTCCCATAAATTTGTTCATAGTGTATTTGTCTATAATCATGCAAAGATAAAGAAAATTCTCATGACTAGTTTTAATTTTTCTTCTTTGTCTATTTAGTAAAAAACTGTATTTGGTGCATATGCCTTTAAATACTCATATATACCAATAGTCTGATACCTGTCGTGCCGGCGTATTTTTCTTGTGCGTAAAACTACCGCCTTACGATTGAGTTCGACTGATACCTGGCTTGAGGCTGACAGATATATTAAATAGGGGCTTTGTTAGTTCAGAAGATGGATTTTTTTTTTTATGAAATATAAAGTAATGGGTTTGAAAATATCTCTCAACACCAAAATAACATCACACTTTTATTTGTTTTTATACACACAGATATCTCAAATTTGGATTTTATATCCAACAATGTATAAATGTGTAAATATCGAAAATATAGCATGTGTATTTGAAGTCAGTGTTTTCTGGTTAAATATGTCTGGCAATAACCAGAAATCCGGCTGAAAATAAAGCAAAAAATGTTATTTGTTTCTACTAACACATCCCCGACCAAAAAAATAAATAAATAAAAAATAGCGTCGGTAGGTCCGCAAAACTTTTTTGAAACTTTTTTTATAGAGTATGTAAAGAAAAACAGTGTCTTGCAACCGTGATAACTCGAATGCTAGGAAAAAATGTTTAGCGTCAGTACAAAAAAAGGGGTCGATCGGGGTAACTTTTTTTAATTACGTCTAAATATAATTTCATCTTTTTTTTCAGACGAGCATGTCCCCGGATCCTACAACTAACACAAGGATATATACGAGGGCTGACTGATAAAGTCGCTGAATCTCTTCTCAACTATTTATTTTTTCATCCAATCCCATGAAAACTCGCATACAAGTAAAACAGCTTATTTTCTCTTTCATTATCAGGTAGTAAATATGACCGGGAACCAGACAATGGAACAGCAATATAATAATTTTGGATCAGATGTAACTATCTGCAATGTATTCAGACATATCTCCTGAATCCACCGTGGCCGAGTGGTTACCCGCCTCGGGTATAGTTCTCTTGCTATGGGAGAAGTTTTAGGACTGGTTGGTGTCAGTATTGAACATTTAATCGTTTACATAAAAATATAATAGCTGGCAGATTGCATATTGTAAGTTTAGAGATTAATGAAGATACAGTTCATCTTATTAATGTTTATGGATATAACGATGATAATACTAATATATTTTCTGAGTTATATAAACTGATTGAAAGTAAGTACGGTGAAATTATCATTATTGGTGGTGATTTTAATGTGACAATAAACCCATTCATAGATAAAAATAATGGTAAAACTTATACACATAAAAAGTGCAGAGAAAAATTAAAAACAGCAATTGAAGATTTCAACTTAATTGATGTTTGGAGATATAAAAATCCTACAAAAAAGCAATATACATGGCACTCAAATCACACTTCAACAATATCATGCAGATTAGATTATTTTCTTATATCAGAACATATACAAAACATGGTTAAAAAGTGCGTTATAAGATATGGGTATAAAACGGATCACTCAATTGTTCAACTAAGATTAGAATTTATCAGTCAAAAAAGAGGTCCAGGATACTTTAAATTAAATAATAGTTTAATACTTACAAAGAATATAAGAAAGAATCAGAAAGGAAATAAAAAATATTGTAGAGATAAACAGCAAAAAAAAATTTGAAGTCATAAAAAAAAGATGGAAAACAAATTAGAAAAACAACTCAAGGAGGATATTTCGAAGCTAGAAAAAGATATCACTCTATCCACTAATTCAGAAAAAAATCAAAGAATTACATAATAAAAAACAATCATTAGAAAGCTTACTTGATGCAAAAATAAACGGTTTATTATTAAGAGCAAAAGCAAGACATATTGAAGGAAATGAAAGAAATAGCTCATACTTCTCTAACTTAGAAAAA
>CM037783.1:52926311-52976311 GCA_021229015.1 Solen grandis
CTCTAAAACGGGTTTTACTGCGGCTTCTTAAAATATCAGTCACGATAAGACATCTTTCAAGTTATGTCTTTCCTTTTAAGATGGCTGTCATTACAAGTATTCGAGTGAAACAATCGCAATATATCTAGGCGTATTAATAAAACAATGACCGTTCTGACGTCATAATATTGAGCCTGTCTGCGACTAAACTCTGATTTTTTTTAAATATAGTATAGGCCTGTCACTATTTACACTGTGGCAGACCATTTATTGATAAAATAACACACCATGTTTTCACTGTGACAACAATGTAACAATTAATATTACGACGATGAAATTGCATGGTATGGTATGTTATGGTATGCTTCTTGATATACCCAAGTCCAGAGGCAGTTCATTAATGTAGATTGGAACGGTTTGGGTTCGAGCACCGTTGTGGGAAAAGGTGAGGGAGGGGGGGGGGGTACAAATCTATGTACTTCACGAGTGAAAAATATTGGTTCACTCCAGGAACCGTTGAGAGGAATTAATATATGTTGTTTTATCTGACTTCCGGTCCACATACAAATGATAAACAATATCTAAATATTTAAACTGATCATTAAGATGAGAACCCACAGTGATAACATTTCAAAATTTGATAATTCAGAAGCTGTCATAGAACTAGATTCAAGGCACCAACATCAAAATATACTTCAACAATACCATATGCATTTTATGATTCCACACAAGTGGAAAGAACATGAAAGATTGCATTATCTAAATTTTATTAGTTCACAGTATGGCATGTCTTCGCGCCCTGAAGTCATTAATAAACACATAGGATGATTTTAGTGATAATATTTATCATGTGTTAGGTTGTCCTATAGATCGGCACCTTTCATCATTTCAAATCAATGCATTTCATCATTTCAACAGTTGCCATTTAAATCTATCTGAGGAATGGATAATATACATTACTTTTGCTGTTATATTATTTGGGTTTTACATACAATTTGTACAGATAATTCATCTGAGAAGCTGTATCAAACAAGGCATTTCTAAACTGTATGCATAAATAAAATCCCAAACATGAACTTAATCTTAAATTATAATGATCGACATGGTCACATTTTGTCTTCTTGTGAAAAAAAAAGCTACGAAACAACAGCTTACCACATTAATTCTAACGCCGAACAATAAGTGCTATGATAATCAAACAATATATCTAAATCTGCAATTCTGTATCCTATGAGCTCATAAAAACAGCAAATTTCAGAACTAATTCATGTTTATCCAATTTAACCAGTACATATTCGAGCCTGAGCCCTTTTAATCCCCTTTCTAGCATGTAATGGTCCCTTGATGTAGATATTCAAAAGAAAAAGAGCAATACTAAAACGGGTGTTTATATAGAGCAAAAAAGTAGCAAATCGGATTATTCTGTTGTTGTTGTTGTATTGGGGTTTACCGTCGCTTCGATAGTATTTCAATCATATAGCGACGTCCAGCTAATTACAGGTGGAGGAAGACCCCGAGTACACAAAGGTACCCGGGTAGAACCACCGACCTACTGCAAGCCAGCTGGAAGGCTTCCTCACATGAAAAATCCGATGTCTCTACTGGGATTCGAACCCACAGCGGTGAGGGGCTGAGCGATATGCAGTCCACGACTGTAACCGCTCGGCCACGGCGGCCCCGGATTATTATGTATGCTTGGGTATGCTACAAAGGTGCTTTCTATTTGCAAAAAAAAGAACGTGTGGAACTGGGTAAAAATACTTAATGGCATTTACACTCAAATGATATTAAGATATTATAATTATAAATACTCTTATTTATCAAAAACGTTTCAGAATAATTTTCAAACCATGTTTCGGCGTTTTCTACATCTACAACTGATTTATATATGATATCAAATATATGAAGATGTATAAAGCTATTCTTTAAGCTATATAACTATGCATGTTTTTGAAAAACGTACAAATCATTAAAAAATATCTCAATGGCATCAGTTTCTGTTGATGGTGCCAGACAAATAGTCAACGACAGGACGAAATTCCGACACACAGAAATTGAGAGCGATGTGACGGTTTTCGGTAAATGACCCAGGATTGCGACACAGAAATTGACACAATGCATTACATAGTAGATTAACACGTGTCTACTTTTTCCTCTACCGCGGGATCAAGACTTCGCCGTCCCGGACAATATCCTGGTGACGTTTATAGCCCTGCTGAAGTCGAAAACCCTAGGTTCTGAATCAAGCTTCCACGTTTAACCAAAAAATGGTATATCTAGTTATTAAAGAAAGGTGAGCAATTCAGTTTGTCAGCCGCCGAGATATTTCAAATAAACATTTTTATTCCAATTTTAACTAATCAAGAAAACCTGGCATTTGGCTTGTATGTAACCTCTTTCAAAAAGCATTGGGTCTGTTTAATATTACGAGCGTAAATGGAAAATTGTTTTAACGTGCAAAGTATTTTATCGCACAGGTGGTAAACTAATGTTAACATAAACTTAAACCTTTCAAAGTTATCGCTGACTGCATAGTAGTCAGTAGCACGTCACTGTTACATAATTTATTTCCTTTTGTCGCGAGACCAGCCGGTTCTCTCATTTTTTAGAGGAAACCAACTGTACCGACGAAACACCTGTTAACGTATTTGACATTGTAGACGGAAGAGATGAATAAAGAGGTCCAACTTCAGAACGTTTGTATTGTAAGTGTGTAGTTAACACTAGCATGAGAATGGGGCAGGTTCCCGGAGTAGTATGGGCAATATTACAATATTAACCTTTATCAAATTTATGCATATCGGTAATTCATGGCTTGTGGTACATGGCTGGCTCAACCCCATGCACACTTTCATTTATATATCATACTTATCGACGGATCAATACTGAATTCTTTTCAAGGAAAATAGTTCTCTGAGAACAGATACCATGGCAATAATACTAACGCTGTCTTACATTTTACTGTTATAAACTGCAAAATACATGCTCTTTCAAACAATCTAAGTGCAAAGTTAACGCTCTGTCGTTGGCGTTTGGAAGTAAAACAAGCCGTTTTGGATTTAAACATTTGTGTTTTATGGAAGTGAGCATTACTTGCATTTTGTATCGAAATTATGTTTTCTGTCTTTATACAGTTACGAATATTGAATATTATTACATGAAGGCATGAACACTGAGAATGAAGAATGTATGTGAGAGGCAGTTTCAGGACTCATAGTGTACAAAATATTGCTGTCACTCTCAGACAGCGTAAAGCGTAAAAGAAATCCTACTGATACCGTCATTGTGCTTTGTCCGTTTGCCAAGTAATGTTGATCTATATTGTAAAGCAGAAGACCGTTACATAGTATTTGCCTTGAGTATTTTGCAAAGTTTTATACAACAGGATTTTAAACATAATTATCACAATTAGTTTATCTGCTACATCATCAATTTGTGTACTAGATATAGACGATGGAAAAAGGTCAGACGATTTACATTATTTGAGTTATACGGAATATGTACATCAGATACCGGTATCGATTTTGACAGTTAACTGCTATTTCTCTTTATCAACAACGTTTTTTTGTTCGGAAGAAATTCTTTGTCAAGATCAGCTTTATTCTTATAGCTTCCATTAGTCACTGAGATATTTTTAGACTCATTATTTTTATAATAATATATGCACAGTTACACATGGACTTTTGGTTTTTGTATTGGGCATAAATAATTTACAAGGGGCTATATTTTAAGGCTATATATTTAAGACAAGTTTCAATAAGCTTTAACATAAACGTATGTATCGAAATTATACAATTAATGTATATAATAAAATGCACCAACAAAGTCACATTGCTTTATAGGTAACTGGTATTTTGAATTATTAACGACACAGTCATGTTTTCAATGTAAATCTAACTTTACAAAACAGTTAAAAGAACGTTGCCGTTTATCGAGATGCTAAAATAGTATTCTTATTATAAAACATAGAGTAATGCATTCATTAACGACTTTTATCAAACACAATGTTGAGATTACTGTTGGGGTTAGTTTTAATGTCATTCTCCTTTAGGTGTTGTTATCTGGATAAAGCACCCTCAATACTGAATCAGACTACTCCGTACCTTAAGCAAAAGAAATGACCCAATATGCGAATAGGAACATTTTTTGCAGTCTCAATGTAGCAATTGTTGTCCAATTGTTGGAAAAGTCTTCAATTTGTCTCAGGGGGTTATACATTTAATCATATATACCGCTTATTTGAGTGAAGAATGATTCTGACATTCACCAGTCACGCAAGTCTATGTCTGGCTCTTTCTAAAACTATAATTTATCTTCCATGTAATTTGATGGGATGACCAAGAAAATAAAGAATGGCTTTTGTAATAAAATATAAAATATTCTGTATTTTTACCATGATGTCTTAATAGTTTTTAGTTTAAGTCAAAGAATATAAAAATAGAGGCGTGTGAGTGTGTCGAAGTTAAAAAAAAAAACCCATCACATTTCTTTACTGTTATTGCATAAAAAATATCTACCAAATTAATGCTTTCCTGGATTTTGACATATTTTTACATTTCTGGACACAATTCCGCATATGCCTGTAATGCAAATCCAAAGAATGGATATATTCAAATTAATATCGTAATATGTGGAAAAAACATTTGAAATTACTCCAATTTATTCATGTTTCTTCTTCGATGAACAATGAAATAGACCCATAAATATTTCTTTCACAAATAATCACATACATGAACGGAAGATATAATGAGTTAGTTTAAAAGCATTATATAGATGATAAGAAAACCCGGGGGCTTTTGTGATGGATCGCCAACTAAATTCTACTTATCCCAAAATTATTTTACAGAACAGAATCAAGTTTATTGGAGTTGAAGACAGCCCAGTTCTACATCCTACAAATATTTTGTACTATTTAGAAAACCACACTTATATCAGTTGAAGCAGATGAACATGCTATCCCATTTACGTATTTCATCCTTACAATACTGTAGGTACTTGTGACTGCCATGCGACCAGTGCAGACCAAAATCAGCCCGTGCAGTCTGATTATGATCTCCACTGTTCCATTTTCAATCAGTAAATATTAATGAAGCACCCCTATACACAGCTAATGGTACAGTCCAAAACGAAGAAAGTACAAGTCAGATTAAGAAGTTTAGCAAGGACTAATCATACAAAAAAAGTTGTTGAGCTGAACAAGGAACAAAGAAACGATCGACTAAATGTGACTCGCCTAGTGATTTGGTTTAAAACAAATCGTCTAAGTTATTTATTCTCCTGTTAACTTTCATTTGATAAAGGGGTTCCATACTCCGTATCATCGAAATGATATATTACGATTTCTCATAAGCTGCAAACATCAAACTTATTTCCGACTGAGAGACTGCTTTAACTGGTTTAGTGTTTGTGCCCAAACGAACTTTTCAGACATATCTTTGCATGGCTTCCCTATTTCATTATCCTGAAATGTCATAAATAGGATCAATAATAAAACCCCAGGGTTCGGTATATAAGTGTTCATTTAAACAAGGGGATTTTTCTTTTAGAAATGAATGAGTTAACCGTTGCTATATTTTAACATACGTATATCTAAATAACTTCTTGCTAAACAATATTACCGCTTCGGACGGTATTTAATGTGATCTACATTCAATGGAGATTCCAAAGTAATTTCCCCCACAAGCTCTAAAAACCGCTGATTTGCTTTTTTTCAGTTACTTTTTACGCTTATTTTATTTACATTTTCAGCTAATCTCATCAGTTTTCTATATGATTGTTACCATTTCAAATACCTTCTTGGAAGAAATTGTTTGTTTACAGTAACCAATAAAATGTCACACGGTGGTTGTTTTTTCAACTCTGACACGTTGACAATGTACGAGTACACTATATTCACATGTGTAACTAACAATAATATTCCAAGTTATATAAAACAGTTTTCGAAATGATACAAAATAGTAAGAAAAACAATCTATTGAAACTAGTTCAGCCAATACGGGAAAAAATACAAAAATAGGTATGAAAAACCATTGAAAATATACAAAATTTTAGTCACTTTCACGTCACAAATACCACCCTGTAATAGGAATGGAGCATTTTTTCTTCTATTGTTCAATCAAACGAATTACATACACCAGCATTATAAACAAACTTGCAAACGCCGTCATCTAACATCAAGTTTATTTGAATAATTACGAAAATAGTACAAAGGTTTACCTATTCCTCCGCCACAAATAGGTATTGGATCTAGTTCCAAATGTACTTCCCATTTCTTAGGTCGAGATTCTGATGGCCCCTCCAAACACTACAACCTCCCGTGAAGAAATCCCAGGCCGGAAACTTTGCACATCCGAAGTTTAAAGCAAGTGATTTGAAACAAAGGTCTGTAATTGCTGCCTCCCGGTCTCTCCAGTTATGGCCAACAAATATCGATAATTGTAATCCTACGCGTTTAATTGCTCTTTATTTTACAGTGTTACGAATTAATACGCTTGGGGAATTAACGAAATAAATGAGATGTTATAAATTTCCAGGTAAAAGAACTGCTTTTAAACAGAATCGTGACAAGAAGAAAAAGAGAAAAATGAAATTAGTTAGAAAAGAAGTTCAAAATGAACGGTAATTGAATTGTTTGTTTGGTACATAAAGATTAAATTCAAAGAACAAAAACGTGTCAGAACTGCGGACAAGGCATTGTCCCACGTGAATTTTCAAGTAAACGAATTGGGCATGTGTGTAAATAAATTATAACATTTGATAATAATCCATCAGATTATAAGAATTAAGTATAATAAATAAAGCAAATTTTCAGTAGCTTACGTTTTGGTAATTGTATTAAGATGTAGACCAAATGTCAGACTATCTTCTCACAGAGACATTTATGTATATATTGATTGACGCAATGGTATACTTAAGAATACTTAAAATAATAAAACAAAACAATGAGCATTTTATGATACATTAGCAGAACTGAGACCATGACTCCATAAGTTTCTTGTTGTATATTTATGACCAATATACGCTTTTACTTATAAAGATTGGGAGAATTAGAGAAAATGTGATTTGGAGCATGCATCCATCTTGACAGCAAAGTAATTTTCCGTGATGTATATTGTCATAGTTAATACATTTAAGTGTAAGTATTTTCATACATTCATTTCTTATAAATTCACATTCCGAAATTCCTTTCAGGTAACTGTTGTTTAAAATGCAATGCAACATAGAACACTTATTCTTACTGCTGATTTCTTCGCCTTCTTCCCGCAAGTCGGTTGCACATAATCATCCTACTGAATTATTGGTGTGACTTTAACAACAAAAATATGCTTTCAACATTAATTTCAATAGTTTGTGCTTTCCATAGGTCTTCAATATCAGTTTCCAGGCTTACTATCACTGTTTAAACACTAAACACCGATAAATTCGACGATCAAGTGGTGCAGTGATGAGGGTAGTAGATACAGATTCTCCGATAGCATGTGTCTATGCTTCGATGACATTCAATTGTTATTCATTCGCCTGGCGAATAAACATATATGTTTTCATGAATCTTTAAAAGGACAAATAAAACCTTGAGAAATGTTTTATAATAAGATTCCAAATCAATGTAAAAGTGTCTCACAAATGTGTAAATAATCACTAGCATGCTAATTGAATTATTGCATTTGTTACATTGGATGTTAATATAACCTTACTTTCAGAGCGAAGACGGATATGCAATCCATATATTTCTTTTGCCGTTGTGATATAACAAGTCCAGTGTACTTCTCATAGATTTTGTTGCTGTGTTACAAATCTTAGGGTCTAGACCACTAACAGAATAATCGATATATAGAAAAATTACGAATTTGATTTTTACTCATATTTAAAAGAATCTGAACAGTTTTAAAGAATTGAAAATGCTTTATAAAACGAAGTCGAGTGCAAAATTTTACTATTGGAACACGAGACACTATATTTCAATACAAATGCTTTTGTAGACAGGAGTATTTGTTTTCCCTCGCTTCCTACGATTTGAGATTGCAAGCATCTCCTTGGTCACATTACATAAATTCTGGCATGGATCATCCGCTAACATCATATAAAACGACAGCTTGATAGATCGTTATGTTACGGAGGAGTTTTGAAGTGCTGAAAGCCTTTGACAGTTCATTTATCTTTCTTCAAAAATGTTTTGTAAACTGAAAGATTCTTTCGGTATCATATTATTGCAATAGAAAAGAAAGTACAAGGCAAACAAACAGAAAATTCCACAAAACTGTTTATATCTAAGGCTGAGCAACAGCCATTTAACAAAATCTAACTGACGTATGAAAAAATCTGGTCAACAAAAGGTATAAGACAAGGTTCAGTTGGTCAAACAGATATAAATATTCTTACCGCGTTATAAATGGACGGCTTTAGAGACTGCAACATACATGTATATTATGATGTACAATGTTTAAATAAACCAACACCACAGTATTATTCAGGAAATAATGAACGTTCTCAAATGGGCATCTCCATTCCCCGATTTTATTTTGTAACTAGAAAAGTTGATGTATTGGTATAATATATTGCCGTCAGTTATGTCTCTTTCAACTTTTCCTCTGTGTATCTGCATTAGATCAAATGTTTGTAATACACATGATGTATGTATGTACCATCTTCAGATATTAACGAGTAACAACTTCTGCCATACTTCCGTAGATTTCAAAATTCCTCGAAACGAAGCACAAATCAAGTATATATTCCGGTAAAAATGAAAAATAGCAACACAAAGAAAAACGGAATTCTCAAATTACAGTTGCGCTACAAACATGGTTAGCTGCGTTATTTTAAAATAAAACTTAATGATCCACAGTTATTTCCTCCCGAAGTCATACAAATTGAGATCTTTGTGATCATTACCGAACCTAACACAGAAATATTTAAATGAAGCAAAAAGGATCAGATGACTCTGGCCTAACTAGGCTGCTTAATATAACAAATTGGCAACAAAGGCGCGAAGTTACACAAGAAACCAAGATTTCATTAATGAACAAATATAAAACCGGAAAACAATTAATAGATATAAATGACCACGTGGCAGCTGAATCCTTGCATCATTAAAACGCAGATTCAAAATGTCTCCAATTATCAGAATGGGAATTCACTCTGAACAGTTCCATTTCTGAGATGAAATTAGCTGCAGCTATATTTGTATTTTCTAATTGAAGACAATCCATGTCACACAGATTTCACATTGTAGATATACTTTTCGAATCAATACTCATCACTAACAATATAAATGTACAAGTATTAGCATTTCAAAAAATGCTAAAAAATCGCCGTTAGCCAAGTGAACAGATAGCTATACTGTGACGTAAAGGAAAATTATATGTCGAAGTACGTTGAAGGAGGCTGATATTAGAACTAAATCCCCAATCAAGTGAAATAGGAAGCTAAATTTTTAATTGCTGTACAAACATTAATCAGGTGTTGGTCACTTATAGCATAGATGCAAGCGACATTAGTTTGACATTTCCATTTTATGCACCTAGCTGTAGTTTTGTTTCGAAAAGAATTAATGCATAGTTTTTCTTGAAGAATGTATTTGAAGCTATGAAGTTACTCCTTGTCGACGAGAATTATAAGCTGTGCAAAATTGAGAAGTGGAATGGGGAATGCAAGGAACAAAGGGGCTTACTCCAATTGAATCTGCCCAATTATGCGACTACCAGTCTAGCAACATGTACTTCCGGTAGCCTATAAACCTGTCCAGAATTCTCATTGTTCAAAGCAGTTTCTCCAGAGCTTGTTTCCCGGCATTATCTGATCTGTTTATCTTTCTGCGACTATCTGAGAAGGAGATTGTTTTTACATTACGTCATTGGTGCGGGAGTAAAAAGTTGCTTTCTTAACCGATAGTATAATGTTCTCCTCTCCATGTAAATGTAATAATCATGAACATAATTTTGATTATAGGTAGCATTTAAGAAATCCAACCCCAAATACAGACCTTTTTTGCGGGTCAAGCGTATGATGGTTTTAATGTAAGCATGTCCACGCCAGTCTCGTTCAGTAAAGATGCCTTTCCTGTAGATACTTCCTCGTTCCAAAAATATGTTGTTGTTGTTGTTGTTGTTTCTACATTATACTTTGGTTTCTTGCTCTTCTTTAAGATAGCCCGCAATATACCGTCTTGTTCGCACACGATATTTTTTGTTCTTGAAAAGTACTTTCCCGTTCCAACATGAAGTGATAAGCTCCAACCTAAAAGTTACTCGCAAACACTCTGTATGATATTTCTGCAAGGAAATATTCTCGTAACAATTAGAAATTGTTTCATTTCTAAGAAATACCGCGGGTAAACTTTAAAATCACCCTTTCGAGTATCTTTAAGATCGGAGGATGAACTAAATAATACCATACGTGATTTTTTTATTTTGGTGAAAAAGCATTATCAATAAATATTAAATTTGGAAATTGGCGTCATGCAATATAATTTTGACAGTTTATGAGGACCCAGTATAAATCGCTTTCGTAATATCTATGAATTTGAGTTGATATTGATCATATTCGGCAAGCTACTGCGTTCTGATGACCAAAAGTGAAACATATGCATTTTCCGGAACTCAAATATGGGACGTTCTTATTGTAGACACACTGACTTTGCTGTAGTTGACCTATTTATAATGTAGATATTTTACACAGAATAATCTTATTAGAAACTGAATTTCGAAACTATGTTGATATTGCAAGCCTACTGACTGGTTATATCTTAACGTATATCGTTGTACATGAAAACAATTACATGTAGAAAGTTTTCCCCAAATACATTTTATGATAACAAACAACTAGATTAAGCAACTGCAGTTTATTTCACAGAGAATGTGCAATAGCTTATAATTCTCGAACACATTTCAATAATTACATAAACGGAAGTAATAAATATGGCGTCACATATACTTATTTTAGAGACCTAAAGTCCGCATGTGTATTGGTTATAATATAACGGTATATCATTCCATCCATAAAATTAGTTAGAGTTGCTTTATCAACGGTCGTTTGGTTGTGCACAAACCAATTTTGTTGAAATAAAATAAAGATAATTTTACTCAACTACAGAGCAAAACAAAGCAAATTAATTGGTAGTTGACCAATTATTTAAAATGATACTATTTAAAACTACTTCCTAAACATTAAATTCCCTAGAACTTCAATCTTCGGATAAAAGTTTGTTTTTTTTTGTTTTGTTTTTCTCTCTTTATCATCGGTATTGAGTATCAAACATTTTAACACTCGATAAACATGCGTGTAACACGCAGACTGATTTATTTTATACTTGTCGCATTGGTCTTCCTCCTGATAGCTTATTACTGCTAACAGAGATCCATATATTGTTTATTAACTGATATATCGCAGTTTCGCATTCATGAGATGAACCTATCAAAACATATTTCCGATTGATGACATTGACTGCTGTAATGAGAGTGGTGTTAGTGCCAACAGAAGACCACTAACAGATTGCAATCATTCTTCTTATGGTTTCTCTTTTCATATCCGATCAATGGCACGACAATTTCTGAAAATAAAACCTTTGTTGGTAAATATGTCCTCAGAACAAAGACCTTTAAATATGTATTAATCAAGATTGAAGAAACTGAAATTGTTGTCATCTAAAACTAACAACACATGTTACAACAGGCAAATGTTTAAACCTTATCTTGCAAACATCATATTGATATAATCATTCTTTATTACATGCTAGCATGCATGTCCTTTTTTGGCATAAGTACTGGAAATTTGTGGTACTTGTTTCCAAGGAAATCTGAGTATATACGTGCGACAACTTCATGGACGGAACAATGGAATGTTCGTGAGAAACAAGTAAAATACCATGATGCTTTATGGGTATACCACCCATTTTGAAACATTTGCTGCCTCTTCCACCGATACTTATCAGATACAACGTGGTGATCTCTCTGTCTTTTGTAACATTTATGTTGGAACTAATGCTGATATGCTATGTTTTCTGTTCTTATAGAATTATATACAGCAGTTAGCTTAATTGAATAGTGACGGAAATTACATGTCTTCATCTATCCCTCCGCCATTGGTACGTATTGGACCTAGCTTTAAATATATTTCCCATTATTCTGGACGATCTAACCGACCATCCAAACACTTCCAACATTCGGAATGCAATCCTATTCCGGAAATTTTGAACTTCCGAATGTTAAAACACGTGATTTTAAACCCAAAGTCTATAATTACTTGCGTCCCTGGCTCTCCGGTTATGGCCAACAAATATCGATAAATTATCTCTGTGAATTTAATTGCTCTTTATTTTACAATGTAACGAATTTATGCGCTTTGTTAATGTTAAAGCCTCTTTAAGGACTGCGGTAAATTTATAGTAATTGCGGGATGTTACGATATAAAATGAGATTTCTTCTGCATTTTCCTGGTACACAGATCTGAACTATATAAATTGACCTGTCTAAAAACAAGCTTCAAGGATGTAAAACAGGACAATAAAAATGAAATATAAGCAAAAAGTCCAGTCCTGATCGAGCAAAACACGATGATCTTGAACTTAAGTGGTTTAAGCGGACATAATTTTCTAGATTAAACTAAAAGATATATGAATTATAATTAGGGGTCACCGTATTTGCCTTAGAGATCTTATGGTAGAACATCACTGTTTGCTAAATTTGTTGGCAGAAAAGGCATTAAAGTTAGAATTAATTCATTTCTGAATACTTTAAGAGAATATTAAAATGATGTTTGCCAATATTTTATCACAATTTGTAACTTATAATGTATTCTATTAAAAAATACAGTCTACATGCATGGAAAATTCAAAACGAACAAAAACTTTCCATTGTGCCGGGACCAAAATATATACAAAGCTATATATAGATTTTCTTAATAAAAAATAAACGGATATATTTCCTTTATTCTTAAAGATGCAATCCACTAATATTAAGGCTTTCTGAAAATGTAAAGAATATATAACTCACCATATTTGTTTTTCACTAAAAGCTCATTTTTGTGTCACTTGATGTAAGCAGATCTGACACTCCATCGTCTGTCTATCTGTCACACTTTTTATTCTGCAATTACTCCTGCTTTACTTATGTAATGCAAATGAAATTTCATTAATGACCCTATCTTGACATGCTCTGACGTCAGTACTTTTTAGGTATTCCTCTTTTTCTATCTGTTTGTCAAATTATGCGTACCTCACTTCCTATTCTGCAAGAACTCCAGCTCTATTATTTTATTGAAATGAAATCCCATTGGTGGACAGAACTTGATAAGAGGAATTGTCATACACAAGGTCCACATCTCTGTCATCAATAGTTTTAGTTATTCCCCTTTTTCTGTTTGTCACACTTTTTTCCGTTACGCGAATTTAATTTGTAACTATTGAAATGAAATTCTTTGGTCGACAGAGCTAGAGAAAAGAAATTGTCATGCACAAGTTCCATAAATGTTTCAAATGTTAAATTTTCACTTTTTATTTTCATTGTTCAAGTCCAAAATGTGTTCTTATTGGTGGAACATACGTTCATTCTGCACAGTATTACATAGCTTTCTCATGTCTTTAGTACATTCATTATATTTTGTCATAGATTACTCATAAGCATTTTGAAATGGCATTGCGTCGACAGAAGTCAAAATGCAGTGAAAATATAGATTACTAATGCTTACTGATTTTGTCGTCGTCTTTTCGCAGTCCTGTTGCACATTATTTTCCCGGAAAAAAACCGACTTCATTTTAACCAAAGTAATGTGATCTTCAGATCAATTCAGTGCTAAGAGGTGTTAAACAGAGGCAGGAAACTCCTGTAAAAGCCAGTGGAAAATATTGTTTATGCACATAGCTGATCGTTGAGTTCAGCAATTTTTTATACGCCGCCGGAGGCGGTCGTATATTGGCGTCATCTTCTCCGTCTGTCCGTCCGTCCATACGTACGTACGTTCGTACGTCCGTACGTCCATATCTTGTAAACGCAACTCCTCCTACGTTTCTGAATGAATCTTTTCAAAACTTGGTCAATGTCATTACTATAATGGGTAGATGTGCATGAAGTGGCGATTTTCCGGTTCATTGATTTTTACAAGATTTGTGTCCCTTTGAAACTTAGTCTCTGTAGCTGAATGATATTGCAGCCTTGTGAACGCAACTCCTCCTACATTTCTGAATGAATCTTTTCAAAACTTGGTCAGTGTCATTACTATAATGGGTAGATGTGCATGAAGTGGCGATTTTCCGGTTCATTGATTTTTACAAGATTTGTGTCCCTTTGAAACTTAGTCTCTGTAGCTGAATGATATTGCAGCCTTGTGAATGCAACTCCTCCTACATTTCTGAATGAATCTTTTCAAAACTTGGTCAATATCATTACTATAATGGGTAGATGTGCATGAAGTGGTGATTTTATGGTTCATTGATTTTTACATGATTTGTGTCCCTTGAAACTTAGTCTCTGTAGCTGTTTGATATTGCAGCCTTGTTAACGTAACTCCTCCTACATTTCTGAATGAATCTTTTCAAAACTTGGTCAATATCATTACTATAATGGGTAGATGTGCATGAAGTGGTGATTTTCCGGTTCACTGATTTTTACAAGGTTTGTGTCCCTTGAAACTTAGTCTCTGTAGCTGAGTGATATTGCAGCCTTGTGAACGCAACTCCTCCTACATTTCTGAATGAATCTTTTTATAACTTGGTCAATGTCATTACTTTAATGGGTAAATGTGCATGAAGTGGCGATTTTATGGTTCATTGATTTTTACAAGTTTGTGTCCTTGAAACTTAGTCTCTGTAGCTGATTGATATTGCAGCCTTGTGAACGCAACTCCTCCTACATTTCTGAATGAATCTTTTCAAAAAAACTTGGTCAATATCATTATTATAATGGGTAGATGTGCTTGAAGTGGTGATTTTCCGGTACATTAATTTTTGCAAGATTTGTGTCCCCTGAAACTTAGTCTTTTTAGCTGATTGATGTTTCAGCTTTGGGAATGCAATTTCTTGTATGTTTCTGACCTAATCTTTTCAAAACTTGGGCAATGTCATTACTATACTGGGTAGATATGCACAAAGCACGGGCTTTGATGTTCATCAATATTTGCAATAGTTATGCCTTTCTAAACATGGTCTCTTTAAAACACAACTCAAGTTTCTAAACAGGTAAAAGTGCATAAGGCAAGGATTTTCTGGTACAGTGATTTTTGCAAGAGTTATGGGGAGAAAGAAAAAAGGATTCAAATTGATACTGCTATTTGACCTACTGTCATATTGGAAGCATTTTTAGGGTTCTATCTCTGTTCAGCTAAATTAATTGGTCTTACAGACTTCATTATGAGGTTATGCTTACAGAAATGTTAAAAGCAATAATTAAAAGACCCCTCTTGGTCTTTATATTTTGTGGCGGCGTATATTGTGGCATCACTGGCACTCTTGTTAAATAATTATGGAAGAATAAAAGAGGAAAATGTAACCCTATCATAAAATAATCACTTCTCTAATGCAAGAAATTATTTTCAGTTTCATTTTTATTAAATTAAACTATGATTTAAATTTAACTATTGTGGCAGAAGAACAACACACTTCCAAATACCGGTAGTTCTTATCAGATAGGTTTCCATTTTACATCAAACTTTTTTTCTTGACTTACTGTTCAATGTATCATTTTGATGGTAATGTAATGATCTTTTGTAGAATATGATTTACTTTCACATATATTCATTAGAATTGGAAACATATATGTAAAATGAATAAAAACAAAAAATTGACTTTGCGAGAATTGGTCAATATGCTTTTGTGAGATTTAGACTAGTTGCCAGGTTTTTGTTCGATGGCTCGTGTTTCCAGTAGTCTAGTTTCCAAGCATACAAACTAACGGTATCAATGTCTGTATACAAAATAACTGAGAACAACATCTCTATCAAATGATGCACAGATACAGAGTTTCATTGGACATAACTACCGAGGTTATAATACGCGGACATATGGCCCGATGAACTACACTAGCCTAGCACGTGACCCTTAACAACCATTAAATGGAAGAAAGCTTTGTTTTACTGCGATTACTGTCATAAATGTAAACCGATTCAGTAAACATTTTGGCACCTTTCCAAAATCATACAGACTTGCAAATTGATTTAGGGCGATGGTTATAGAAATTTTAATGTAGACCTAGAGCAAGATTTGAATAAAGACTCTGAAGAATGCGATAAATGTACAGTATAGATTTATTTAAACGTTGATATAGGGGAAATATGTTCAGTCTACGTGTTGTTCTATCAAAGGAAATAGTTATTCGGTTCCTATATACGCCATTCGAAAATTCCATAAATTGCTTCTATGTTGGCAAGTATGGAACTTAAACATTCAAATATCAAAAAATGAAGATATAAGGATTGAATTGCACGTTTTGATGCTTCCACGGAGATATGAACTAAACTGTGACCGCCTGTGAACCATCAAAATTTAAAACTTATTCTTCGTCTTTGGAAATAAATTCATATTTTACATGTTTCACTCAAGATTTTCTATTTGGATTAGAAACTACAACCGATGTTAGCATAAAGCCTTTAATTATAGAAAACACAGCCAATTATATTCCTTGTTCCGTTTCGAAAATATAAACAACTGAACGAATTTCCCTTTCCTGCTTACTGACGATTCTGCTTTTTCAGTGTCACGTGTAAAGAGATACCTTGTGGTTTTTCCATTATACAGCATAGACAAACACCATCCGATCTGTTTACTTCAAATGACTATATCTCTGTTATGATCTCAAGTATTTGAATATGTACGTCAACTGTGCCACATTAAGCTTTATAACAAAATGACAAAGATAACAATATTTGTATTACATTTGATATTTGGAATTATGCTTTCTCGTGTTGCAATTTTTATTCTTACCAGATAGATAGTGGTTGTTTTTAATCTTGCGGTGATAATTATCTGCAATATATATTCCAGTTGTAAGAGACGTATATAGGAACCTTCCATTATATTTAAATGATAATGTATCTCCTCTTGTTTCAAACCTGTAATGAAGTACTATCGCTTTCATCAAAACAAATATTCACTAGTTTATAATTATTATAATATTTTCAGTTTCCTTTATACATATTCAGTATAAGAGCAATATAAAACCGAATGCATTTGGTACTTTACCAGGAATTTCTGGAGAATGATGAATGAACTGCCTCTTGCAATGATCCAAAGCTCATCCGTAGTAACACAATCTACCAAGCTGCTGTGAAACATGACGTCAGCGGATGATCCATGCCGGAAGTCATGTAGTTTCATCGCGGAGACGCTTGCAGGCCTAATTCGTAGGGGGGGGGGGGGGGAACGAGTGTTATCAGATATTTCTTAGTGATAAAGCAAGGACTGTCATCGTCCTCCAATGGTAAATAATTTGGTACTGATTAAATGTCTTATGAATTATTTTCAATTGCATTCCTTCCTCGTAAAATATACATGGCAACCATTCGTAAAAATTGGTTATATCTCTATGAATCGTTTTTCAAACTGCTTTATTCTGAAAAGACCAGTAAGATATTTTACATGATATCCTGAGTTTAATCTCTCATCATACATTTACAACATTTGGACATTAATTCTTAAATGATACAGAGAAAAAAAAAATGTAAGTTGTTCCCATGAAGCACGTTATCTTGCGCCCTGAGGAATCCTTTTCGTTCTCCAAATAATTTCTAGTTCAAATAAGTTACATCCTTGTTTCCTACGTATACTTTCTTGTTTCCGCGAAAGACTATCGTCCTACACAATATCATTATCTCTAAACGTATATGGTCGTTCCTACAAAATTGTTCCTCGTTTCGCCCAGCAAAGAGAGTTTCTTGCTCATCTTCCAAACGATGCTACGAATAAACTATATAAAAAGACACCTTAATAGGTAACTATGAGACCGGAGAATGTACAAGTCTGACTTAACGACAATATTCGTTTTTTTTTTTTGTTGTTGTTGTTTTTTTCTGAAATACTGTTTAAGTCAATAAAATAAATAAATAGACGATATAATTCTAACAGTTCCTGGGTACGAAATATAAACTGCTTAGCAATTCTTTTGTTATACCATAGATTTGGGTTTACATTGATCAGATTAGGCACTGGTATACATTGCAAAAATACACTTTATTGTAACCTATATAATAATGACTGGTGTGAATTTCTTCAATCTTTTTGCGCTGGTGTATTATGTAGTTTGTATGTGTTTAGATCTCTATACTAGATCAAAAGATATTGGGTATCATTGCCAAAATTTCTAATTAGCAATTATCCAAGATGGGTACCTTGTAGAACTTATGAAACAATTTGTATTAAGGATTTGAAACAATTGAACTATAACAAATATTTGTTACTGATTTCTTCCTTGGCTCTTCAGGTATGGTATGGCCAAAAATATCGATTGCTTATTTACAATGTAACGAATCTATACGTTTGATAGATGTTACATTCCTTTGGGGAATCTCATAAATCTGTAGAAACGTTAATTATGTGAAAGCGGGGATTTAACGAAATAAATTGAGATTTCCTAGAAAAGAAGATGAACTATGTAATTGGCTAATTTGGCTTAAATTCAAACAAATTGATAGAAGAAAAGGAGAAATACGCAAAATAGACATTATAATTGAACATGTAAAACGATACGATAAAGTTTTCTGTCGAATTCACAGAAAATGGTTGAGCAGTGATGGCATTACATTGTGCATGCCGATTTTGAGACTAACGTTGTGAATAATTGAGAGAATGGATTGACGCTTTTGGGTAAGCAGATTATAAGAATGTCGTAACATATATCTCGTATCCTTCATTTTTTCATTTGATATGCTTCACGCGTCTTAATTTCTACGGGTCTTTTTTGCGGATTTTGAAGTATTTTGACGATATCTGTATTTCAGGCCTCCTCATTGTTTCGCCATTATAAGCATACCACGTATAAAATCATAACACACACAAACACACACACACAACACGCGTACGTATACTACTACTGAACTGTCATTAACAACGAACTCGAGAATACTCGTAATTTATTCTTTATCTTTTCAGGCCAAAAATGCAGATTTACTTAAATAATATTTGGTACCCAGATGAACATGCAGTCTTGCGGAGTGTTTTGCCTCATCCGGAAAGAACACAGGCCGGAAACAGTTACAAAATAAACACGGTCAGTAGGGCGAACGAACACACACACACACTATCAGTTATCAATATTTCTGAAATGTACCGCTTCTAGTTATGGTCGTATAATGGGACGTTGACGTGAAGAATATGCTTGATAAGGACAAAATCTAAAGGTAAAGTCCCTGTAATGGTTCCGCTATATTTCGGACCTCATGACATATCATGGTGATAACCAAGGTTTCCTAATGTTTCATTAGAGTACCTTGGTTATCTTGGTGGAGGTTACGTGGTCCAAGAAGTAGCGGAACCATTTCAGGGACTTCTTAACGCTTTCCTATAAACAACTCTCGGACTGGAGATACTTAAAAATGTTTCATAAGCGACTTACTGTGTGTAAGAGGGACTCAGTGGCCCTAATCGCTCGTTGAATACCGACCTAAATCATAAAATATAGATCATTTAGATTTAGCATTTGGACCACCTGGCATTGAAATGATAAATATGACCAGCCTCTAAAACCGGAAGCCCTATTTTAAAAACAACCCTAATTAATTCAAAAAGTCCCTTTATGATCTTTCAGGTGTTTTTTCACAGTACACTGAATAAAAATGCATCTACAGAAAATAGTATGTTGCTATAGTGATCATGTAAAAATAATCGACTGTGTTTAAGAAATAATTGTACTTGACAATGAGCTGATCATTTGTGAGAAAAAAAAATTCTGCCCATTGGTTTGATTCTGATATAAATTTCATTAATGCATCTCAACTTTACCGAAGAAATATGGAGAAAATCACTTTGTTTTAATTTTCAGGGGAGATAACTCATGACACCACAATTATAAAGGAAAGGTAATAAAAGAATTTCTGTCATATGTCATAACATAAGATTTCGATGGTTTGACATTTTAAAAGCTTAAACTGTAAAGTTATATGCATGGTTTTGATGTTTTTTTATGGGGCATATACCTTCACCGGAAGTGAATTACATGGCATAAACCTTAAAGTTCTGACCACTGATTCCAGAGAAAAAAAATCACTTATTTATCTTAAAATAATATTTCATGACAACCAGAGTTCTGCATTGATCAGATTTATTTCAGCAACTTTTATAAAGGATTACCCACTGATTACCAAATGCCAAGTTTCATTATTTCTTCTGCCCAGTGGTTCCAGAAGAGATGTCATTTAATGCAAATTGTTGACAACTGATGACGGACGCAGTGTGATCACATAATTCAGATGAATAACCTTTATACGTTTCCAATTTTTCCGATACTACACTCGTGTTTGTTGGGGGCGGGGTGTAAATTCGTCTTTTTCATTATTTTGGGTTAGGCTAATGCTAAGGATAAGGATTAGAGTTTGTTTATGTGGTTTGGTTGATATAATGGTTAGTTTTAAAGCTGAATCGAATACCGAGGTACAAAAATGTATACCTCGGACAATTTACCTCGGTATGACACTTTGCATATAAAACCGAGGTACAAACCGTCAAAGTTTTAGGCGTGGTACACTGATATCATCTGTTGTAGTTAAATCAATGAAGCGTTAGCGACTTAATTAATACATGCATCTTTAATAAACATTTTTAAACTCCAACAGAGTTTGTTAATGTGACAATGATGTAAAAAGAAATAAAAAAAAAGCTTACTGATTCCTTCGCCTTCTGTTCACAAGCCTGTTACACATAATTATCCGAAAGAATCACTGACGTGGTGGCTACAGTAGATTGCTTTCCAAGTTCGTTTCAATGTTTTGTATTTCCAAAAGGATTTCTGGGCCAGTTATCCTGCTAATAACCCACCAGTATCAATGTTTTAATACCGAGAGCAACATTTCCATTGAATGGTGCAATGATGGCAATAGAAGATACAGAGTATCGGATAAACTCGGCATGAGCTTGGATGACAATAAATGCAAGCAAGGTGGGTTATAGTCTTAAATTTTGAAATTTTTTATAGGAAAAGTAAAAATAAAAAAGGCAAAAGATATCAATAACATTAAAGCCAATGTTTATCACAAATGATGTTACTGCTGGACTGGAATTAAATAGTTTACTGTGATGTGATGTGTATATGGTTAATGTTCCGATTTGTTTTAAGACTAAGGCAGTTCGTATATAGATTTATTGATATTTTACCAATATTAATGTCAAAGGATCAAGGCACTAAGCAACATTCATTTTATCGGCAGTCAAGATAATCTTAGAAATGACAACGGTTCATTTTTAGGCGTAACGAATGTAATAACTTTTGAAAATACATCACGAGATCACTGCGGTACAATATTTGATTCAGTATCAAATAAAACAAAATGTATTTTCTACCAGAAGACGAAAATAGGCATTGCTGTCTCATAGCTATAGACCGGGATTATTCGTTTTACTCGCCTCCTCATGGTTAAACTACGTAGCTTCCGACGTGGAACTTCCGGTAACATCATGTCACATGACAGATTGATATATTGTGCTATTACAGAGGAGCCTCAAAGTGTTTTAAGCGGCAGACACTCCATTTATACTTCACTGGATACAAAATGTATTTGGTTTTATAAATACAGTATCAGTGAGTAAGCAGTGGACAATTTAATATCTTCAATAAAATAACACAGACAAATCGTGCCGCAAGAGACAAAGTGCAAGGACATAAATACCAAGGACCTTTAAATCGAGCATGCATATTTAAATACCCAACATTCATCATCATCATCAACATACATTCATTATGTTTTCATTATATGACAGAGTGAATTACATTTTGTTGTCACGGTGTTTAATGTTTACATTCAAAGAGGGGCCGTGGTCCAGTTGTAACTATCCAGGCTATGGATCCGAAGGTTGTGGTTCGAATCCAGTTGGGGACAAGGATTTTTTAAGACCTTCCCAGACGAAAAGTACTGGTCCAACCAAGAAACTGTCGAGAGGGATAAGTATAAGTTAACTAACGTCCAACCGACAGTATTTCAGTCATTTTGAGACTAGGTCTACTTGAGCCAGATATAGTGATGCCACACTGCAATATCACGCCATAGACATGTGGCATGATGCCACAATTTGACACATTATGCTAGCTCCAGGCCATCCAGTCCTGCAACAACCCTAATATGCTGAGAGCCAAGTGAGCTATACTAGTACCATCTATTGCGACTTTGGTATGGCGCCACTGGGATCGAACCCACGTCCTCTTGATTCCGGGGCGGACGCTCTAATCACTCGACCATAGGGACCGATCACAGTGCATTATAGCAGGGTAAAATAGGTTTAGTCTACAAGCATGTGTTTTGATTTATTTTAGAGGTCAAAAAAGCTGATAATTGAAGAGTGTGACACCACTTTATTCTGTGACATTAATGGCAGAGCAGAACAGATATTATTCCGCAAACAAATGACCATTCAACAAGAAATATGACTTGAAATCTAAGCAAAATATTCTAAGGACAGCAGTGTTTCGAAATATCCAATTGCGCGTCTTAAAATTTCATTCCGTGCGACATTTACAAATATCCGCTTTTTAGTTGTCAATGTTATTCCCCATGCATAATTATTTTTCCGTCTGTCAAGAAGATTTCATTTAATTCTGAAATATGACAATCATATAATGAGTTAAGATTTCCAAAATCTAAACGCGTCTTTAAGGTCTCTGGATTTAAATACCACCCTGTCTGTTATAATAACGAAACAGATTATAGATTATAGATTTCTTAAATCTTTCATGACGTAAGATGAATATCTTACTAGACCAAACAAGCACATTTACATTATATTTCAAGTTAATATGAACGCGGGGTGATCCAGAAATACGCAGACAGATTTGATATACCAAAGTGTAATAACCTTGTGTCCTTAAAACTTGTCCTGAATGCAGACACGTCTTTATCGTGGACATAGTGCTTACGCGAGAACGGTCTGCACTCGCGGCGTTATCAAGTTTTTCGTAGATCTTGGGAAAACACTAATGCAGACGTTCTCTCATTTCTTTTCTATATTCAAGTGGACATTAAATGGACTTAAACACAAAATACCCGATATCAAACCTTGTTTCCTCAAAATATACAATAATCCTCAATGTTCTCATAACACTGAGCTATGTATGCTTAATCAAATGTAAAATTTAAGAAATTAGCATTTAATACACTTAATGTATTCCATATTATACATGTGCAAAGATTAAATATAAAATGGGCCTCCGTGATCGAGAGGGTAAAATCGCTGACTTTAACACTCACTCAGCCCCTCACCGCGTGGGTTCGAATCCCGGCAGGGTCATTCGGATTTTCATGTGAGGAAGCCTTCCAGCTGGCTTGCGGTAGGTCGGTTGTTCTACCCGGATGCCTCCTTGCACCTGGTATTAGCTGGACGTCGCGATATGACTGAAATACTGTCGAAGCGACGGATAACTCAAATAGTCTAATAGTCAAATTAAATATAAAATGCTGTCAAAACTTACTATTTTAATCATATGATACGGTTCGATTGGTTAAAAGTTTCGTCACTCAACGTCCGTTAGCTGAATAAGCCATTGCGCTTCCAGTCAAAACAAGCCGTGTTCCCGATAAAATGGCAGTTTTATGTAAGATACAAAACTACAAATATTAACTTTGTCGTTCTTTGTTTTACTTCGCGTTATCTTGTTGGAACAAGAAAGCTAAACTACCAACAGTACCCGTTTATAATAATTAAATCTCATTTCCAAAATGCCATGCGATTAAAGAGATAGAGCAAACAATCCGCTAAGATTGAAGATCGGTCCTCCAAATCGTTTCAACGAGAAAATTCTCGTTCCCACAAGATACTTGTTATTACAAGATGAAACCTTGTCCCTGAAGGTACTTTTTCATTCATACAAAACTCTTTCACATTCCGACGATTTCTTGCCCCGCCCCTATTAGCACTTTCTCGTACCCACAAGATGATTTCTTATCCCATGGATATACTTTCTCGTACCCACAAGATGATTTCTTATCCCATGGATATACTTTCTCGTACCCACAAGATGATTTCTTATCCCATGGGTATACTTGCTCGTACCCTCAAGATGATTTCTTATCCCATGGATATACTTTCTCGTACCCACAAGATGATTTCTTATCCCATGGGTATACTTTCTCGTACCCACAAGATGATTTCTTATCCCATGGATATACTTTCTCGTTCCCACAAAGCACTTCCTCGTTCCCACAAGATAGTTAAGATACTTTCTCTCTCCTATATGGAAGATTCTTGTTCAGACAAGACACTTCCTGTTCCCACTCCTTAAAGACCAATTCTCCTTTCACAAGATGCTTTTCGATCCCACCCGAAAATATCTCGTTTCCAGAGGGCAAAATACAATTCCTGGATGCAACATGAAAGTTTCTCCCTAATGGAAACTGCGGACTTCGCTTTCACAATAAATAGTCTGTAAAAGATGGAGGACCAAAGCAGTCTGACTGAATATCATTTATATTTTATGAGAAAAAATGGGAGTGGCTTAATCAATATATAAAGTATGTAAATTTGACAGTTTTCACCACGTAAAAGAGCAATTCGTTATATATATATATATATATATGATGTTTTTCATGGTTGGCATTATGATGTATCCTCTATGAGAAAAAAAACTGTGAGAGTTGCCTGCCAATGCCATGATAACTGAAGAATGTTCTGGAAGCCACATGACTGATTTCCATTTCTGTAAGCTCAAGGTCAGATATCTTGTTGATAAAAAAACAGGCAACTGAAAGAACATATTAAATGAATAAATAAGATAAAATATATAGGATTTTTTTCAATGTGGAGGTAAAGATCAATCATCAGTTACAAAACAACACATCTTTTATTGTTTACCAATAATCATTTCACGACATGCTACAAAAGAAACCCATTACATTATTTCAAAGACAGACAACATATCAAAATCTGTAATCGTTTCGAATGATGTTAGTGCCATATTCCAGTATAAATCAAAGTTTAGAATAAATGTATATCCTTTTTACTAGAATCAAAATAAATTCAAAGTTTAATTTGCAAAAGTCTGAATTTGCCATCACACACCCTGTCAAAACCAAGTAACATACATCAGTTTTTGTTTAATCCAGAAATCACGCATTCTATATTTTATAATAGAAAATGGAACATTAGTTTTTATGTAGAGAGCATAATAATACATCTTTAAAATATTGTCCCTGTTCTCGATTCCATTTAAGAAAGAGATCACACACTTAATAGTCATTCAAGGAACAATACCCAAATTCTTCTAAATGGATATAATTTGAACTTAATTTGTAATATTACTCTAAAAGCACAGCAATTTCAAGCAATTTAGTCCTCAAAAGGCACCGGACATGGACGGATCAAATCGATCTCTTTGAGTTTCGAAATATTTACATAAGACATGCCTACTGCATATACACGTGTCTGAAGAAATATATACTGACGCACGAAATGGTTACTGAATGTTGAGATATATAAGTATGCATATGATGCATGATTAAAGGTGTCATGAGGAACCACCATTTATTTTACAATGCCTTAATAATTTATCATTATTGTTAACTTACAGCATTAGTAAAATAGAGTAAAATTGCAAAAATATTAGTGAATCGTTTAAATACAGCTGTATTGGGTACAAAAGCCATCTCAGACATACATTTTATACAACATCACTATTTTCTGTCCATGCATGCCTTTTAAGATGCCATGTCTGGGAGATTTCCTAATCTATTTGCTATAAGACCTAGTACCAATTTGAGCGGACTTTGCGAGATGCATATAGATAAACAAAACTCTTCTTAACTTAATTCTGCAACACAGACTGTACGACAGAGTATAAATGATGGAAGTATTAACACTTGTGAAGTGAAGCAAGAATCTCTCAACGCTGTCTGCAGGCTTTAATCAACTCATTCGTTTATACTCCATCAGTTATCAATAAAGGCGGAGCATGTTCTTTAATACATCTTCTACAGCTTCATTTCCTTGTTCAAGATCAACATACAATACACAAGTACCAACGTTTAATATTGTTTTATTTGCGTGATCATTCTTTTTCAAGATATGTTAATGACACTAACCACGGCATTCATTTCGGATTGTAATTCAGTTTGATTTAACGTCTCGTGGGTGGTTCAGAGGTCACTACAGAGTTCTACATGAATCAAGTTTATTTAATCAAATTTTGTGAAGATCTACCAAGGGATCATTAATGCATATTTTTTTACCCAGCGGTTTTAGATGAGACGGCTTTTAAAGAAAATTGTTGACGACACACGACGACGGACACAGGGTGATCAAAATAACTCACCATTAGCACGAGCTAAAATATATAGTAAAACCTCATATTTCAACCAATTCATCTAACGGGTCGCTGACAACGATTATCACGAATTATTTACTTCCGGTTCCTATTTTCAATGGTCGCTAACCTTGATAAGATGAGTAAATCTCTATTGCGTAATACGACCAAAATAATTATGCTATCATATCAGGCATTCGTGGTCGAGTGGTTCGAGTCGTTGACTTAGCATCACTTAGTCCTGTGGGTTCAAGCTGGTTACTCGGACTTTTCCTATGAAGAATATTTTTAATTTTCTTGCTGTAAGTCGGTGGTTCTACCTATGTGCCTCCTCCCTATTTCTCCCACTTGCTGTTATTTTGCTGGAGTGTACCTTCGCTGTGTCAGTATTTCAGCTATATAGCGACGCCAAGTCTGCTTATTGCTGTTTTTGTCCACCTGTGTAATCGACCTAGCCTATTGGAAATCTCGGATAAATCCCCTCGATTCAACCAAATTTTACAATTAGGAAATATACACTGCATAGCACTTACAAAACGAACAGCTTTGATTTGTATGATGGATTTCCGGGCTGTACGTAATAGCCAATAGTCGATAGTTTTATTGAAACACTATTGAAGCGGTGGTGTACTCCTAAACGATGTCAAGAATAGATTTCATTTTATATATGCATTAGTCACATAGATTTATGAACACATCGGAAATCGACACCTTAAAATTCAACAAGATACAGAAAATGTATGAAAATTCCAAGGGAAGTAATTCGTACTGACTCTTCTGTCCTTTAATGTCTAGTATTATTGCCCATAGAAGTTCACAGCTATTGGAAATGTAACAAAGGTGGGGAATAGGCAGTGTGTTAAATCGCGTGACTTATTACATGAGAACATAAGTTTAATAATTATTTTGAAGGTTCGTGTACAGCCCCATTTCAGATCCATTTACCAGAGATATTAAGATAAACGACAGGAAACTAACAAGTACGACATATATCCAGTGAAAGCAATCAGGACTAAAGGTTGTAAGTTTGAAAGCCGCATAGGGGTAGGGCTAGATTTTTCAATACTTTTTTTATTGCGAAGTATTGGTCCAACGAAGGAACCATCAAGGATTAGTAAAACATGGAAGAACTTGTTTCACAACTGACGCTATGTTAGACAAATAACGAGTGAAACTAATGCTGCAATGTTCAGATACTAGTAAACCATCTAAAAGTATATAATAACTACATGTAATAGTGTAATGTACATGAACATACTGAGTATAAATGTATAATAGTGTAATGTACGAGTATATGAACATACTGAGTATAAATGTATTTCATAGAGTGTAAAAATAAAATAAACTACATGTAATAGTGTAATGTACGAGTATATGAACATATTGAGTATAAATGTATTTCATAGAGTGTATGAATTAAAGACTATCACATGAAATCCAATTAACGATATAGTATTATACTATTCTAAATGTTCTTTTATCAAATTCGTTAAATTTCTTCAGCACTTTATAATCGTTTAACATTTTATCATTGCACATTTAAATTACACTTGAACTGCTATATACAATATAAAAATGTACACAATATAAAATGCATTGCTCTTCAAAGAGCGAAACGACTCATAAAAGATACTTTTAATACATTATACTGTTACTAAAGAATACAAAACAATTCAAGCCATACTTTAAATAGATATAGCTTGTTTTTAATTGAAAGTAAGCTATGTATTAAACATGTTTGGTTAGCTTTACGATGAAATCTAAAGGCGCTGTTTAAATTCTAGAGTGTAACGGAAAAACTCTACGAAGTAAAACTTAAGTCTTTACAAAAAAGAATTATTTGTTTTGTAAGCCTTTGTCTTTGATGAAAATCAGCAATAAGAAGGCCTTGTATGTCTAAAATATTATTACAATGTTGGCTTTAAGGAGAAATAAAACTGACGCCTCTAAAATGCCTATTTCTGTCGTTATATGATAATATAAAAGTATCTATCTTCTTTAATTAAGAGAGTCAGTAGTAATCAATAAATCAACATCATCTTAATCCCATCATTGATTATAATTACTGACTACTTTATCATTTTTATTTTACAACTTGCGATGTAACAAAATAAAAATAAACAATTAACTTGCAGTTCTCTAGGGAAAAAGTCAACAACAAAACACCATATTCGCCACTCTGCTGACAAGGATAAATCAAATTACCCGGACAAGACAGCTGTTTTCCTTGATTATGACAGCGCCAGATCTAGAGATAATGTTGAACACCTACCTGCGTTTGGATGACTTGATACTTCCTCCACCACTCGCCATTGTTCTAGGCAGGGATTCACACCAATGTCACTAAATCCCAATCACCCTACAGACAAGATATTGCTGCTGGTACCATTTTCACAAGTAGTATGTGAGTCAGTCTATGTACTATATTATACAATCACTAACAACAACCTGGGATTCCCTCTAAGAGTCTAAGTGGTAAACAACAATCGCTTCGAGCAAGTATTCGGTATTAAAAGAATATACGTATATCTCCGATACAAACACTTATTTCCTTTGTCACAGTAAGCCTCGGTTGTGATTTTCCGTGCATTTTCGGTGTGTTTAATCACTGAGCAAAGACAAAAAAAGATGTGAAGGTCGCGGAAGTCAGGAATGGGAGGCAAGTACTCTTCCAATCAAGGACATTACAGGGGATGTGAATAACATCCATGCTTCCTCTCGGGATATTGTACAGTTACAGTGATTGGTAAAACACTGATATGTGCAAAGAAACTCATCCCTGACGATTAGTTTCGATACAGGCTCTGGAATTCCAACACAGGTGCATTTTCATCATAGATTGTAATAAACTGCAAATGTTTCAATGCGTTCACCAATGCTTTCTAAAACTTCTGTAAATAAATTCCATGTTTATCTTTTGCTGTTAGTAGTGACTGAACCTTTCTTTACTCCGATTTCAAACATACTGTTAAACAGCTGGAACGTTTTTATGATGCTGTTTTAAGTATGGCAGATATCTATAAACGGTAGATGTAAGTCAACCACGGAAAATATACGGATGAAAAATATATTACATATAATATTTTCATTTAACAATAACGTGCTTTATCTGATATTACAAGGTAAAATCCATTGATGAACACATTAAACAAACTTGTTCTATCAAATGGTATTCAAAGGGCTATTGAAATATATAGATCAAGCATCATAAAATAGAAAAGGCGGAGAACATAATTATCAAAAGCAGGTGAATTGATGCTTATACGCAAGTTTAACTTACAATAGTTTCAGCTATACAACTATTCAACTTCTTATTTCATTGAATAGCCCCATATCTGAACCCGAATCCACATCTTTCTACTCTCATGAAAAGTTAAAAATATCCATATAAATGCCAAAATCAGAGAGGGACAGTCATGACCAAACGAAAATGAAGAAGAAATAACTTACATATTTTTAAAGGTTGTGTTTGCAGATGTTATGCCAAGGAAACGTTGATCAATTATTCATATTGTACGTATGAATATTTGAATAATATACAATTCATTGTATGTGTTTTGGACACACACACACACACACACACACATATTACACCTCGTTTAAAGACATTAAACACGCAAGGGCTGATTTAAAACAGAAACTAAACAAAACATAACTATTTATTCTAAAAATATAACAATTTGAGGACCCATGGTATGCACATTGTATCTTATTTTACAATCTTAAAAGTGTAAAGAACTCGGATTTATGATCCCAACAATAATATATACATGTACAGTCAAGAAGCAAATTTCCGACCAGATACATCAAAATGAGGCAAAGACATAACAATGACAAAGATTCAAGAATCAAAGTTCATGAAGTGGGTATAGAGGCTTTTTAATCCTCACACTCGAATCAAAGTTCATGAAGTTCCTATAGCGGCTTTTTAATCCTCACACTCGAATCAAAGTTCATGAAGTTCCTATAGCGGCTTTTTAATCCTCACACTCGAATCAAAGTTCATGAAGTTCCTATAGCGGCTTTTTAATCCTCACACTCCTTTGATCCATAGGCAAACATAGGCAAGAAACAGCTTTACATAATGAACAACAGACCTCACGAGGTATGTCAGTTTTTTGCGTAATTAGTAAAATAACACTGTCTTTGGGAGTCTTATTTTCGTTGATTTCGTAGATGGTTATATATCCATACGAAACATATTACATTAGTAGACCTTGCATATTCTCCACAAATAAACGTGCTTACATGACTTAAAACACGAGCAACGAAATTCAGTGTAATACTTTTACGGTATGACAGATTTTATCTCGAATCAGAAATGAAAAACAAAACAAACAAAAAAAAACAACAAAAAAAACGAATAGATACCAAGAACGTACACACACAAAAAACGTGTGTCATTCTGTTTGTAGTTAAGATAATCTTTCACTGTAACGTGACTAACCAGGCCTGAATTTTTCTCCAACAATACATATTGCCCCCATATTGCTGAGCAATACCTGATGGAACACCACAATTAATGGTTTATGAACTATTCAGATACATAACTAAGCTGACATTAATTATTACCTTTATCTAAAACTATTTATAAAAATGGACTATTTTCATATATTCTTTAGAAAAAATAGCCATGAAATACTTAAGTACTACATAGCGCTGATAATGGTTGGTGGAGTTCGAGACTAAAACATTCGAATCCTCTTAGCAAATGATACTTCAAATATTGTGCGTAAACCTCACTGAGCCTTTGCTCTAGGACAAACAGACACTACACTCGTAAAGTTGTATCGTTTACCAACTGATTAGCCTAATCACTGAGCTTTGAAGAAATTGTTTTATAACAAAAACAAGTTTAGAAGTATCTGTGGTCAATTCTTTGATAATTCCAGGATTTAAAGAGAAGAAAGGGAGAGGAAAGAAAATAAGACTTGCCAGGTAAAGGTTACTGCAGTGAAACCAATTAAACATAAAACTATTTTTATCATCGGAACGGAATAGTGAAAGGGGCCAAGATGTATAATTCGAAAAACGTTTGTGTTCTTGAGGTTAGCTTTTATATAAAGTATGCCTTTGTCGACAGGAGTTAACACATTATGCATCTTTGTTATATTTACAGCCCATTCCAACTCAGAAGTGTTTATCTGTATGTAAGATATTATCTCTAAATGATGAATCTTGCTGCACCGATTTCTGAGTACGCTTACTGTTCTTTAGTGATTACACACTAAAAGACCCGATTCATTATTCCCCTAATAACACAATAACTGAGAGATCACGGTATTTAAGAATGGTATAAGTTTTCTTGCATCTGTTGGCATCCTAGTAAGCCTTTTCAGAGTTACTGTACTGATGCTCCTCTTTCAAGAAACTCTTTTAATACATTTTATTTATCTACATATGCTTTATTATAAGCTGACTTTTAAACTATTGCCATATGTGCTTAATACGTTACTTATTAACGAAGAATATAACATGATAATATGAGATGTGTCGACCTTGACAACGGTGCCTATTTACACAGTTTTTGCAAAGGAATTTTGCCGAACATCACGTCAACACGACATTCTGTCTGTCGTCATACAGAGAACATTGCGTACCACATTGAAGATCATAGCTGACAAGGAGGGTAGATCATAGCTTGTTGTGATTTTGATGTGTTGCTTAAACAAATCCTACAACAATATAAACACTGCAAGTTTTATTTCCAATTCTTTTTCTAAGTAAATACATTGTAATATCGTAACATATACGTATTATGCAGTCTGGTGTCATGAAGACATAATATTTATAAATATTGTGCTTTAATTCCCTTAGTGTTCTGTGTATTAATTGGGATTATCAAATGATTGCTGCCAATTGTACACTGTCAACAGTTTACTTCCTTTAATGATTTAAAAGTAGGTATATATACTACTGAATTTCTGTTATACAAGTAAATAGATGTAAACACGCCGGCGTTTTATCTAATGGTCATTATTGAAGGCTCCTGCTATCTTAATTCAAAGATAATCGGTACGTTGCTTCGACCGTAAAACTGCCACATTAAAAAAAAAATCAACAACCTTATATATAATAAGAAGGAAGGTACCTTATATGATTTCTTTGAACTGCGGTTATTTTGACAACTGAATAACTCTCAAGTTTCGTAAATGCACATCTTCCATGTGGGTGCAGCAGATGGTACGCGTAAAGCAAATCAAAGCAATCAGTGTGTAATTCAGCACTTGTCAGCCGACAGAATTGCATTTGTTTTTGGCATCTGTTGTATAATTTTTGACAAGCTAGTTTCGCTGTAAATGTTCGCACTTCTCAAAATAAACAACATGTTCAACATAAACTAAACCGGCATAGACAACACCGGAGTGGACGGTAAACAACTGACAGTACTGACGTTTATTGAATCCCAAAGACATCTTTTGGGGTTAAGATGAATTCTAAATTCCCAGCAGGTTAAACATAGAAAAATGTACGTCATTTTGGTATTTTTCGCATTTATCAGGGTCTTTTGAGGGTGAAAATCACTGAAAGACTATATAAGTGTAGGTACATCCGTATTCAGCTCAAACAATTTTAAAGATCAAGGACATTCAGCTTTATTTTATTTTTGATCATTTTAAGCCAAAAAGCTACGCAGTATTAAATTGCAAAGGTGGGTTCACACTATGAAAATTATTATCAGCGTTTGCCAGTGTTTGTGAAGTCTGATAAATGAAGCAAAACGTGGGCAATATAACGCTCGCGAGAGATATTTTACAGTCACACTTGGAACGTTTTACATCCAGCGCACATAAACTTTTACGAACATTTCCTATCGCTTGACAGCGTGTGCTATCGTTTGACAGCGTGTGCTATCGTTTGTCAATATTTGCCAGCATTGAATTTATTTTCTAATAGCGTAGGCTAATTTTTACAAACGCAGATGTAGCTTATGTGCAATGATCGCCGACATAGACCTGAATTGACTTGACTTGACTTGACTTGACTTGACTATTCGCTTCGACAGTATTATATAGCGACGTCCAGCTAATAACAGGTGGAGGAAGACCCCGAATGCACGGAGGCATCCGGGTAGAACCACCGACCTACCGCAAGCCAGCTGGAAGGCTTCCTCACATGAAAATCCGAATGACCCTGCCGGGGCCGACTTAGACAGTCCAGCTTAGACGAACGACTACTCAGCATAGGTAAACGAGATCAACAAGACTACACTCTCGGTGTCTAACTCTCTACAACTTAATCCAACGATCAGGAACGTTTACAAAATGACCAAACCTTTGCCAGCGGAGTCTTAACTTAGGCAAAATCTGTTCAACTTAAACCAGCGCTCAGGAACGTTTAAAAAATGACCAAACCTTTGCCAGGGAGTCTTAGGCAAACTCTGTTCAACTTAAACCAGCGTTCGGGAACGTTTACAAACAGAGCACAATTTACACCAACGTTTATTTCCAAACGTCGACAAAGTCTTTGCAGGTTAAAAGTGTCCAATAAACACAACGTTCGCCAACGAACATCAGCTCTTATAAAGTCATAGTGTGAATCCAGCATAATCAGCATTAATGACATCAAGGTATTTTCGCAACTGATGTAAATAAAATAAGTTTTACTTTTTAATGTAATAACCAAGAATCCGGCGGACAGATATTTAAAATCTGAACAATACTTGTAGATTCTAGGCCTCGCTTCTTTGTGAATCTTATATTAACCACTCTAAAGGTATCAAGATATTCGGTTAAATAGCAGGTATCTGTAGAATTAATTATTCTCCAGACTCAATTTCGTTTTTCAGACCCGATATTTAGAACATTAAGATTTAGTATGGACCAATGTCAAAATTTAGGCAGGTTATGTTCAATTCCCTATTTCAGAGTATTAATTGCAGCTTGCCTTACACCATTTGCCCGTGCTGATATTCGTTAAGTGCCATTCATTGATCATTAAAGTTAACTTCCCGTGAAATCAGCTGAGCGCCAGCTCTGGGAAATAGGTTGCACGGCTTTGCAGTTTCGATTGGCAATGTGTGTGCATGGCCAATTATTCCTGTGGAGTATACCTACATTATCAGAAATATTCTTTTCAAAAAAAAAAAAAAAGATAAAATATAGCAACTGCTTTAGAGTGAGCTTGTGTTATTAAAGCTAACTCGAAAACATGAACATGTACGTACTTTAAACCAATCGGTCCCGGTCTCTGGTGTTAAAGAGCCTGCCAAAGGGTTGGGGTCGTTGGTTCGAGCCCCTGCCGCGACATACTAACACACTTAAAACGGTACTGGTATAGACCATTTTACCAGAAGATCGGCAATACCCGGTACGATTCGCTGAATTAAATTGACCAATCAGTGGCTGGGGAAAAATATCAAATGTATGTTTATTTCCCATTGAACTATATGTGGAATTATACACCAGTAGGTGTTCGGAAAGTGTTCGTTGATTTACGTATGTTTACGTCTCAGGGAGTGCAGTAGTCTATATCTCCCTTGACTTGTCGCGACTCCCTGACCTGATGGGCCCTGTGTCATGATGATATGACTTGGTGAAGTAGGGCGCCACTTATCACAGTGGTTTCGCACTTTGTAAACCAAATTCACAAAATGATTTAGATATTGTTGTGTAGACGTAAAACTTAAACAAACACGAATAAGTAGTATGCATTCCTTCTGGTCCCTATTCTAGATCTAGATTTTATTTAACGATTATGCTTTTTACTCCTTCGTCTGCTCATCAATCCAGCCCTACAATCAAATGTTCATTCTGATGTATAGGATACGCTTTCCCTTCAGTCTGGAAATTTTAATCAATTGTCCTCAAGATATGATATTTTTAGGCCCCGTGAAATGTTTATAAAGTATGTAAACAGCGGTAAATAACCAGAAATCAACATAAATTAAAACAAATATCCGAACACATATATCTGCATCTTTTAACATAATAAACGAAAGCGCGTTAACGGTTATCCTGACCGTACTAAAGCATTAAATTTAAAGAGA
Organism: Solen grandis; assembly: GCA_021229015.1. Taxonomy (NCBI): domain Eukaryota; kingdom Metazoa; phylum Mollusca; class Bivalvia; order Adapedonta; family Solenidae; genus Solen; species Solen grandis. The sequence continues at coordinate 52,961,697 of CM037783.1, forward strand.
TACTTAGTGAAATTACTTCTACACGTTCAGGAGGATTTTATCTTAAGTATCATGTAGCTCATGGCTCTTTTAATGTGTGATTAATCATTCAAGTAACTTTAAAAAAAAGATCGATAGCTGCGATACTGAACACGACTTATCGCGCACACAAAAACATTGACAAATACTTCATATTGCTCTTTTAAAGATGTTGGAAAACGAATCGATTAAGCGATTAAATTGGAAAAAAATCCAAGAATCTAAAACTATTAGCTTATGCTGCTAAGCAAATTCACGCGCAAGGCATGGGGGCTCTAAAACATCCTGATTCTGGTTATTGTTTACAAAACATTATAAGAAGAACTCTGTTTTCATTGCCATTTTCTCGGTTATCAACATAATTGCTTACTTCCGGGAAATCTCTGCAGGGAAAACACACGCGGCAACACTGGTCGAGCTTCAGCGCACAACGTATGCATATGATGATATATCACAACACACAGCCGAAACTTTGAGCAGTAGGCTAAATACCTAGGAATCCATAATATTATTTTTCCACCTATTCGTTTCATGTTTTGGGCAATGCCCCAGTGAATAGCCTACGAAAAAAAGATATTGAGCGCCGTGGCCTGGTGGTAATGTTTACTTAAATGCATCAGAGGGTTTCTAGTTCGAACACCCGCTTGGGCGAACATTTATTCAAAACTTTCACATGCGCAAACTGGTTCGAATTCCACCAACAATATTTACCGCTAAGTTATACCTACATTCTTAAAATGGAGAGATACGCTTTCTACAATTCCTGTTCTATGAAGTATTCAAACCCATGATTAAGTTGACAAACATTATTGCTTTAATAACTAACACTATCTGGTAAAAAATGGAATATTTGGGTATATTTATTAGAGAAACAAGAATGTTGAAATTCGACCCCTAAGTAATGAAATATTACTTAGAGCTAAGTATTGTTGGAGGAATTCAAGCCTGGTGTTATTCAGGAACTGGTGAGTATAGAGGTAGTGTAAACTGTAGTAAAACTTGTTTCCAAATTATTCGTGGAAGAAATACGATTTATACAGAAATGATTAATGACATATAAGATCAATGCCACTTAGTGTCTGCTTGATTGTTTGTATTCCCCGTCAGTCACAACGTTAAGAAGGTGTATCCAGCTCTTGTGATCAAAGACGAACACCGAAGCTGTAGTCCAAAACCAAAACAATCTTGATACATAACAGTTACAACACACCTAGGGCATATTGACAATGAGATGATAGAACTTGCTTTTGAAACAGACTATGGACTGATAGAAGAAACTGGCAAGCAATTCATAGCTTCTTCATGGTGTAAGCGATATACACTTTTTTCCCGCAAACATGGTTACAGAAAACTTGCAATCAACTGCTTTTGCTTTTTCAGAATCGGAGGTGGTCGATACAATCGGTATCAAATGAAAGACAAACATAGTTTAATTTCGTTTTCATCGCCAACATTACAGTCGTGGTCATGTATGATAGCAATCCATATTCCCGGGTCTGTGTTTCACGAATCCATTCATCAACATAAAATTATGGAATTCAGTATCACCACAATATTGAAACGTTGAAAAAAGGAAATAAAAATTTCTGTGCGACTATACTAAAACAAATTTAAATATCTATGTCTATAAATAAAGGAATACACAATATAAACATTTTGAGTTGATGTTGATGGAAAGTTGATATTTTTCATGACAAAGAATTAAAATCTACAAAAATGCGAACTCATATAATTGTGCCACTGTCAGGGTAATGTGACTGAGTGAGTGAGCCACTTGTCTACGGCGTGATATTGCACTGAGGCTGCACTATACAGACATCACAAATCGAAAGACTGAACCATTGTGGAACGTTAAGCCCAAGAAAGAAAGCAATTGTATATTTTCCTTGATGTCAACGAATATGGCATGGTCAATTTTGTGAAACTTCAGACTAGACTGTAAGCAGCGGAATCAAACAGCTGTTGCAGTCTGGGTTCGAATTTTACTTTAAACTGATAAAAGACCGTCAAATTAAATAGATTGTAGGCGAATCCGATTACGAAACGGTATGAGTCAAGAGGAAACGTTTTTGCAGCTTAATAAACAAACGTGCCATAAACATATCGGCTGGCATGATGTTAAGGAGATCTATCTCTTATTTCCGCACACGTGCATCCTACGAGACACCGAATATTTAAGAGGACCAAAAAGGAATATAACACAACATAACAAAGTGAACTTGTCAAATTGTGTCTGTGTACCTCCTTTCATTACAGATATATACATACAGGTCTTTTTATCAGAGCAATTTAAAAAAAAATGTTTGTTTTTTGTTTTTTATGAATTATTGCATGAATTATGTACATTTTCTGTGTGCATATAACTTTTAACGCGGTATGTATCCCTTAAATCAACAATCTGAAAGGTTGGCGATCGTTCGTTGTAGTTGTCAAACCAGTTTGCAGGCTTCCGCAAATGATAATGTGACCAGAGTAAGACTCGAACCCACAACTCCGATTATAATTTCTCACCCAAGAGAGTAACCTTGATATAGCAATGCTACGTCTTGTCTTAAGCACACTTCCTTTTGCTTTCTGTGTTTATTTCATTTACACGCAAAACTGTCTTGAGTAGCATTTTGTTTCTCTCTTATAGATTTGAGAGAAGTTTTTTGTAGCAGTGATGACATTGACTGATTTGCAAACAAATCTGACCGGATCTTCTGGTATGAAATGATCAATTTTTTCCTGAAAGATAAACCACACTTTCATATTTAATTCTCTAAATATCGGATACCTTTTACCGAGGTAATTAACAATCACATCACAAACTGGGCCCAGCAACTTGCTTTCTACGTTCTCATAAATAGTCTGTACCGCTTCAATTTTTTTACTGGAATGAGAAAATTAATGTCAACGCATTTCTAAAGTATTTTTACAAATTTTGTAACATCTCATCCAAAGAAAATCACAAGTTTTCGAATTAACGTTCCGCTAACACAGCCGTTTTTTGGCCTTTATCAACATGATCAAGTGCATACCTGGACGATTCTTTAATTCTATGCAAAATCTGGGCAGCGGTCCTACCTACCACCAGGGTTATATTCGGAGCAGCTAATGCTTTTTAGGTTTAACTAATTTATTTTATGTCGATTGGGAAACAAGTTTCGAATCTCTCTCGACGTCTCCTTGGTTAGATCAGTACTCTACCCCGCCCCTGGTGTATGCATGTACACAGTGCTGCCTCACTGCCATACCATGCCGTAGTCAAATGTCATGTTACCACGCCCAGTCACGATTACCCTGATACAGGACCAACCAGTAACTACCCTCATATGCTGAGCTCCAAGCAAGATAGGTATATTGCCATATTTAAGACTTCTATATTCACAGTCGGGGATCGAATCCACAACGATCTGATAGTACCGGGGAGAACCTTCAATCCACTGGGACACCTGGACCGGAACATGTATCTAGTTTGAAACGTGCAGCCAGAACCTGTTGAAACTGATTCATGTTTATTTCCACATTATAAAGACCACACAATCGCCATCATATGTGCAAATGAAAAGATTTTCATAACTAAAATCGTTTTCTGTTTTTATTTGTCTTAAAATAGACAGCATTAAAATGTCTAGGAACAATATCTCGAAGAAAAACAGTGGTGATGAATCTCGAAATATCCTTCTGTTATTTTGGTTTAAAATAAAACCGATCTGCCATTCAGGATGTTATTGATGAAGCAAACTTACAAAAAAGATTTATATCAATAATATAAATCACAGCGAGTGTTGCTAAAACTCAAATTATTGATTTTTGTAGTGTAAAATATCTGAAAATAAAGCACTAATTGTCACACATTTATAAATTTAGTACTGTCGGAAATGGAACCACATTTAAAGGGAATGGGTTATTTTCATAGAGTGCATTAAATAAAAGACATGTACACGATGATAGATGTGCAGTCTATGAAAGTAAACATTGTTATCATCTTTACAAATATTTTTCCATCAAAAAGAGATTTTTCACATCAGAAAAAGGTATTTAATCACTTCTCGTCATACTTCCTACAACCAGAAAATCTTCAATTGCCTCAGACATCTACACATTCCCACTGTGCTTGTTACATTAAATTGCCTACAATGAACACAAGGGATGGGCGTGGCAGCAAATCCCTACACAAGCCAAGACATAAACCAAGGCTAGACTAGAAACTCATCCAGTAAAAAACAAGGTGCATTTTATAGGTACAAGTTCGCACTTGATTGTCAGTTCTAATTTTCCATCAATTAATTCAGTAATTATTACAGATCTTCTTTTATAACAAGCTAATTAACTGTCAGATGAAGTATCAACAAATTGCAATACAAAAGTAACAAAAAAAAGTCTGATTTGCCGAGCATCACTTTATCGAATTTGTTCGGAAAAGGCAGGTGGGTGTATCTACTTATTCATTTTTATTCTTGGGAGAACAGTAAAATGTTACTGTAAAGTATTCACTAACGAGAAGTCATTTAAGTTTATTACTCTGGTTACTTAACATGTTTGAAAACAATAGTTCAGTGTATTAGTAAAACGCTTAGTTTCACATACAGATGGCAATAATAATAATAAAGTCGGAAACGGTTCAAGAACGTGCCATTCCTAGCGAGCATTCTTAAGACTCATAATGCATCAATATTGTGTAGATACCTGTATTTAATGTACAAGAAGCAACAAAAATAAACAGGAATGTAGGTGATAGTATTACCTGTGTTCCGGGTGTATGTCATATTTGTCTTTCTTGCTCATGTTTGTTAAATCCAACACACTGAGGAGAAACCTTACAGCAATCCAGAATCACTGACACTCACTGGTACACTGAGGTGGAGTTAAATTGTATTTACGTTTGCACAAATTAAGCTCATACAACTATATTCCACACAACGGTTCCATTTGTTAGGTAGCTTATCATTTCTGTGTGCTAAAGTTAATATGAGGTCGAATATAACATCCCATTATCCCTGGAAACTTACACCTGGCTAAAGTGCAAGCTGCTCGTCAGAACCAACCGACGTTTACTTCTCTCTGAGATTATTTAATTTCTTTAACAGGGGTTAATACTAACAACCCTAAACTGGTTTTGTAATTTAAATGAAGATCTCTTGTAGCATCTGTTAGCATATAACGAAGCAAAAGTAACGACGTGTTCGATTTTACACGATTGTATAAGTCAGTTGTCCGGTGGGTTTGTGTGTGAGTGATTTTAGTCAACAGTCTACAAAACTACGCTTTTAACAAATGCAATGAAACTAACGTCACATTCGGTTTACAGTTTGAACAAAAAATGAAAACTATTTCGTTGCCTTACATATATCTATTTAAAGCTGACCATTTATTTCTATCCAATTTATGTCAGCCCTTGATATATTTATGTTATTTTGTATTAAGTGTAGTAATGTATTTCGGTGTAAAACGTTCTCTAGTGTAATATAATATTATTATATAGTATGCTTGAGAATAAAATCGCTTAAATCGTATACTGTAAAATCATTAATTTTCACGGGGCACTAATTTTCGTTGATTTTGTGAAGGGTTTTATATTCAAATATTAATCTCCATGAAATCTAGTTCTTTATACAGACCTCACACTTTCTAAAGAACGAATCCACAAATACAGGTACCCATATCAATCCCTCTTAATGTATAATCAACGAAATTTAATGTCATCGATAAATAATGATTTTACAGCATCCTTTATAGATGTCTAATTGTGATGAGCCAAATGGGATTCAGACAGGATTGGTCCGTAAAGGACGTGTAGGGCAGCCTCGCGACGTTAAAATTTCACAGTATCACAACAATAAATCGGGTTTATCAATCCAGATACTTTATTTTAATAAACAAAGAATGTCTCAAATCAAACCGTTAATGTTCAGATAAGCGATTAATTATCTACCATTATGGTCATATTTATAAAAAGGGGGTGGGGGAGAGACGATAAGTAGATGAAAAAATTAAGAACTATGAAAAAACACCCTTTCCTGTGAGAATTGCTTGGACAAGTCGTCGATATATGGATTAGCAATAACCGTGCGAATTTGCTTTTCATGTAATGTGAGTATTTCAAACATTTTCCTAATTATGCTTTTCTGCTAACACCTACACATCATATATTATCCGTGAAGGCGTATATCGGCATTCTAAAAAAAATCAGCTTGTAAAGTATTACGAGATGAAAACCATATGTACAGGTAATTTGTAGTGTTTGTGATCTTGGCAGGGAATTCATTATCAATGTCACTTAAAAATCAATGTCAAAGGTAGATAGGTTACGTACTGCCCAATAATTCTAAAAGGTAAACAAATCGCAAAATGGCAGAATTCAACGCAAAGGACCCAAACGGTTCGTGGTAATACATATGCATACGTTGGAGATTCATAAACACACCTGCAATAAACCACGGACTGAATGAATACAGATCTGCTAATTTTGGGGTTTTCATTTGTGCAAGTATTGATAAATGCCATGGTGGCATTTATGCTCTGCCAGTTTGTAAACTACCCAACATTTGCACAATGCAGCTTAAAAAGTTGGCATGGCTTACTTATCTCTTATATTATATTTTGGCAACGTTTCCGTGTCATAATTTAGTTGGCTGGTGTATTTATTTGTTCCATTGACAACATTTCAGTCATTTTGGGGGCATTGTATCCTTGAGAAGTATATAGTACTGCAGCACTGAGAAGTCCAGTCATTCCGCATATAATGTCTAGTACTGTGTTAACCAAGCCTGGTACTGCCATTGAATTATGAGATCAAAGCAGGTGTATGTGGCATGTCAACGTTACGAAAGCTAACATTACATCTCACTGCATCTCGCACCTTCCTGATCATGGTCACGTACAGAGCTTCAAGGATAACATTTATCTTTATTATTATTATTTTCAGTGTTCAATACCCGCGGGTTCTTCTGAGCCTATTCTACACGTTTATCTTTTTGTGCGTCCGGATAAAACCTCTACCAGTTCAGAATGTGTGAAGCTGGTATTCTGTGAATTAACAAGCAAATCATGCTTTACTGGTTTTATATCACTTACACAATTCGTATCTTGTCTCTAAAACCGCAGCAAACAAAATGCAATGCGTTTATCATCTGATATATTGCCATGCTTTTTCATATTACAATGATTCTAATCAGTAAAGCAACTTTTCCACCGATATTAAACTCAGTTAGTAACATTACAGTCATGATCGATTGGCATTTATCCGTTTGTAATTCATTATACATGTAAAACATTTTACCGCAATCGATAATTAGATCTAACGTAGAAACAAATATCATGCACAATATACATAGAGCAATATAATACATGTAATTCTAAAAATCTAAATATCATATTGGTTAAATGACATTCAAATGTTTGCGCCAAGTGTCCATGTACTTAGTATGAGTGAACATTTTGTTTTGAAACTTGTGTATATCAGTCTCAGCCGTTCTATAATTCCCGGATATGAGCCAGACCATCCCAGCTGATATAGACAGGGTCACGTGTACTTGAAATTCAGAGAGAAATTCCTCGAGACTGCTGAAATGGAAAGATTTAAACCTAATATTATATACAGATCCGTGGAGTTACCAGTCCTTTTTTGTCCAACTCTTACTTGTAATTGGCTGTATCATTAATTTTTCAAAATCATACTTGCCCATATTGTTTCCAGTTGGAAAATGGATTTTGCCACCCGTTTAGAAACGTTCAAACAATTGTTTATTACCTTTGTGAGTGAAACTGTATGTGAGAAAGAAGCTATATTTTGGGGTACAGAAGAACAGCGATGTTTCCCTCTTCCAGGATTTGACATATAGATATGAGATACATAACTCATATAAGCTTCAAAACTGACATACTGCATATTTGTTATCACCTTGGTGTCACATGTAGTTACAAGCTCATGTTTTTATACTACTAACCTTTACTTCAAGCAGCTATCAAGGCCGATAATAAAGCAATTCTGGCACCCCGCCAACTTCCTGAGAACATTTCCAGGCAGTGGATTTCCATGATGTACCTGTTTATTTCTCTACACACACTCATACGTCATACAAACAAATAAAATGGATCTCTTGTACTTCCATGAAAGAAAACAAACTGAAATTTGACGCAAGACTATTGTATTGACGAGATTCTCCGTCAATATCTATTTCGATGCTCTACTGGTACTGGTCATAATCATTATCATAGTCAATTTCAAGAAAAGACGAGTGATACATCCGTATCTATTTACAAAACTATATCATGTAAAGACAGACACAGAGAAACGCATAACACTTCTCCAATTAAAACCCGTATCAGGAACATCGTGCCGGCTCTTGCCGGCCCGGAATAATGATTTGGGAGGAACATAGCTTGTGTATATATACTATTTTGCAATAGAAAGAATGTTCTTAGCTTTATATTAATTCAATGCAATATTTATATCAGATAAAGTTAATGTTGGTGCTGCAAACAGTCGATTCTAAAATACAAATACTTTCGAATTATAAAGTGCACATTATATTTGTCAAGCAATACTCAAAATGTTTAACTTGACTATTTGAGTTTACCGTCGTTTCGACAGTATTTCAGTCATATAGCGACGTCCAGCTAATTACAGGTGGAGGAAGACCCCGAATGCACGGAGGCATCCGGGTAGATCCACCGACCTACCGCAAGCCAGCTGGAACATGAAAATCCAAATGACCCTGCCGGGATTCGAACCTACGCGGTGAGGGGTTGAGTGAGTGTTCAAGTCATTGACTTTACCCTCTCGGCCACGGAGGGTCTCAAAATGTTTATGTCAAATATAACATAAATAACGCATTTAGATTAACAAAAGCCTATGGCATGACTAACGTTGCACTATTCTAAGTCAATTATAAATTTTCAATAAAAAATATATCATCTAAAAGATGAAATTTTTATTCACAAAAAAAATTGACTTAACAAAAATATTTATTTAAAAAAAAACCAAAATTAAAAAATTAAAAAATCATTTCGTGTATCTAAAGAAATATGTGATGTTAAGCATATATGTTGGGTATAATTTGTATGGTGGGAAATCGGAATCGAAGCTATTAAGCCAGTAGCCGAGTGAATGAGAACACAATGTTATAGGTCGATACGGCAGTAAGGTATGCAAGTGTTATGAAGTGTTAGGGCCGGTTGTTATATACTGACTGTTCTGTAAAAAGTAATGCAGGATAAATTAAATATATGGTTTGTGGATAGTTGCATTGGGTGACCATACGTTTGTAGATGGGAATCGATAGACGTAATACTCACATATAGTTAAAAATTAAATTAAAATTTGTATTCAATGACAATCTCATAAAACAATCTCTCCCCCTGGTGGGGTTCGAATCCACGACTTTCGGATCCCCATTCATGCGTGCCACCGTTAAGGTTCTGTTATTTAAGGGGAATTATTTCAGTCTTTAACATATTTCTGAAGATTTTTAAACCTGAGTGCATACTTTCTAATGCAAAGAATAGTTGTGCAAAATATGAGAATGTGTTAATGTTAATGCTAGGTTGCAGGGAAAAATCCCATTTTATACATATGTATTTACTTCGTTGTATATTCATAACTATATAAACTATAACAAGTCTAATAAAAAGTGTTTTGATTTTTCTACTATGTTGAAATTAAAGTATGCACTTGCCGCGGTTGTTTACTCAGATATGTATTACCTTGCCTACTGCAAAGTTATTGGTGTTGTTTCAAAAACGTTTTGTACACGGGAAGTAGTGCATGTTTGGCTTGTACCTACAAATGTATTTGTAATTTCATGCTGTCCCCTGAATAATGTACATACCTCCCTTCTGCCTCATAAGGCTTGTATTTTGGCTGCCCTAGGCTCAGTGTGGTAAGAGACGACAAAGGTATAGTTTACCTGTCTTTTCTACCCTGTGTCAACTTTCATATATTCTCCCTCTCTTCATTGTGTCCTTTCTCTCTTTTAAGATCCAACTTTTAACTAACTTTTAAACTAACATTTAATTTAGGCCATTACTAAAAGTAAATTAAATAAGTAAACCTAAAGTAATTGTATATTTGTATATACATGTATTTCTTGAATAAAGATATGTTTAAACTAAGTAAGCCTTAGCACATCTTGTAGTTCTCCTTTTTCCCTTTTCATTAATTCACTGAATAAGAACCTGGGTATACGATAAATCGCTTCCTTTATGTACCTATAAAGCAGTCCGGTTACAGTTTCTTTAGAAATGAAATAGTGGGTGGTATTAGAGGACAAGAAGAATGAAATAGTGGGTGGTATTAGAGAAAAAGAATAATGAAATAGTGGGTGGTATTAGAGGACAAGAATAATGAAATAGTGGGTGGTATTAGAGGACAAGAAGAATGAAATAGTGGGTGGTATTAGAGAAAAAGAATAATGAAATAGTGGGTGGTATTAGAGAAAAAGAATAATGAAATAGTGGGTGGTATTAGAGGACAAGAAGAATGAAATAGTGGGTGGTATTAGAGGACAAGAATAATGAAATAGTGGGTGGTATTAGAGGACAAGAATAATGAAATAGTGGGTGGTATTAGAGGACAAGAATAATGAAATAGTGGGTGGTATTGGAGGACAAGAATAATGAAATTCGCCACAAGTATTTAAATATTACTTAACGTTAAGTATGGTTGGTGGAATTCGAATTCGTAAGAAATCATTTAATGCATATCTATATCACACAACCCATTGATGCCATTTAAAAATGTTTATAGAATACAATCAAAGGTTTTGAATGATAGAGGTCTTCAAACTTTAAATTCAAATTATCCGATTTCTGTCACGCTCGAGGTGTACAGACTGTATACCAACACGATGTTAGGAGAAGAAAACACCAAATGTGTTTCTGATGACATGACAAAATGTCGGTAAGTGGGGTTGTTTTTTTTTTCAATTTTCTTTTAATGTTCAATATGAATTATCATGTTCAGATGCACTGACACTAAGAACAATATTATTTGTCCATAACGGACCGATACCTGATTCACGTATTCATTAAACACATCTAAGGATTTTTTTCCATCCCACGTGTTCCACTTTATATTGAAACATGGGAAGGAACGGACATCCCCTGATTACAGAAACAAAAATGCACATGTACGGTTCGCAATGTCATTTTCACTTAAAACATGATATAATGTACCCCTCACCAAAATCCATCTTTTACGCAGAAATTAGGCAGACCACAGCATTTATAGCAACAGTGTCTTACACAGAAAACATACTTTGCAAATGATATTTGCGGAATTAAGTCTTCCTTGGATATTTACATTTGAAAACGAATATCGCGGTACTAGGCGTGTATATAAGGGGGGTTGTCATTTTGAACATTTTTATAATGCCATGGGATCGGAGTCGCCACATATAGTTGTAGCTTCAGAGTAAAGTAAGAATAAGTATATCAAAGCCTAAATTACAGGGCGAAAACATAGAGGGCGCATCGAACAATTTTATGGAAAATATGAGTTTAACTGCAACAATATTTCTCCATACGAAATACGACAGAAAAGTTTGATCTAAGGGCTTTATATTTCTATATTTCCTATTGAAACTTACAGCTTGGTGCATCTCGCAGCTGAATGAGCATTTTAATTAACCGATTTTGAAGACCACGACCGAGGTGACATTCATGGCGAAAGCATCAGAGGAAGTCGCTCGCTTTACACAATTAATACGATTTATCTTCCTCGCTACTACTTTGTTGGTGACTTAGTAAAGTATACTTTCGTAAGCATTCGGTACACCTTCTGCCACACCAGCTCAAACTTTTTGAGATAAATATGTAGATCGATAGAACAAGGCCAAGCCTTTCATTTGAACCTGGGTTTGTCGGTTAAATTTTAAATCGAATTTGAGTTATCGCCCATTAGCGGTTTTTAAACCCAAATTACCAACTTTCTTAAAAGGACATAATTGATATACCATTCGAAAGATCTTGTCGTGCCGATTCCAATATACTTTTATGTAGTTATCTTCATTCTCGAGAAATAAGCGTTTGAAAAATGTCACGTGACCTTCAAAGTTTCGAAAAGGCGTGATGTGAAAACTTTATGCAAACGTATCTCATTCATTTCTCAACTAATTTGCAAGATCTTGGTATCAATAGAAAGGTCACATTGGAAGAAGCCACAATTTGAAAACAATGACGTCATTCTATGTAAAATCGACCCTATTTTCGTGTATTTTTAGTGCTATTATATTATTAGACAGCTCTGATATATTCTTGGCACATTCTTTTTCATATAGTTTCTTATTTTTCCTCCAGTATTTCACTCCTGATACTGATCATGGATATAATAGCACGACAACGGCATATCAATGGATCGCCTCAACTGTCTTATAATACCGTCTTATTATGTTATGTACCCTCTATATTATAACATGTACTTTCTTTATTATTTTATGTTCATTTTTTATTATGTTAAACATATTATTTATAGGATTCAGGTCGGCGCTGGCTGCCTTCACTTAGGCAGCACCATAATTCTAATCTAATGTGATCCAGATATCTACATTAAAGTCATTTTTTAAACCTCTAGAAATTAAAAACTACCAAAACCTCCTATTAATTCACCTGGCATTTAATTTACTAATTTAAAGCTGCTAACAAAAATTATGTAAAAATTAATTATGAAGGCTGAAACAATAGTCTGAATATAAACTCAATCAGATAACGAATACTTTTTTACTAGAGACAAACGAATTGCAAATTGTTTTGGCTATTTTAATCAACCTTTATAGAAATTTAATTAAGTTGACGGATGTTTCAGAAGGCGGTGCAATCAATATGGAAAGTCTTGACTGTAGATAATGTATCAGTGATTCATAAACGCAATATATTGACTGACAATGTGCTTATATAGAGCCGTTACAGCTACAGCTATATTTTGAGTAATTTTGGTGTTAAATTAGGTCCACCTGACTTTTTATGACGCGAAAATGAATTTATATAGAGCAGATACAGCAATACACGACAGGGAATCATGTGACTTTTCGTACTGACTAAACCTTCGATTCAGGCCCATTTTTCAGACAGTTTTATATTTTATCATTCATACTTACGTATAAGACCTGTCACAGCCTACGAGGAATGGAATGTGGTTGTTGTTTTATCTTTATGCGAACAGTTTGCTCAAACACTCAAAAAGTCGACCGGCATTTTCAATTTTGACAATAATTTTGCAGGTAACTTGAACGCATTTTTTTTTTTTTTTTTTTTTTTTTTTTTTGAAAATGGTAATATAAGGGCTAAATAATACAGAAAGGGGTCATTACATTACATTATTTGAAAGGGTAACTTTTTCTGCTTCTTGAATTTTGACTGTCTACTTCCATTTTTGAAATAAAAATAGAATATGATTTTGGTAACACCCACGGCATCCATGTTCGTTACTAAACTCATTTAACATTTATTTTAGGGAAAAGGAAATGGCCAGTCTAATTTCAACACGCAGAAAGGTTATATATTTTTAATAAAGAAAAGTAAAACTTTTTTTCTTGGTTTTGTTATGTCCGTCATGAATATGGGTGCTTTAATTTCTTGATATTTATCGTATGTTTTTTGAGAAATGGCCTTGTGGGTATACGCGCTCGTTCAAATTGAAATTGCATCGCTTCTCGATGAGACCATATTCTACATCCACACGAAATAAACAAATATCCTCTACTTATTTTTTTGTTTTAGTCACCATTATGTGCAACAAAAAATCTAAATTAGCATATTAATTAAATCGAAGGACAGAGTGTGTTTTTACTATAATAAACAGTTAGATTAAATCAACAGAATATATAAATTGGTTTTACGATTTACGGGAGTCCATTGTTATTAGTCAGATTCTTTTGACAGAATATATATTCGATTTTACTATTTACGGGATTCCATTGTTATCTCACATCAACACCGAGGCATGAGTTTCGAACTAAATGTGAAGTTTAAGGACGAGTTAACCGGGAAGGAAGGAGATGAGAGACACAAGTTTCGGGCCATATACGATGTCTACAACAGCAGCTTATCATCGCAAGAGGTCAAGCAATATTATGATAGTTTGGCTGAAAACGGAGACTATGAGAAGGTACCGATTTCTATTTTATCTATTCCTTGTTATATTTTGATGATCTGACAACAAGGGTTGTATACTAAGCGTATTGTCATTGTTTTTACATCACTACAGTCGGTGAATAACAACTAAATTTAATGTCAAGAACACTTATCGTGTCGGCCAAATTAAGAAATAAACGTTCATACATAATTTTTAAACAGGCTTTAAAATAATTATGCTATTAATATATATTAATTTATGTAATTACAAACTTGAATGGATAACTCGAGATATTTCCTGTAGTTTTCTGTTTTATACTGAAGCAATATGTTTTGACAAAATTTGAAGTTATATATCAAAATAGACCAAAGGGCGCCGTGGTCCAGTGGTAACGTATCCGATTGCGGATCCGAAGGTTGTGGGTTCGAACCTAGGAGGCAAGAATTCTTCACGACCTTCCCAGGCGCAAAGTACTGGTCCAACCCAGGAACCGTCGAGCGGGATTAGTATAAGTTGTAAGAACTTGTTTCCAATCGATATA
>CM037783.1:52976411-53026411 GCA_021229015.1 Solen grandis
TGGTGAAACGGGTTGGGAACTATAGGTTTGCGCACTTCCTTCTGTCTGTCGGTCCGTAATTCCATCCGTCCATCCCACTTTTATGTCCTCTCCATAACTTGGATATTTATGGATTGATTTCAATAAAACTTTACAGAAGTATTCCTCGTAATCCAAGGGTATGTTGCACGCATCAACCATATGCACAGCAGCCTTGAAAGGTCAAGGTCATGGGTGTTGCTAGAAATTGTCTTTTGTATTTATAGGCTACATCTTTGTGTCCACTCTGTAACTTCCACATCTATGAATGGAATTTTATTAAATTTTTCAGAATTGTTTGTCATTACATGAAGATGTATTTGTTTAACAACCGTATGCATGCTTGAAAGGTCAAGGTCACATGAGTTGTTAGAAATTGTCTTTGGTATTCATAGGCTTCATTTTCATGTCACTCAGAGTGGCTCTTAACTTCCATATCTGTGTTTGGATCTTCATAATACTTTACAGAAGGGTTTGTTATGACACAAACATGTGTTACATGCATCAGCCCTATGCACACTTGAAAGGTCAAGGTCACAGGAGTTGTTAAAAATTGTCTTTGGTCTTTGGTATTTATAGGCTACATTTTCATGTCCGCTCTATAACTACCATATCTATGTTTGGATTTTCATGAAACTTTACAGAAGTGTTTGTCATAACACAAAGGTGTGTCACACATATCAACTATATGTACACTTGAAAGGTCAGTGCAGTTTGGGGATCAAAAACCATTTCCATTATTTTCTTGTTTTACCTGGCACAAATTCTTCATGACAGTATTGCTTGCTATACTAACAAAGCCTTGTTTACTAGTAAAAGGCACATCTCTTTTCTCTCTCAAGAGTTATTCCCATGTTTATTTATAGGAAATTTGGCTTTATGTATGCATTGTACTATCTTATGAATTGGCATCATAGCAACTTTCTTCAATATACCATTTGAACTGAATGAGCATTTGCTAGAGTTACACCCTAAATATGCCCTGAATTGTTTTTATTACTACTGAATATAGAATTGGTTACTTGCCACTCTAGCTCTAAATTAATATTAATACATGGACATGCTATTCATAAAGTTTATGTCATTGTTCTTCAATCTTAATTGAATCAGTGGTGTCTGTGTAACAAATATGAAATCTAGTAATGTCTCTTCTTATTAAAATATGCATTTTATTTAATAACAAAGGAATGGAACTTAATTATCAAGATATTTTAACTCTATATTTCAGTTATCAGCAGTTCTTGGTGAAAATGAAGATGCTGACAAAAACAAGAAAAGAAAAAGGGATGAGTAAGTTATCTCCTTTGTTAAAACATACATGACTGAGTATAATAATAATAAGATCATAAGACCAATGGTACCAGAATTATTTCAAGACCAAATTCAAATAAGTTTTTTCCCAGTCTAGAAAATAAGCACATATTTAAGACATTATCTTTTTTAGCTTATAATGGTATATCGCTTAAAATGATAACATCCAATGGTCCCGCAGATGCCCAATGTAATTCAATGTAGTTAGCTCCACTTGTTAAGATTTTTGGATATAGCGATGCTACTATCTGGTCCCCGGTGGTCATCGTGACTGCATGTAACAATATTTTGTCACCTTCAGTAGATGTGCGAAAACATGACCATGACCGGTGCGAAAAATAGCATCTATCCATGTAAGTGCAACAATGGCCTGTCTATTGTTGCAAGCTCAATTGGTCATTTATTTGTTACTCAGCAGGATATGGTGATCACTCAACCTTCTTAATCATAAAATTTAGATACTACATGTATTAATGCATTCTGGTTTTTCTTCACCCCATATTTAGTCAATGATATTGATAGGCCGATAGTATTGATAGGTCTTAATCAGTGCAAACATTTTGTTATTAGCCAAAGTCAAACCACAGACATTTGCTATAAGACATTCTTTAACCCTTTCCCTCATATAGACTCATTTTGACGCACTCAATAGGTACACATAAAGCCTGAGAAAACTCAATCCTTACCAAATTTAATTGTAAAATCCTCATTACCAGACCACTGAGGAGCAGCGAACAGCATAAAACCTGATCAGCCAGCGAGTTACTCGCAGGCTGATCTGGTTTTATGCTGTTCGCATAGGTCTTTTCATGGTATCCTCTATGAGGGAAAGGGTTAATATCAATTTCCTTATAGAGTTTGATAGGGAAATTAGCTTTCAGAAAAACAACCACAAAGGAAAATGATGGATTATTTAAAATATCAATAAGAACATTTGTTACAGTATTATACCATGTCCAGTTTCGTTTTGCAGTGTGTGAATGCACAGTAACTTTTTGATATGAATTTTGATATCACGTTCAAATACATAAATGTAAATGAACTGTTGTAAAATGATTCATCTAAAGAATGGGGAAATTACGATTTAAAGGAGAAAGGTGCATCTCAGCTAATTACTCTTTTATACACAAGTCAATGATATCAGTATAGAGTAAATATGGTTAATTTGCTTAGAGACCATGTTTTCAGATAGAAATAGTACTCGGACAGTATCTTTGTATTGAGCAATATTGCTTTTAATATATTCGTAATGATATTAAAATCAAAGTCTGGTGAATATCGTTATAGCGGAGTTTACTGTAACTGAAATCTACTTTTTGTCAGATTGACAACTGCCCCTTTATGTTAGTAAGAATTGATAATTTCTGTATTCTGATTAATGTTTGACCATGTAGTCAGTGTAATATTCAAACTTTTTGTTTCTGATCTTTTTATGTAAAATGCAGAATATTTATCAGTGGATTGATGGAATACTGATTTTTACCACAAAACATGGTTGCTGTTTTTTGCAGGTCAGACGAGGCAGATGCTGCCCAACCATCGACCAAACAAAGTAAACAGTCATCCAAAGTGGAACCCAGTATCAGTGTAGAGGTGAGTGACAGAATCATGTACAGTCATATCAGTCTATTATCTCATAGTCTTACTCAGTGTGCAGGTTTCCCCTTGTTGACACAAATTCTAAAATATTTTGCAGTCATTTAGACAATTTCAGTGTCAAAATGGGCAATTTTGTGTATCATGGAAAACATAGGTTTGAAAGAGAGTGAGACAAGTTGTGTAAGATGGACAAACCTTTTGAAAAATGGAGACGGATGAATTGAAGTTTTGTTTGAAATTTTATAAAATTGAAATAAATGATTTCTGTAAAGTATATTTGTGTAATAAGAAGATATACATGTTTTTGTTTTTGTTTTTTTTGTTTGTTTGTTTTTTTCCAAATGATGTTGCCACCCTACAGTGAATGTAAATATAAATGATGACATGTAACATGGAGAAAACAATGTCAAGGCAAAGAAACTCCATCAGAACTGTAATTACATGTATATACTTTTAACAACAAGGCCAGAACAATGATGAAACATGGTTTAGTGATTTCTGTAGCTGTATGCAAGCAGTGCTGATATAAATGAGAACAAATCACAGAAATTCATGACTGACCTTTTTAATACATAATTACTTATTGTGAACAAAATGAAAGACATCATTATTATGATAAAACAAAATTTTTTAAAAAATGTCATTATATCAAGATTTCACTATAAAATTTGGGTTAAGTCCAGTAACCAAATTTCAGATATATTTCTGTTTTCTGGTGTTCAATAGTATATATGTGCATATGTAATAAAACATGTTGTTTTTTTAATAAATGTGAAAAACACACTTTGGGATGTGATGTTAGAATTTAAGTAAACCATCTAGACTTTGTTTTGATAAATCTGTTTTTGACCATACAGTATGAGAGAGCCCCTAGAAGTTAAGTTTCACCATGACTGTGTGTATAAAATTCAGAGTCTGCTAGCCACCCAGACGGCCAAGGAGCGTGAAAACAAGAAGATCAATGAGGAGATACAGCAGCTGCTCAGTACCCCCACGGCCAAGGAACAGAGTCTCATGGAGAGGTTCAAGTCACAAGGAGGTGTGTACAGGATAATTTCCTATCAATTATTATATAATTTTACAATAATATTTTAACAATAATAACTAAACTTCTTTACTATATATTTGAAAACTATACAAGGTATTGACTTGAAACCTCATATATAAGTAAATGACAACTAGGTAAAGTGCAGGACCAAGAACTATAACTCTTATTTCTTTTATTATTACCCTTTATTTATTTTTTTGGTATAAATTTTTGTTTGGAGCAAAACTCATAATAAACAAAGCAAGGTAAGGACTTGAAACTTGAAACATAATATGACAGCAAGTAGGAACAATGCAATTATCAAGAACCATAACTCTGCATGGTCCAATTATTGTATATCTTATATAGATTTCTGATCTGCTCAGACACTGACATAATGTTTTTCGAACACATCTTATAGTTATAGCCTATGAATTGATGAAAAAAATTTAACACAGACATGGACCAAATTTAAGGAAAAATTAAGGAGTGCCTTAAAACATTAATATACATTTTTTTTAATAATCT
Source organism: Solen grandis (assembly GCA_021229015.1). Classification (NCBI taxonomy): domain Eukaryota; kingdom Metazoa; phylum Mollusca; class Bivalvia; order Adapedonta; family Solenidae; genus Solen; species Solen grandis. Next base: position 52,980,895 of record CM037783.1, read on the forward strand.
CATTAAAAATTGATAATGATCCTAAAAACACATGGAGAGAGAGCCAGAGAAAGAGGATCATATTGAGATGAAGTCCAGTAAATCAGACTTGAATTATGGAACTTGGCAAACAAATGATGATGGAAGTTTGTTGTGTTTTTTTTTTTTGTTTTTTTTTGTTGCTTATTTGTATTGTCCTTGTTTGAATAAAATTTACTTTAACAAATTGCTTCCAGGAGCCCAACTGCAGGAGTTCTGTCAGTTCGGAACCAAGGAAGAATGTATGAAATTGGGGCAGAACACAAAGGCCTGCAACAAATTGCATTTCCGCAAAATCATCAACAAACATACTGATGGTATGATAAAATAGATTTTCAATGAGCTTATTATGCTTTGTTGTTTTTTTCATTAAAAAAATGTTGTGGCATATATATATATTCCTTTTTTTACATTTTTACTGGAAAATTGACTCTTTAAGTTTATGCAAGTTAAAGTTGTTAATTTTTAGCTTGTCTGAGCACAGCATGCTCATGGTGAGCTTTGTGATCACCCTGTGTCCATCATCCGTCGTCAACAATTTGCTTTAAACGACATCTCCTCTGAAACTGCTTGACAGATTTCAAAATGTTTTGGTACAGATGTTTCTTGGGTAACTATCTACCAAGATTGCTGAAATTATTTTGATCCTTAAAAAGATATGGCCGCCAGGGGTGGGCTAATTTGCCTTATATGTACATAGTAAAAACTTTAAACGACATCTCTCTGAAACCGTTAGACAGAATTTGATAAAACTTGGCAGAGTTGACCCTTGGGTGAACCTTCAAATAAGTTGCTAAAATAAACTTGATCCATGTAGAACTCATATCAACAGAAAGAAAAAAAATAAATAAGAAAATTTTAGAAACATTTCCTTCAAAACTACTTACTTGATTTCAAAATGTTTTGGTACAGATGTTCCTTGGGTAACTTTCTGCCATGATTGCTAAAAATTTTCTGATCCATAAAAAAAACAGTCCATGGTATATCGCCACCTGAGAACAGTGGTTCTCAGGTGAGCGATATAGGGCCATCATGGCCCTCTTGTTTTACATCTTAAAAATAGTAATTTCGCCTATATAAACAACAGATCAAATCTGCTGAAGCAAGTATTATTCCTTTAAAATGAGGCTTCAGGGAATAAGGCTTTCACATATGTTATCATCATCAAAATCAGATTGTCATATATTGAATTTGACTTGTGTTTGGTGTTATGATATGATTTGGTTATGATAAGGGATTGTACTAACTCTTTCTTCCTGGATATTCTTACCCTGACATTGTGTTTATAATACAGAATCCTTGGGAGACTGCTCTTTCCTGAACACGTGTTTTCACATGGATACCTGTAAGGTAAGATAAACTGTGGACAGAAGCATTATTATGATTTCCTTTTGTTATTGATTCCATGTAGAAAGACAAGGGCATTATAAGAATGATGTCCCTCCGTCTATCCAGTTGTCTGTCCATGTCCTTTCTATGCCCTTTGAAGGATATTCATGAAATTTTGGTCCAATTTTTACATTATTTAACCCTTTCCCTCATATAGACTCATTTTGACGCACTCAGTAGGTACCTCATAAAGCCTGATCTGCAAAAAAACCACAGTTAAACCTTACCAAATTTAATTACAAAATCCTCATTTCCAGACCACTGAGGAGCAGGGAACAGCATAAAACCTGATCAGCCTGCGAGTTACTTGCAGGCTGATCTGGTTTTATGCTGTTTGCATAGGTCTTTTCATGGTTTCCTCTATGAGTGAAAGTGTTAAACGATAGGCAAAACCTACAGTCAGGATGCTCCTCTTATTGTTCAGGGTCACAGTTCAAGGACAAAGGATTGAGTCATTTATTTCCTGTCTGCTCCATATCTCCAAAACTCTCTGAAGGATATTTATTAAACATGGATCTGATGTTCACCTCATTAAGATGATGTGCAGAACACATAGCCTTGATGCACAGTTTGCATGTTGTCTTAATGAGGTGAACACATCTTTCCAGGGTTTAGGAGATATGGTCTGGACAAGATATAAAACCTTGAACTGTGACCTTGACCTTACGGTACCTGTTTTTTTGTGTTTTTATTTTTGCTGGATTTCCTAGAACAAGCCAAGCACCTGCCAGTAATACCCGAAAGGGGAGTTTGTGCAGTATATATAGATAGATATCCAAAAGATTCCATCTGCAACAGAGAATTAGAATAGGGTTGCTATATCAGCCAGTATCTACACCATATGATTTACCTGGCTGTAATGATACATGAATATATCACACACAAATAAGAATGATTAATATATTTTTGACTAAATTACATGCACATGTACACAAATCCATTGATCAACCCTCATTCATGTGAACTTTAAAGTGTGAAACACATATATCTCATATTGTGTTGGCAGTATGTCCACTACCAGATTGACTATCCGGAGGAAGCACCCAAGAAGAAGGAATCCCAGCTGGCAGTGATGCCCAAGGCAGGAGATGGGTTGGAGACTACCTACATGTTCCCTCCACAGGTGAGCAGAGCACAGTTCAGAAGTTGTTGCTGATGGTGATGATGTTACAGACAAAGAGGATTTTTTTTTAGCTCACCTGAGCACGTGTGCTCAGGATGAGCTTTTAGGATCGATGAATGTCCGTCGTCCGTCCGTCCGTCCGTCCGTCCGTCGTCCGTCGTCCACAATTTGTTCGTTTGCACTCTAGCATCTTCATTTTATGAGCAATTATCTTCAAACTTTAAAACAATGTTTATGACCATAAAATCTCGGCCAAGTTCGATTATGGCTGATATCGGAACATTAGGTCAGGAGTTATGCCCCTTTTAAAATTAAAAAAAGCCAGATTTCACATTGTTTGCACTCTAGCATCTTCATTTCATGAGCAATTATCTTCAAACTTTAAATCAATGTTTATAACCATAAAATTACGGCCAAGTTCGATTATGGCTGATATCGTACCATTAGGTCAGGAGTTATGCCCCTTTTAATATTCAAAAAATGCCATATTTCAAGTTGTTTACTCTCTAGCATCTTTATCTTTTGAGCAATCCTCTTCAAACTTAATGGCAATGCTTATGACCATAATGTTTCGATTGAGTTCGATTATGGCTGAGATTCATCAATTAGGTCAGGAGTTATGCCCCTTTTAATATTCAAAAAATGCCATATTTCACATTGTTTACACTCTAGCATCTTCATCCTTTGAGCAATCATCTTCAAACTTTATGGCAATGCTTATGACCATAATGTCTCGATTGAGTTTGATTATGACTGAGGTCAGTTGATTAGGTCAGGAGTTATGCCCATTTTAATAAAAAAAAAAGCCATATTTCATGTTGTTTACACGCTAGCATCTTCCTTTTTTTAGCAATCATCTTCAAACTTTATGACATTGTTAATGACCATAATGCCCTCGATTGAGTTCAATTGTGGCTGAGATGGGTCATTTAGGTCAGGAGTTATGCCCCTTTTAATACAAAAAATGCAAGATTTCTCTTTGTTTATTCTCTACCAACTTCATTTTTTTAACAATCATTTTTAAACTTTAAGACCATGTTTATGCCCATAATCTCACAATCGGGTTCAATTATAACTGATATTGACTTGTAAATTTAGGAGTTATGCCCATTTCACCATAAAAAAAGCCAGATTTCACTTTTACACTCTAGCATCTTTATTTCTTAAGCAATCATCTTTCTCAGGTGAGCGACCAAGGGCCATCTTGGCCCTCTTGTTTCATTTGTGTGATTTGTTAGCTTTGACCAGTAATCTTTTCAAGAGTAATCCGTTTTCAAGGAGTTATTGATCTTTTCAGTCATATCCCAGGAAATCTTGAAATGAAAAGATAAATAGACAAATTCAATAGTATTTCAAGGGTTTTGAATTTAAAAGCAATAGAACACATGAAGGAAATATCATGTATAATCACCAATTCTAAAAGAAATTAGCATGGAATATATGATAAAATTATACATGTATCAGGTTTACCAAGAATCCAAGAACTAGTTACCTGCACATTATTGCTACCACCTTTTTACTATTTACTTTACTTAGGGAGACATGCATGCACAAACCTGTAAAGTAGATACTAGTTATATATTTGAATTCAACAGCTACAATCAATACAGTAATGAATATTGAATTCAACAAAACTTCTTTAGACAAGTATTTATAAATTCAGTTGCACTACCTAATTTTCTAAGATGTCAAATCTAAAATTTATACCCTATATGTGATGTTCCGGTTGTGCAGTGGATCCAGTGTGACATTCGTATTCTGGACATGAGTGTGCTAGGAAAGTGTGCAGTCATCATGGCTGACCCGCCCTGGGATATCCACATGGAGCTTCCATACGGCACCATGAGTGATGACGAGATGAGGAAGATGCCGGTCCCCGTTCTACAGGATGATGGCTATATATTTCTGTGGGTCACAGGCAGGTAGGGCACTAAATGAATTAATCTTTAGTTCTTTATTTCTGTATTTGTATTTTTATGTCACCACGTCTGAGTGGTCTGGACATATAGATTTTCCCATTTCTTTCATTCCAGAACACATTTCCAGACTTACTTTTCTACGTGCTTAGGGATACATAGCTGATGTTTGGTGTGTGGGTAAACCATGAAGAGTTAAATTGAGTTTTCATTTCACTAACCGCTGCTAAATTTTGACAGAGTTATGGTCCTTGGACATGGAAAATTTTATAATAATGAAGGTTTTCCAGTCTTTTTTTTGTCACCTGCTGTAAACAGAGGTGACACATAGGGATCACTTTTCCTTCGTCTGTCCGTCCCACCGTCTGTCCATTTGTCCGTCACACTTCTTCCGTCATGCTTTAGCAGGTGGTACATGTGTTCCAAAGATCACTCTTGTTTTTTGTAATGCTTGAAAATATTGAGTTGATTATACTATGTATATGTACTATACCGGTAATAAGAAACAGGATGAGTTTGAAATTTGACCCTTTTATCAAATCTCAGGAATGCAAAAATTCTCTTGATCAAAACTCACTGATCTCACTTATTAAGAGAAAAAATTACTTTATGTCCTTTTTGAATACAACCTAAGATGCAATATGCTGATTTATTTGTGTATATGTATACTATTATCTCTCACTACATTTTGTAAAATTGTTCATCTGTAGGTAAGGTAATATACTCTTGATGCTAACATCATACTACTTGATGTTTTCAGAGCCATGGAACTTGGCAGAGAATGCCTAAACCTTTGGGGGTAAGTTGTTCTTGTCACTGTCAAATAGTTGTGTATGAATACCAGTGTAATCAGTTATTTTTAAGGTAAAGAATTAGAAAAATGCTGATGGGAAGCTGAGACCCTATTATGTTTGAAATTTTATAGAAAACAGTCAAGATGTTTGGATAGTTTTTTTAAGACATTTTTAAAATCATTTTGGACATGTTTTGATGTTTCAGTAAGTTTTGCATTGAAAATTTCTAATATACAGGTTCTCTGACTGTTTTAAGTTATTTAATACAGTTTCAATCAATCTGATCAGTGTGTCTGTTAGATATAAGAAGTTCTGACTTGCACAGGTACAAACGTATCGATGAGATTATCTGGGTGAAGACAAACCAGCTGCAGAGAATCATCCGTACGGGCAGAACCGGTCACTGGCTCAACCACGGCAAGGAACATTGTCTGGTGAGGAGACTTTTAACTCACTTGACTCGTTGTCTGTCGACCACATTGTGTTCATTTACAATCTAGCATTTTCATTTCTTGATCAAAATGAAAGCAATTTTTATGGCCATTATCTCAATCAAATTTAATTATAGCTCATATTGAAATATAAGAAAGAAATTTGATCCATGGATATAAAATAATGATAGATTCATTATCTTAACACTCTTCTGAATTTTAAATCTGAATATTTTGATTTTGATAAGGATTATCTTTGTCCTTTTGTTTTCTGAGTGTTTGCCAGTGCTGAGCTTTTTTTTCCATATATATGTGTATAGGTGTACTGTGAAAGACAGTGAATATTTTTAATGAAATTGCATCTTAGAAAATAGAAATCATAGAATAGTTTCCTCCCATACCCATAAAATAATTACGGAAGAGGGCTACACATTCATGTAATATCAGTACCTCTATTTATACGGAAATAGATTTTTGTGAGCTTGAAAATGATATTAAAGACTTAATTTAAACAGATAAAATACAAACACAAGATCTAATCCCATGTTTAGTTCTTCTTTTATTCACTTTGGAGACTTGTTGTTTTTACTCCATTTCATCTTATTCTTTTTTTTTCTCGCGCCAGCCATATCTTGGAGCCCGCTCAATCAATCTTTACAAAACTTCACTCACTTAAAGTCCTCAGTAAGTAGTAGTGCCTCCCTGATTTTTGTAAATAGGGGGTCAGGCTGCACCTGCTCGAAGATGGATTTTTGCACAAAATATGTATTTCGGTTAAATAATTCAAATTTCCAACCCTGAATTGTATTATATCTTTTTATTCCTCATAATGAGAAGAATTGAATAGTACTACTTTGATGTCCCCCGAGGTCACCCAGGGGTCAGGCCCCACCCCCTCAAATTTACTTATGACCTTATATCTCAAAAACCATTTGTGTACAATTGTCTAAGGAGAAACTTTGTTTGGGAGACTTATTAACAGTTCACTGTTACAATTCTTACTTATTTTTATAAGTAAAGAACATATATTGATGTGTTTTAAATTATATTCTATCTGTATCAGTCTTCAAGTGGAACTCTGGCATTGTCCATAACATTTGTATACCTTATGATTTTTTTCCATGTTGACACTCTCCATTAAGATTTTTCTTAACCTTAAATTTTTAGGCCAAAATTTGCAAAGCAATTTAAAACTTTACTGTTGAAAACTGGTAATGTGAAGAGAAATATGATATCTTTTTCAGGTAGGAGTGAAGGGTAATCCAAAAGGTGTGAACAAAGGCCTAGATTGTGATGTCATAGTTGCTGAGGTAGGGCTTCATTTTATCATGTTTTATAAGTACTGGTATGATGTAATATGCTTGTGAAATTATATTTTCCAGCAATACATGTTTTTTTCTGCTTTGAAAAGTTAATAGTTTAAACAATTTCTGTTAGGCATTTTATTAACAAAAGTTATTATTTTGCTCATTTAAAATAAAAGCACTTGTACTTAAAAATCAATGAAAACAGACTACATCCAGTTGTGTCTTCTTCATGAATCATCCTACAGATTCCTTTAAAAATCGATATTTCCTGTTGAAAAGAAGGTTTTCATTGAAAAAGATAGAACTTCAGGAGTTTACTGAAGGCACCTGGCATCCATAATGCAGGCATTTCAATATCATTATTCAGATTTTAAGCATTACACATGCTAACATTCCTTCATGGTAATTTCATGACCGTTTCATTCATCGCAGGTGCGGGCAACCAGTCACAAGCCAGACGAGATCTACGGGATTATAGAGAGACTGTCCCCGGGAACCAGGAAAGTGGAACTGTTCGGGAGACCGCATAATGTACAGCCAAACTGGTGAGCTTGCCGTGGCACTGGTGTCATCATCAAACATTTCCTCTTGTAGTCCATGTTTATACCTCTGCTTCACAAAGCTATGTTACATAGAGTAATGTCCAGTGTCCTGTCCCATGTAACTTAAAGAAGAGTTCAATATACATGTATTTCATCTTCATGAGTCAAGGCAGGGGGTGGGGGGGATGTAATTTCCTGCCTTTGAATCATATTCCTTGAGGTTCTAATTGATTTGATATACTTGCAATGTCAGTGTTCAAACATGTGTTCATACATTGAAATACATGTTATATCCAAAGGTCCGAATAATTACTTCTGTAATGCCCTCTGATTGTTTATATACTTCCAAAGAAGTATTCATTAAGATGCTTGGTATGACAAGTGTTGCTGTATAGTCGTTCTTGTAAGATATAAGGATCTGTTATGAGTATAAATATAAATATTTATTTAAGAGTTCAAGAAAATGGTAAAGCGAGCCTCTGGTAATTATCAAGTCTACCTGTGTCATAAAAGGCACTACTAATATATTCTAGGTAAACAAACCATCTCTGACCATGATCCCGTACATCATTTTGTTTTGCATGCTTTTGATGCTTAACAAGTATGTACTATTTGATGTCAAATTAAAATGATGGTGTGTTCTGATTGGACCAAAGTAATTACATCAATGCTAATGAAAGAAATAGCTAAATCAGGGATGATTCCTTTAAAAATGAGACTTCCAGTGGGTGGGGCCGGTCATAGTTAAGTGTTAATGATACCAGTCAGATGGTCAAATCTTGAATGCCTCTATGGGCCTCTTGATTCTCATATTAAAGCAAAATATATGAGAATCAGCATAGACTTGAATGTTTACTATTGATTATACCCCCGCATAAGAAGTTTTAGAGGAGGGTATATAGGAGTCTGTCGGTCTGTTGGTTTATTGGTCTGTCCGTCCATCCGAAAAAATTGTGACGCGAACAACTTCGAAATTTCTTAACTGACTCGGTTCAAATTTTGTGTGTGCATTGATAATCAGCTGAAGAGGTGCGTGACATAAAATTCACTTGAGTTGTCTCAAGGATTACAGAGTTATTGCCCCTGATTCGACTCTAAAATATCTTGTGACGCAAACTTCTACATTTCTTAACCGATTCGGTTCAAATCTTGTGTGTGCATTGATACATGTAATCAGGTTGAGAGGTATGTGTCCTAAATTTCACTTAAGTTGTCTTAAGGATGGCATATTTACTGCCCTGGTCCCTGGCCCTTGGTTTATTCTGTTTTTCTTGTCAGAAACATTTCTCAAATATTATACAAGGTATTGACTTGAAACTTAAAATATAGACAGATTGCGACTTGGAGAAGTGCAGTGTTCAAGAACTGTAACTCTACATTTTTAAAGTACTGTGACAAACAATCATAACTGACTGACCATCTACTTGAAATAAAGACTTTACTTACTTATTACTTACTATCATAACCAATAAACTATGTATACAGGTTCTTATCAATGCTTCGCCTTGTGTCTGGCTTATCCTGTTTCAAAGCATTTTGTGGGGGTATTAATCACCTTCAGTGATAGCTCTAGTTTTGATTTGGCAGTACAGTACATTAATAGTATATAAATTGTGGAATTAAGAAAAGGCTTGTTACTGAATAGCTGAGTAGTAGATTCTTTAATTTTTGTGACAGGATTACGTTAGGTAACCAGTTGGAGGGAGTGAGGCTGGTCGACCCGGAGATTGTGAAACGGTTCAAGGAGAAGTATCCTGATGGCAACTGTATGGAGGTTCAGAACAAACCCCGAGAACCAGAGATGAGATAGCACTGGGCACCAGCTCTCTGTAGGCTTCAGTCACATGATTAAGGAACGTATATGTGGCAGGGATCCAAGATGGCTGAAAACATGTGACCAGTAGGAGATAAGAAGTTTCTCCATAAAATGGCTTTTGATTTGTGAATATTCTGGCTGTGCTGGGCACAGATGTCAGATGCCAAAACGGCCATGTTGATCTGGTCAGTGGGGTAGGACTGCTGCATATTGGCAGATATTCCTGATGAGATGTTATCATCTCATTGCTTAACATACGTTGCCATGATTCCTAGTACTACAGTAATAGCAGGAGACAAGGTCCTGTCTTCATAATCAATGATATTTTCCTCTGACAGACATCTGGTGACATTTCCTTTGAATTACAGAAGACATGCATATTTGAGTTTCAGGGAAAACTTGGAGATTTTTAAGGGAACACACAGCCAGTTCTGCCATCTGATACACAAGGATGCTTATAGATTTCAAATATGTAAATTCAGTAATGCAAATCAGACCCTCTGTTTACCTTATTGCCTAGTTTAATTAAAGGTTTTGTTATCATCTTTAAAGAAAACTACTACAGTTTTGCCAAAGAAGATACAAGGTGATAAAATTTTGGTTGACAAATACTATGCTCAACATTTACATAGCTTATATTATATATTTTAATCTTTGAAACTTTGCAGTACTTCCCAATTGTTTACATTTAATTAGCCACTGTACAAATGATCTCATTAATTGTGGTTTACTCAATACTTCAACAAGATAATGGCAGAAGACAGAAAAAGAGTATTGCCCTAAACCTCCATATTTCAATTCTACATATGGAGGTTTTGGTATAAACAAAATCTTCAAAGAATCTACACATACCAGGCAAAAATATCTCAATAATGAGGGAATCATAACTGTGTTTTATGCTTGTATATCCACAATAATGAATTGTATTTGTCACATTGCTGTTTATATGAAAAATGTTCTGTAATCTGAGAGTTAATTTTTTAAACAAAAAAAAACCTTACGTTGAGTCCTATCCAGGGCTATTTTCTTTGTTACAATATATTTTCTTAATTATTATTGATATAGTTTGCTCTGAGTCTATTATGAAGTTAAAGGAATAGTTTAGGGCAAAAATTGATGGATCATTACAGTAATGTACTGATTAATTATATTTTTTATGATTTTTTAAAAAACAGACATAGGGTTCAAATGCAGACTTCTAATGAAATAAATGGAATTCTTAAAATGCCATCAGAAGAGTTGTTCATTTCTCTTTTCGCTTTAATTCCCCTAAAATATAATGGTCCCATTGGCTTATCACCCCGGAATTTGGAGGCTTGGGTTTGATGCCTGGCCACTACAAAAAATGGATAAAGGGTAGTTTCAGGCTGTCAGGATAATGTGACTGGGTGTGATATCATGCCACTTGACTATGGCTTAAAATTGTAGTTTGACAGCACTATATGCCTGTCTTATGTTGACAGTCCCTCAAATGTTGGAAATAATTTTGATGGGGCATTAAACCTAAACTACACACAAAGTCAGGAAGTGGACAGATCAGTAGGTTAACAACCAAATAAGACGGTCTAAAGGGCCTATGTGGTGCAAACTATACCGATGATACTGAGTTAGAGAACTGGTCTCGTCTTCTTGATAATATTTGAGTACAATCTCAGGCTTAAATTTGAGTATCATGCTAAACTAATAGTTTGAGCCTGTGTATGAAAATCATACTTAAGTACAGTTGATCTTATTTTCGAGAGCAAGGGGCCTGTGGTCACTATGGGGTCAACAATAAACATAGAGATAACATTAAAACATGTTAATTTATTTTTTTAATGTCATGGTAAATGCTGTAGGTATGTTGATGGTTGTGTTGCATCACTTATATCCTTTGGGTATGAATACTGTGTCTGGTCGTCTGAGGTTCCTAGCTGATACCCGGCTCTGTCTTCAGCACGACCCTCAGGTATGTGAAGTATTGCTGCAGGTCAAAGTCCTGGTCCCTGCCGTAACACACCTCCCTGGGGCAGCACCGCGGGAACGTTTCCCACTGGCTGTACTTCATGTAACAACCAACCTGCCGCGTTATCTCGTCACCCGGGCAACTAAAATAGACAAAAGATATAGATCTGTAATTCATACCAGTCTTTTATAAATTAAGGTACTGGAATTATGAATGTGAATGTCAATGTTTCTTAATTTGTTTCTTTAAGGTGTATTCGGTCCAACTTTCGAATAAATATTGGATATGAAAAGTCTTCTCTTTTTGACACGATATCTGCGTTTATCTACTAGTACAAGACAGCCAGTGACATCAGTATATTCAAGAAACAAAACCTTGTCAAGGAAGTTTACGATTATGTGTCCGCCATTATCGGAAAGGCTTGCTGGTAAACAATTATGCACACAGTACTGTAAGTTCACGGCACAAAAGGTCGCCGATACAAAATGGCTGAACAACACTGACTGCAACGAAAATGAAAGCTGTATAAGAGGGAGAAAGGCCAAACCATAGAAAAGATAAAAAAGGTTCGAGATATATTTTGTTTTTTTGTTCCTGTGAAATATTGGATAGGCTGGGGCATTTCTGACACTTGGAACTTTTCCCCTTTGTTATTTTAGTTAAAATCACAAGTTAGTAAGATAAATTGAAAACATTAAATTTGTTGAAATACTAGCCAATAACCAAAAAACATTGGGTTTTGGAATTCTGCATGATTGCTTTATGTAAACAAGCGTGTCTCATGTCGGTGTAATGCTGTCGGTCCCCCACAGTCAAATGTAAATGGGTGAGAAAAACCTGTAGCCAGTTTGCTGCCACACGTTCAGAGTGTTATTGAATGCGATCAGATCGTTTCCAACTATGTTTATTAGGTAATCTTCGTGTGTATTTGTCGGTTAAGAAGTCAGCGGGTTTTTTTTTCCTATTAAGATTTTCGTTTTTTTTTTCCATATAAATTTGTGTCTTTCTTTCGACTTATCTGGGAATATTAATGTTAAACGCTAAATTTTCATGCAGTGTTTCAACATACAACTTTCTGTCTAGAATTGGTAGGCATAAAGTTTTTATCAAATACATTTTGAAATATTACTGTCTTGTCTGAACAATATCCAATGGCCTACAATGCTATGAAGTCGTTAGATTGCTTCCTTACACAACAGATGATGTATGAGGGAGAGGCACTGGTATAACTGCCTCAATTTCAAGAGATCTGGGTAATATGGTATCAAAGCATATGTATACCATCATGACATGGCAGGTGACAACACTTTGTTCAATGTTCACAGAGTTCCGAAATCACAGAGTCACAAAACGACGAAAATATTGTTGATTTGTATGCTGTTGTTAATATTGTTTAGATGCTTCAACAGTACTTCAATCATATAGCATCAAGAGTGGAACCTTGAGTGCACGGAGGAGCCAATATAGCACAAGTCAGCTGGAAGGCTTCCCTGGGGACCGGACTGGGATTCGAACCCATAGCACATTGGGCTGAATTATAGTTTATGTCAATGACTATAACCGTCACCTGCATCAAAGTATAAGCGATGATGCTGTTTATTATGAAACCATGACACTACCTACTCCAAGCATTTTAGTCCATCAACGTTGCACACACACAGAGAACACCCATCATGGAATTTGTCTCCCGGCTTCAACATCGTACCACGGAATAGACACTTGTCTGGAAAAAAAATGTTAAAAGATCAAAATGGCCATGTTTTATTTTTATTTGTGTATCTAACTGTTGGTAACTTAGGCAGCTGGGCAAATAAAAATAATTAGAGAGTTTAAGTTTAAACTCTATTTATTTTGCATCGATTATGAAACAAATACTTAAAACTTAACTCACCGAAACAAAAAAAAACAAACCAAAAAAACCCCCAAAAACACGTATCTGGACGGGTAACCTCGGGATCGAACCGCATTGATGAGAAGCGAAGTGCGTTACCACTAAGCTATCCAAGCACCCCAAAAGACAAAGAGAGCGAGAGAGATGCGAAGTACGTTACCACTTAGCTATCCAAGCACCCCAAAAGACAAGAGAGGAGAGAGATGCGAAGTGCGTTACCACTTAGCTATCCAAGCCCCCAAAAGACTAAGAGAGAGAGAGATGCGAAGTGCGTTACCACTTAGCTATCCAAGCACCCCAAAAGACTAAGAGAGAGAGAGAGATGCGAAGTGCGTTACCACTTAGCTATCCAAGCACCTCAAAAGACTAAGAGAGAGAGAGAGATATGCGAAGTGCGTTACCACTTAGCTATCCAAGCACCTCAAAAGACTAAGAGAGGGAGAGAGCTAGCTGATCATTTCGTGTTATTTGTATTTATTCCTTCATATTTAGATGCCAGACACCGACTCCCTGCTTTCTGCATTAATTCTACATTATTGGAGCAAGACATCTTAGTCCCGAATTCTGTTACTCGACAGGCCCCTTAGACTTAATTCTAGGTCGGAATCCTGACCCGACATACATGTTCTCCTGTGTTGTTCATTTGAAAAATCAACTGATTTTGATAGCATTTTTTTTCTGATCAGAATGGATCGAATGCATAGGCTTTTGCTGTAACAACTTGGCCACTGAATGGGTCAAAACTTCTCGGATTAACGAAGATCCAAGGTGGGTTAGTAACACGACTGTTTTAGTAAGAGTCCGGCAAGGTGGCTGGCAAACCGTCTCTTGCAAACAATTAACTTCATTTTATCAATTTTTGGGATACTTAAAGGCACTCACCAATTCTAAAATACACAGCAAACACTGTTTATCAGTTAATTGACAGTGCAAGAGAGTGGTTTATCAGCTTAGGAAGTGATACTAAAAACACTTTTTATAAGTGACAGGATTAAACAAGGTTATATTTACTACATAAATTGATTTTCTGCTGAGTATATCATAAGGTCAGTCAGTTCATATTCCCGAAACCTATGTTTCATATATATTATTTCCCCTTGTAGTTAGCAACGGAAGGTTATGGTGACACCCTTGTAATTAGTATATACGTAAAAACACCACCACCACCACCAACAACAACAACAACAAAAAATACGTAGTTGTATGATATGTAAATGCTTAAAAATGATAATGTTATAAGATATAAGCATATCATAACATGTTAAATTAAGCTTAAATATATCAAAGATGCGTAACTCTATATTTTTTTAAGCCTAATTATTATATATAAGGGGGGGGGGGGGGGGGGGGGGGGGGCAGTTTTAGCTTCTGTAGTTAGCAATCAAGAAGTTTTTTTTCCTTGAAACATTACAAAAATACGTCGCCAAAAAAAAAAAAAAATAAAAAAAAAAAAAAAATTGATAAGATATAGCACGGAGCTACATTAAAGTATGATATAAAACTCCAACGATTCCGTTCCTCGAAAAAAGAAATTATATAAAATAACACCAACAAAAACGTCACATAAAACTTTTTCTACAACAAAAACTTGTTCTTTCTTTCACCAATACACCTAAGACCAGTACAGATCGAAACAGTGAAACATATTTTGCCATCATGTTGTTTCTGACATTTGGGCATTTATAATTATCCTTGCTTATCATAAACACATTTTTAAAAAAAAATTCTGTATTATTCACAAGTACAAAATTAACCCCTTTTTCAGAAAAAACAAAGCATCAGCAAGTAACACTTCTACTACTATTTAAGATATTGGCAAAATAATTGTGCCAGGCATGAGATTGTGTTTACTAGTGTACATGTTTCTAGTATGACGACACCTACCACATTCCTCTGTCTGACACAGTTCCCAGGCCCCCTCTTCCGGTCCCACGGGGGAGGTGTAACACCAGGGTCCCCATCGTCCACCTGATGGATTCCTGCAAAAGTTGTAGCTCAGGCCACTACCCGGGAACCGGTCTGGGGTCACTGCATGCAGATGGTGGTTCCAATGTACGCATGCGCGACCGCTTTTCGTTACGTTTACGTGACCTCTGTATGATATTCCCTTGTCATACTTAGTGTAGCAAGAACCTATTGTGGAAAAAAGCAACATTTTTCACACTTTGACGTCATCAGCAATTTCTTCCTAAAATTTATCATACAAGGGATTCGGAAGACCGACGAAGAAACACGATGAGATCTTCGGGAGATTCCCCCAGTCTACTGATATCTAAAATTTCTATCAGGGACCCTATATTGAGTCCCTTGTTTTATTCACTACTGATTTCGCAGTTCAATTACACGATAATGCAAGAAAAAAATCATACACAACAATTAAAATGAATTAAAAAAAATAAAAGAAGAAAAGAAAAAAAAATACAATGTAAACACATATAAGTAAAAAGGAAGATTTTAGCATAAAATGTAATTACCATCGTCGGACCGCACCGCTGCTGATTACGCTACGTGTCATAGAGAGTAACGGAGCGAATTGACCGTGAGTGTCCGACGATTGTAAATTGAAGCCTGTTAATTGTTAAATAAATTTGCTACTACGGAAAACAAGTATGCTTCCAGAAATTATATTTGATGTCAAAGCGTGTGCGCAACTATGAATAAAAGTAATCTACCAATGTGTTTAAAACTGAAATCTATTATGAGGTAGAATATAAATAATTCATACAAATGACCTGTGAAAAAACATTGAGCATAAGTAATCTGAAAACTTCCTAGCAGTTTAATAAACACAAGTATTTTATATCCCATAATTCCACGGTCCTCAATGTTAAAAATGCGCCTTTGGTGACCTTTAACAACGAATGTACATTTATCTTGACAAAGGCACGGTTTCAAATGTATTATCTTTTCTTTGGGGCGTGAGAGGGTTTATCTAAGGTGTTGATTAAACAGAAGCAGGTGTTCTTTCAGCGTGTCATATTCTTAGATAACCTTAAAATATCCCCCTTTTTCAGTGCCCTACGACGCATATTCAGATTTTGTCTACGACAACATCCGCGTTGCTCAAATTCAATCAACAATACTTGGCGATAATCAAAACGTTTAATCTTAAATAGGATATTTACATAATTCCACCATTCATGTTTTACAAAACATTTAAATAGGTTTTGAAGTGAAATAGTGCATATATTCTTTATAACAAAATACTCACTTATATGATCTCTTGTTAGGTATTATAAGCAAAACTTATATCAATTAAGTCATATACCTGAATATTCTACCTAATTTTAGAATTACATGTAGTGCCAAGCATTGATGGTGGACTTCGAACCAGAACATGGCGTGACGTGACGTCACTCGGATTGTCAGTAGCGTACTAACGTCTTGCTGACACAACGTATACCAGTGCACATTTACATCACATACTTTTGTTCAATATTCTACCTTCTCCCGGACCCTAAGTTAGAAGAGGGTGGATACCCCGTCACATTGCTTATCTGCCATGCACGGATCTAGTCACTTATCTTAAGGGAGTGGAGGTCTGACAGATAATGGAAATTGCCGTACGTGAGGTTGGGTCTCATCTTATTTCATCCTTAGTTGTGTGTGACATAGTCACTCATAACCATAGTACCTACATTCTGAAGGTCCAATTCTTTTCATTTAAAACCGAATAACCTCTTAATTTTGTATGAATGATCGAACGTTTGAAAAGAATTCTGCAACACATGTATGCTGAGATTCAGCCAAAGCGTGAAAAACCCAATTTGAGTAAATAATACATAGTTACGGGAAACAATAATTGTATATAGCATAAAAGCACAAAAGAACTATTTTTCCTGTGATGTTGCGTAACTTTCACTTTACCATGCGGAGGAGTATAGTTTCTTTCGTGCCTGAATTTTGATGGTAAATGTGCAGGTTTTAGTTATTTGGTGGTGTTACAATAGTCCATATAG
This sequence comes from Solen grandis, assembly GCA_021229015.1. Lineage (NCBI taxonomy): Eukaryota > Metazoa > Mollusca > Bivalvia > Adapedonta > Solenidae > Solen > Solen grandis. The sequence goes on from CM037783.1 coordinate 52,998,026, forward strand.
AATAATTGAAAGCTTGAATTCTGATACAGATCGGCATAACTTACTAATAATCACATCAAGCTATCTCAGATACATCGAGATACCTCCAGGGAGGTGTTATTTGTTGCTCTATGGAATGACTGAGACCTGTATATATCTGCTATCAGAAGTTACTAAGGACACAGTATGGAGCAACTCATTTGCATTTATAAATAGAAACTATGCCGCCGCTCGGTAGTACAAATCAAAGCGCTGATAGTGCTAAGAGAGCAGTATTGTCGCATTTCTTTTGTTATCAAAGTAACTTTAATAAACGGGTCAAATTTTCGCGCAATGCCAATAACCCCGTTTAACGTTGCGTTAACATGGTCATTACAAGAAATCAAAGATGAATGCACCATTTGTTTCATCAGACTGTTAACATATTTGGCATATCGCCACTCTTACTCTCCCCCTTTCTATATCCTACAATGAACAATCGTTTAATATTTTAATATAAGTTTGATATTTGGCAAAACTAAGTTACACTGCATATCTGCAGCTCGTCAAACCATCTTTCACTTGAGACACACACAACTTCAGTGCCTTCAGCGCTTTGATTTCTCAGTAGTTTTCAAGCCACAATCTAACGATTCCAGAGGGGGTCTGCTATGTTACGACTAGAGAATGAAAACAATTTATGCCCCCACACCCTTCGAAGAAGAGGGGACATATTGTTTTGCAAATGTCGGTCGGTGGGATGGTCGGTCGATCGGTCTGTCTGTCTATCGGTCGGTCCGTCGGTAGACCACTTTGTTTCCGATCAATAACTGGAGAACGCTTTGGCCCATATTCCTCAAACTTCATGGGATGATTGGTCATGACTAGTAGATGACCCCTATTGATTTTGGGGTCACTTGGTCAAAGGTCAAGAACACAGTGACCGCGATGGGAGTTGGGGGAGCGTAGGAGGCGTATGTATCGTTCCGACAACTCTTGTTTCTTTTGAAACAAAGAGATAACAAGTCAAGTAATAACCAAGAGACTGGAACATCTCCTATTATACTGTTAAAATGGAAACGTAAAAATATAGTCGTCCGTGGTTTAGAGCTATGTGTGCCTAGGGGCTATTCAATATCCTGCCCAAGATTTTCTATCTCTATTTACAATTTCTATCTCTATTTACAATTTCATTAAAATCATATCCTAATTTGCACACCTCTACTATCCGCGATTAGGATATGACAACATCGCATTAGTGGTCACGTCAGATTGACCTTTTAAGTGCATAAATAAATGACCGATTTTAAACCAGTTAAATAACGCGTATCTAATTTCGGTAAAACATTTGTCACAGGGTGAGAAAGCTTGACCGGACACGAACCCGGGGCCTTTTGCTTACAGGGCGAATACTCTACCGAATGAGCTACCGCTATACCGAATAAGCTACCCGTCTGCTTAGATATCTTTCTACTCTATTGTGAGATTGATGCGGTTACTTCCCCCTGATATACCGAATGATTCTGTTGCCGCCGATTTGACTTGTACAAACTACATTCAATACGATGTGAACAGATCCAGTTAAGGATACTGAATCTGATTTTAATGAGATTGCGGCAAATAGATCCTGTCCTGTGCATGACCACAAGTGTCCGACAGGTGTCGCTAAATGTGACGTCATCGGTACCGTGTATCTATATTTATATATTTTGACATAGTTTATATATAAATGATATTAATTTCAATGCAAAAGTATCGTACAGACAAAGAATAAATGTAAAATTCAAATGTAATAAACATGTCACAGGACAATTTAGAGGGAAAAGCGCTTTCTTAAATAATTATAGAATTAATCAATTAATTTTAAGACTTCTTAAGCATATGAAAGTGATTATTTATGTCCTGAATGACCCTTTCTGATCTGGATCTTATATCCACTGGGTTTCACTGCTTATATTGATAGATAGTATGTAGTCTCTTATAATAGGTCAGTAATTTTGTGGGCTCAGACATTTCCAAATACTGTTAAATAATTTCATAAGCCGATTACCTTTATCATTGAGGTGTGAAGTGTTCCACAGGTTTGCTCGTCAAAGCTGAACTCTCTTTGATCTGTCCACAAATACTGAAGAATGTTGATTCCAAACACTGTGTTATTTACAGGTTACAGTATATTCAGCTCTTACTGAAGGTCAAGTCTCGACTTGGCTCTTATTGAAGCAGAAAAGATGTTTGCCTGCCTTTGAATTCAAGATTGACAGCTATTTCCAGCTCCCTGTCTGTATTTACGTTAATGCGAATATAGGTGAAAATGGTGTGTGTGTGTGTGTGTGTGTGTGTTAATACTCCATGGACTAACCTTACTCCGCACTAATTAATACTAATTAATACTTAAATATATTGTAACGAACTCCATTGTTTTATTCCGTTAATGATAATACTAGTTGGCCTGTCGACTTAGTTAATTTATTTAAACATTTTTGTAAAACAGTAAGATAGACGGAGTATCACGATTAAAACGATAGAGTACAGCGCAATGAATGAAAAGTCAAAATGTGACCATGCTAAAGCAACAATAGATAGACCTTACGTACAAATTGATTGGGAATTACGGAAGAAAACACAGAAATTAGATGTATATGTCATAAAGAAAGTGTTGAACTTTCAAAAGAAGTCGTTTCACAATGAGTCAACAATGCGGTCGAAAGGTCAATGGATCGAATGACCATAAATCACAGCCATTTATAATTCGTCGAGACGGACATAAATGTAATTGACCATGTCACATATTTTATTGGTGTTGACCTGTCTTATTTGTCAGACACAGACTTCGGTGCAGAATTATTAATGTTTATGGAAAAATAAACATTTAACTAGATTAAGGAAACACTTGAAAGCCTCCTGCAGTGTCACTGTGTACCGTACTGAGATTAACCTTGTGAGGAATTCTGACCACGTTAAGTTGGTCTAGTGCAAAACAGACACATGTTCACATGTGGTCGTGAAACGCATTCAGACGAATGCCTTTTTATATATTTTGATTTTCATGCAACTGATTTAGAATTACATACACTTAGAGCCATTTCTAATCCGACACATTTTAAAGTCCGTTTTTCTAAAATAGATAAATGAAATGACGTCAAACTCGCTGTTTGACAACATTCGCTGTACAGAAATTACAAAATCGTTCAGCCATAATGATGATTGAGTGTTTTTTTTTCTTTTTTCTTTCTTTCTAAGTTGTATACCTGTATGATTATCAATTTGAATTAATTTGTGGGGAAGTAAGTCTATTGTGTTCTGTTATTTATATTCAAAATTTGAAAGAAATACGTTAACAAATTATCAAACTAATTGATATATTATAAAGGTGTTGGGTTAGAAATGGCTGTAAGTGTATAGATGAATGAAATGATTAATGTCCTCATAGATTGCTACACCACTTGAAAAAAACGTCTATTGTGTGTTACTTCTCCCATTTGTGGAATCCTCCATATTATTTGCACCGTATGGGAGCGACACCGGATATTGGTACTAAGCGAAGCGAGAAAAATTCGAGCGAAGTTTGACCTAGGAGTAAATTTTATCGAAATTATCACGTTTCTAAAAATCTGACATGTATGATCATATATGCATTTTGCCATCTATCAAACCTAAAATTATTGATTTGGAACGATCGAAAATTACGTAAGCGGAACATTTAATTCAAATGTAGATAGTGTAACTCAAACTAAAAATGTTTATCTGCAAAACCGAGTGCAAAGCTACCTTTTGGCAAAAAATAAATAAATAAAAAAATAAAAAAGAAGAGAAAACTGTGCTGTAAATATATTCATACATTTTAATGGGATATACCGCATTCGAAGCTGAAATAGTGCACTACATAAAAGCCCTAATGGTTCCTCTATCAGCCGTACAGTATTTCCTATTATTTGGAAAAACATCCGACAAAAGATTCATTAGGGCCTTTTTGTAGGGCACACTTTTCCGCTTCGTATACGCTATATACCATTAATATTTATAAAGAAATAAAATACAGTAGTTTTTCCCTCTGAAACGTTGCAAAATATGCTTTTCGCTATAGCTTAAAATGGCGTCATAGACAACGTGGTATGGCCACACAATAAAAATAATAAGCGAGAAATACATTCATAATTATATAAAATAAGCATATGTGTATATCACTATCAATTAGTCCGACATCCTGTAAAGTCGATGATTGTTTGTGTATAATAACCGTATATGGTAATTGTGACGGTACCCCAGTTGTAACAAGTTATTTTGGTGCATGGAAAGCGTAGCGGTAACGCGCTTCGATTCTCACCAGTGCGTCCCGGGTTCGATTCCTGTTCACGTAAGTGAGAGGGTACAGTGGTCGCTCGCCCCGACACATGGGTTTTCTTCGGGTTCTCCGGTTTGCTCACACAAGAATGACCACAAACACTGCTAACAGAGCCATCGATAGTGATTAATATATATTAAAGCTGTGAGAACTGGTTTCGTAATCGATGTAAAATAAAGTTTTTGAAACTTAAAGTTTTAAACTAAAAAGTTGTTACAATAAAACATAATTTATTTTAATTACAATTAACATACAATTATAACTTTCACTGATATCGTTATTATCTAAATTACATCACAATTACATTTAATCTAATTACGCCAATACGTCACTTCCAACACAAACAGTCGAAATCTCTACTCATACTGTTTCCCTTTAATTGTAATACAACTAAATCAGAAATTTAAAGGTCTATATCTATAGAATACATGTATTTGACTTTTAATCTTCTCAAAATGTTGTTTTATTCGTTAATGTCATTTTGATTACACGTTCCAGTGCATATTCGCCAGTGGTTTGTGTAGGGAGGTAACTTGGTTATGCAAACGTTTACCTAAGTGACCAAGGGAAGGGTTTTATCCGGCTCAGACTTCATAATCCCAGTTAAATAATTTTGCTACACGAAGTTAAGATCAAAGTTTAAAACTTTCATATGTCTCTGGAGTTATTGATCGGTCTTGAAGGATAAATACACATTAGCGTGTAGGTCGTTTAGGACGTTTTGTGTTTTAAAGTTTTTATGTCAGTATTTAGTTTTACATTTTTTTTTTTGAGAGAGAGAGAGAGAGAGAGTTTCTCATTCGTTGGTTTAGTTTTATGTCTGCCTGAGATACATACGTCATACGATTTCACTTTTACTCTAATTGAACAGTTTATATGTACTTGAACAGTCTCTAACAGACCATGCCAGGCGCGGATACAGGATTTTGGATAGAATCTTAAAATTCCCCAAAATTTCCGTGATTGGGGGGGGGGGGGGGGGGGGGTCCTATTGTCACATATAAAGTAAATATGTGGATTAATGTGTTCAAGCGTCTTTGTCGATTTTAGTGGGAGCGCTCGCCGCTTCTTCCTCCGCCAATGCATGCCCACAAGTTTATGTTTGTGTGTTGGGTTTAACGTCCCACCTACAGTATTTCAGTCATATGGAGACGATGTCTACTTGAGACAGATATAATGCTGCCACACTGCAGTATCACGCCGTAGACATGTGGCATGATACCACACCCAGTCCTGCAACTACGTAATTCTGAAAACTATTACAATAATAGGGCGATTGAATTATCCAAAATGATTTATTTAAATCTTAATGAAGACCTTTGTATTATATATCTTTGTAGGTGAAAGAAACCAATGATGCAAGAACTAATGGACAGGCCCCACCTCAATATCAAATTTGAAATAGAATATGTTCAAACTATCATGTTTCGTTATCATTGCATACACTTGTTGTTATAACTCGTAATGCCTAAGTCTTGATAAAGGTACAAATAATTCATTTTGGTTAGTTCAATGGTCCTGTATATTTAGCGATTGCGCAATAACACAACATTGAAACGATATCTTATGTAATTGTATGTTAATTTATCATTTCCTCTCACACCGCTGAAGGAGATTGTTTTGATGTCTTTCAATACAATACCTTTATACCTAAACGTGTATGAAAGAAACTACTCAAAGCCATGGGAGCTACATCTTTATTTATCTGAAATTAATTTATCTTGACACGTTATATCCTGGTGAAAGTAAAATGTTTTGATATTTATTCAGTGCATTTATTCCCAGTCAGCAGGTGGAAAGTATCAAATGAATAATAAATGAGTAAACCTGGAGAGGGTTTCAACATAACACCTAAGCTTGAGAAAAGATTCAAAATAAAAATGAAACATTCTTCAGAGTATCCCTAATTGTTTTGCATATAAGCTTTTATTTATTCTAATTAGCCCATATACCATATATACAACATAGAGGTTAGAATAAAAGTTTATCTTTGACAAAAAATAATAATGATTATGTAATGTTTATGAACTTATGTCTTACAATTTATTACAACAACTCTTGTTCCCTTGTAGGGTTAGTACTTGGGAAAGTCGTGAAAGATTCTTAGAACAATTATAGGGTTCGAACTCACAACTTTCATGTTAGAATCATGCACGCTACAACTTTACAAAAGGGCCCTCACTAATGTAAGCCTCAATAAACATTGAAGAAAATTTCCAAGGTTGATTGACTGATCCTATGCACAATTATATACTAAAGGGCTCCGACTGTGAGTAACGTCTCACCAGCTCTAGGCAAGTTGTTGGTTATATCCCTACCGTTACAGGTATTGCATGGTTAGTTAGATGACTTTAACTATCGAACCTATAATGTATTTGGTATTCACTCAATCCATTCAAAATATGACATTCAGTCCAAATTACAGGCACTTTTTTTGGCCAGGTAATAATTACTGGTTTTCCAAATATGTGTCTTTATCACTTTTACAATAGGTAGCGGACATTTATATTTGGTGAAACAAGAACAAGCTTAACTAGATTTGCATACTGCAAATGCAACGGTTTTCGTGATGATCAACAGTTTCAAACCTGATCAGCCAAGTTAAAATACCAGAAAAACAACAAAATGCAAAATGCTTTATATGTGACCAAAACTTAAAGGCATCTCGAAAGGAATGTGATGTCCCACTGAGCCAGGCCCCCATCTGCTGTGATTAGACCTGCTAATTGCTGGTCATCACTGCAGGGAGTCTTTAGCCAATATAGTACCTATATGTTACGGTAAAACCTCTGATGGGTTGATGCATAACTAAATTATCTGCTACAATGGAAGTGAGATAGTAGGCTAGTTTTACACAAAGCAATAAACATATAATGACTTGACTATTTGAGTTTACCGTCGCTTCGACAGTATTTCAGTCATATAGCGACGTCCAGCTAATTACAGGTGGAGGAAGGACACGAATGCACGGAGACATCCGGATAGAACCACCGACCTACCGCAAGCCAGCTGGAAGGCTTCCTCACATGAAAATCCGAATGACCCTGCCGGGATTCAAACCCACGCGGTGAGGGGCAGAGTGAGTGTTAAAGTCAGCGACTTAACCCTCTCTGCCACGGAGGCCCCAAACATATAATGAATGATAGTGATAATATGTGGGTTGTTTAGTTTATGATCCCTTACATAATTATTCTTTATTACATTTATTACTTGGAGTCAATTTTGTAACTGCATGATTATAGGATCATACGGCATTTATTTCAGAATTAAAGTTTTGATATTGGAAATATAGAGATACGCATTTTTGTAGTAATTAAAATGAGCCTGAAGGACATAATTCTGACAATGCAAGATCTTTTTGTTTTTTATTTGCTTTTGCTAGAGACATTTTGTTACATTTTATTCAACAGAATTTCTCTTATTGAATAAACAAGTAATAAAATTTGTGTTGATTTCCGACATATAAACATGTGTTGAGGGAAGAAATGAGAGAATGAAAGTAATGAGTGATACATAACTTATTTAAAAAATTAATGTCCCTTTTTATGATAATTTTACAACTTAAATAAAATAAGAAAGAAAGAACAAAATAAATGAAAAAATGAAAGAAAGAAAGAACAAAATAAAGTAGACAAAATAAATCAACAGAGAAAGAAAGAAAGAAAAGGAAGATTTATATTTGCTCGAATAAAAAAAAAGAATAATAGAGAACTTTTAGGATCATTTCTGGTATTTGGTATGTTCACAACTTTTTTACAAACTGTGAATGACTACATACAACCCCATGTAGCAACATATGCACTCTTGAACAATACCTGTGACAGACTGTGGCAGCCTGCCTAATCAAAAACAGATGCCCACACAACGGCGGGTGGGTGAATTTTTGCTTGATGATATATATTATTATACTCAATACCATAATTAATTGAAAACAACCGCCATAACCAATATATTTTGTTACTATATGCTTTGTCCAATGTTATTTACTATGTAAATCTTGGAAATAAACTATTGAATTGAATTGAATAAATGGGGGGTGGGGGTCACTTATATAAGGGTTTTGAGATGCCTTTAAGCATCCATATATTGGCAATGAGCCAATATGATCTAAGTGTGGCACATTGAACGATTTGATTAATGTTGATCATCACTGTGCGCTCAAAAATGTCTTCCAAAGTGTCCCACTTTTTATACTAAAAATCAGGTGAGACAGTTGGGAATCCTGCTTATTATTATAAGAACAATAGTTTTCAGTAGTATAAATGATTTACAATTTATTTGTTATAAAAAATTTTGGTAACGTAACAAGCCATTTGGTTAAACATATATCAGCTTTCACTCTATGCCTCAAAGTTCAGTAATGCACTAGAAGGAACTTTTGGTAAGCTAAAACTTGTTTAAAAGGTGGATGTTTGTACATGTACTTAGTTGTTTTGCTATCCAATTCAATAGTGAGTGTGTGGGAGGAATAATAATACATGTAGAATAAAGACACAATTCATCCCCTCTCTCTCCCTCTCTCTCTCTTACCCATGATTCTTTGAGCGCTTTTACACAGGTCATTCAGACCAGTGTTGACACATTGCTCTCATAGTTACACATACACTGTACATTGACCTGTTGCAAGCCAGCTAGCAGAGCTGCATCTAATTATAGAACATAGGTAACTTCTGTCAAATTTTCTCTGTTTTTATTCTGGGTTAAATTCTCTATAAATTCATCAATTCTTGACAGATTTTCAAAATTCTTTTTTTGTTGACGAGGTAAGACATTCTTTTTTCCAATGATGACAAAATATATCACACATTTAAACTTTAAAGGCTTTAAAATCAATTCAAAGTTTGACCAAACTTCATACTGCCACCAAACAACCAAATCAATCCCGATCTGAAAAAACTAAAATTCTTCAAAAAGTACTTTTTAGAGGCTTTTGATTTTACCCATATTCTTTCGATAAAATATTTTTAGATTTTGAGATATTTAAGGTCAAAGAAAAAACCAATAATCACAATATGACCTTGACCTTTGCATTTTTTGAAAATTTGAAACTGTGAAGTCCCTGGAAACAACAAACAATACAATCTGTGAAAATTTCATAAAGATTGCTTCAAAAATAATGACAGAATCCTCCAAAAACTAAAAAAATGCCTATTCTCGAAAATTTGTTTCCTCCATATTTTAGTGCAATTTGACCGCTTATTGGAAGCCATTTTATGCATTTTCTGAAATCGCCACCCCATATATTTTGTGCGCAAAGATCTTCGGAATCAATTTCAAAAAACAGAATGAGCGTATCTAATCTCTAACAAAAATGGGCATGTTTTTCGTGGACACACCCTAATTTGCCAGATTTTTTCAAAGATTCAAACATTCAACCTCTTCTAGCTCAAAAGTTTCAAAGATATGGATATTGCCACTCATCATATTTTAACGGGCAGTTGACAGAGAACAGAATGCAAAAAACTGCATACAAATAAAATGTCAAATGACAGAGTTATTGGCAATTATATGTTTTGATGCTAAACGCCACCTAGCGGCAAAACTTAGTACTAAAATGAAAAACAAACTTAGTGGTGCACAACTTCAGATACATGTGAGTATGCATGGAAATTTTCATATTTGTAGCACTTCTAATCATGTCGCAACAGCGGCCACAAAAAAGGTGCAAAGAATAATAATAATGGAAAAAAAAAAAAGGGAAAAAGAAACACAAGAAGAACAGTAGGTTTTCGCGGCTGCGTTGCAGTCCACGAAAACCTAATTATAAAGTTTCTGTTGACCATGTTTATGATTGATATATATTTAAAACACATGAAAAGAACAAAATAAAGTTAATCTTAGTTTATGCTTAATACATTCATTTGTTCATTATTTTGCGGGGTTTTTTTTTGTATTTTACTCGTAGTAATACTGTGTTCTTCTAATTGCGTGTTACTTTATCGTATAGTTCACATTCAATATTACAGCAAAGACTGGACTGTAGTATATTTTAGGACATATATATCACCATAGTAACAAAGACACAACATGAACGTTTGACGTTTATGTTTACAACGAACATCGTATTCCGTCATACCAGTTATAAATACCAACAAAAATAAAGGCAGTGGAATTTACTAAATTTAACTCGGTTTACCTTGATCCGCGCAGTTAACAGTCAAATGGTGTTCAAAGGGCTCAGTCATTGATTGGCGGATACCTTGAAATTTGACAAAAGAGCTATGTAGTTCGATGAAAGATAAACCTGAAATCTTATTTTATATCGAACAGGTTGTGTTTATATCGAACAGGTTGTGTGGTTTAAGCACGTGTAGTTGACTTACCGGTGCCCGAGTCAGATGCATATCATAAAGACCACATATTTGTTGGATTTATTCTGCAATCAACATGAATTCTAGTGATGCAGATGTGCATATTACAGTTGCTATTTTGGTTAAAAAGGGTAAGTTTTCGCACTATCATTTCCCCTTTCACTCTATCCTCCACGGTTTAAGCTCATCTCCATTTAAATGATATTTCTATCTATATACATAATGTATATGAGTCCCTGTCTCTAAATCTCATCATTTTCTCTCTGTCCAGTAGCTCCCTCATTTTTAAATTGTTTCTTCGTTTAATAGTTTTTTTTTTTATACATGTGACATGCTCTTATTATATGATAACATAATCTTTATTTGGCATTATATTACACAAGAAGCATTTAAAGCCGATCAAGTAATGTATACAGTTGCAAAGTGTATTTATACTGAGAGTATTTAGAAATCATAGACATAATGTCAAGTTGTTTTTCACGCGTAATTAGAAACAGCTATTTGAGGTGTGGATAACAAAACAAAACGCCTTGCATTGTTTGACATAGTCTATCAAAAAGTTAGTATTAACAACATACGATGCCTTGTGTATGTGTATATAGGCTCAACGGCTAAGCCTTGCATTATTACAGATACCATTTATAAACACACTGATCAATCTTTTTTTTTACCAGAAAATATAAAGATTTGGTGTTTTCATTAACCTTATTCTTCCCTTTATTATCCTATTATTTTCATCTAAGCATTTCTCAAAACTGAGAAAAATGTCTGATCGGTCTACAAATAGTAAACAAATATATATGCGTTATGACATGCGCACTATTTACATACGTGAATTTCTTTTGACCGTGATAAACAAAGATAGCACAGAACGTGCTGTAAATCACTCTTTTAATTACGGACCTAAATTGATAAACAACCGAACTTATTTATTGATTGTAGGCCCACCATTGTGACTGTGGCGCACGTGTTTGAGAGCAGACCAGACTGGGATAACTATGAATAAATTACCAAAATGTGACCAAAATGAGGGAACGTGCCTTTTCTGATTCTCATGTTAAAAACTTTTCAGTGAAAGTATTTAAGTGTTTGGAACAGCATTTATATTCAAATGAGTTTCATTAACAATACGGCACAACTTGAATGCGGGACCAGGAATTCATTGTGAGTTTTATTGCTTTCGTGTCTGAGTGTTGATTTTTTTCAAGTATTTGCAACAGTTAAAATTTTAATTCAAAATGGAAAACGAGGACATGAATGGTGGAAAACTGAACCTCTCCGCAAGTGGGAAGTTACGTCGGCATTCTATGGCAGTGACAAGCGGGATGAACGGCTATCACCGACGACCAGTGGAACTGTTTCTCGTGAGGATCAACCCGGCGTGTCGGGTCGTTTGGTTCTATATGCTGCAGGTAAATGTCGTTTGCTAATGTTTACCATTTTTTAAAAGAATCCTTATTACTATCTTGAACTATCTCAGACCAGAGTCATTCACGGCGAACACAATCTCATATTTGTGTTATATATATTGAAAGATAGAGTAATGATGTTTGTTCTGGTCCCGTCATGGTCACTCTGACTACCCTACAGAAGGTGATGGTTCTACACGGGTGCCTCTGTGCACTCGGGGTCTTCCTGTAGCTGTAATTAAAGGTAAAGTCCATGTAATGGTTTCGCTACGTCTTGGACCACTGAACCTCTACCAAGATAACCAAGGTACCCTAATGAAGCATTAGGAAACCTTGGTTATCTCTGTGAAAGACCACGAGGTCCGAAATGTAGCGGAACCATTACAGGGACTTTACCGTAACTGCATGGATATTACTATAGGATTAAAATACAGTCGCAACAACTGTCTGCTCCTGCACAGCAGCAGCAACAACAACAACAACAATTAGCTGTTTTGTGAGCCAGAATAAAGGGAACTCCCCATAAGCTCTTTTGCTTTTTTGAGTTGTATTAGGAAAAGCATTGTAATTTGATTTTTTTTGTAAACCCCCCCCGCAAACATACACTTTTCATGTTTACAATATCTTAAGTATGAAAATTAAGAACAGCTCATTTAACTTCCACCTGATAAATTGCATGTCAGTAATCGATCGGTACGGGAAAAAAATGTATATATTTTCGGAAACCAGAGATCAATGTTCAAATCATTCAATCATGTTAATGAATACAGATATATACAGGTAAGTGTCTACACGTGGGGTCTTTGTATAGTAATAACCAGCTACGTTAACTTTTCTCGAAATGCTTTAATATTGCATAGCTATTGACGATATCAGACTAATTAATCGATCACAACTTATTAGGCGGCGGTGCATGATGGCGTAATGTACTGTAAAGTACAAACGAATATTCATCTGATTTGTTTCAAAGAATTATAAATACATGTAACTCGCAAACAGCATGCACAAACTCTGATCGGTAGAAAAAAATCGTTAGATAAATGCACATAATTCGAACTCCACCAACTTCAAGGGCGTTGTGGTCTTGGGGTTACGTACGATACTGTCGATCCGAAGATTTTGGGTTCGAAACCATTTAAATAATCTAAAAACAGGATACAACTAAGTAGGATAAATCGAATACATGTACATGGTTGAAGTCGGGATGGAGAAGGTTTATCCGGTTCGCTGCGAAAGTGTATCTTGATCGCTAAAGCTCGCCAAGATACACTTTCTCGCTCACCGGACAAACCTTCTCCATCCCGACATCAACCATAATTATATTCTCTATATCTTACTTAACGTCATGTATTCCTGATACATAAGTAGGAACAGTTTACCGTTCTTGTTTTCTTTAATGGAAATACTAATCATCCTATTTCTAAATAATATTGTCCATTAATAAGAAACTATTTGTCAATCTCTAATTTAATCACTTAAATATTTTATAAATCATGAATGGTGGAAAGTTCGAGCCATATGTAATTTATAATTCACACAGCTATCGTCATGCACATGTATGGCGTTGACATGGTGACAATCAATCTCGTCATTCAATATACATTAAATAATAATGCGTTTTCCTTTCAAGTAAATGTCAGATAATTTATATACATTAGGAATATGAGAAGATGGGTTGAGATGAAGAAGTACAATCAATACCGCAAACAAAAGTCTATGTGGACTTCATTATTGAAAACGTTTTAATATGAAAGCCGGTGTAAATCTAACTTTAAACTGCGTCAGTGCATGTAGTGTAATCTGCCATGCACATAGCGTGACAAATAATTTAAGTTTAACGTCCCACAGACAGTATTTCAGTCATTTGGGGAATATGTAAGTCAGGTGTTTTAAGTATACATACAATGCCGTAAGGTCACTTGGATAGCCTAATTAGCATTGAAAATATAAATGTATATATGGCCTTTGACACAGCATGTGTATATATAGATAAATATAACTGACTGTTGTTATTTATTCGGTCGGAAACGAAAAAAAAATCCCTTTCATATTCCATTTGAACAAAAGAGACTTTCATCAAAGGTTTGGAAAAAAATGCACGAAAACGCTTAACATGTGAAGACTGTGACCTTACTTGGAAAATTATAAAATCTTCAATTTATGAATATCCTATTGAAATAAAGGAGATCGATCACCACAAAGAAAAACTTTTAGACAGAAACTTAACAAGTGAAGAAAAAAAGTATATTGTAAACCGTAGTTTTCCTGAGTATTGGTAAGTCGCGTCACTGAGTCAGTACAGCGACAGCCGGCATATCAGTGGTGGAGACAGATGCTTGAGGTGTCAGTCAGTTGGGGATGTGTCTCTAGTGATGCTACAGACAAGTGTCCTTATACCATGACAACTCACATTACCAGCCAGTCCTGACAGTGTGCTGAGCACCAGTCACAGTGGAGATACTCATACACGTACCATTATACCAATGCCAGTTTAAACTACCTTGGAATGTCGCGACCGGGATCAAACCAACGTCCGTCCGGTATGTGGTTTGACGCTCTTAACACACGGCCTACGACACCAAGATGAAAAACATATATTATGTACTGGATCCCACGGCATATGTTTTAACACCCTGATAACAGAAACACCAAACAGAGTAATAATTTCGCGAGCAATTGTTATTTCAATATCATATACACGTATGTAAAAGTCCCATATAAATTTTGCACCTTTGCCATTTTTTTCTGGACGCTTAAGCAATAACATATCCAGATTAGCGATAGAAATCAGACTACAAACAATTTTGCAGACCTAAAGACTTGTTTCTCATGTCTGAGAATAAAAAAAAGAAAAAGAAACGTGCCAACTTTCAGGAATGTTATTACTGTCGTCGTTAGTTTTTTAAAGTAACGGGTTTGGTGGACTTGTTTTTCTGATTACAGGCTATATTGATTGAATTTGTTATTTTCAAGACATCTTTCTGTTTATATATTCTCTACTCTCTAGTCTATCGATTCAATGATCTTTAGAGATTATTTGTCGATAGGGGAACTCTTTATAATACTTAACAGACACCTTGGCCGATTTTTTTAACGAACAAATAATGACAAATACACGAGTATATAATGGCAGCTCATAGCTTCCATAAATAAGCCATAATTAAACCAATTAGATAGAACGGAAAAGTTAGCGCTGGGCACGAAGGGAAGCGTAATCATTTCATATTATTTTTCTTTGTACCTGAAGAGGGGCAATGGCTCTAATATTATTCCTTGTGTAAATGTTTGACTTTAATTGTCGACGAACAAGAGAAGTTCGGCAAGTTTCACCAGTAGCAAGATAAGTGCCCTGTACTGACACTTGGCTGTTTTTACATGTTTATACCTTCCTATTGAATGTTGTTAAGTCACCGTTATGAGCCAACACTAATATTATGGCGATCCAACTAAAGTACACACGTTAAATTTAAAAGAAATAATTTTTATCTTATTTTGTTTTGTAATGATAAATGATATCCCACCCAGTACCTTGCTTAAAATACAACTTCTTCCTTATACATATGTTTAATAAATACTAGTCCCTGTGACCTAGTGGCTAGAACGTTCACTCCTCGACATGGAGGTCGTGGGTTCGATCCCTGATATACCAAATTCGTAAAAAAGAGTACAGGAATTTTCCTTTGTGATTGGCACTCAGGTAGTTACAGACCCGGGGGTGGTTATATGCCACGTGTCTGTGGCGTAATACCACACAGAAGCAGCATATCATTTGTCTCATTTGGATAGAAGTCTCCAAAAAGACTGAAACATTGTCGCAGTATATCATTTGTCTCATTTGGATAGAAGTCTCCAAAAAGACTGAAACATTGTCGCTAGGACGTTACACCCTAGGAAACATATATCTTATAGAGGACTTCGCAGGTTTGAACCTGATCTTAAAGTTTATTACAAATGCCGAGGTGCTGTATATTATGTATTGTTGTTAGATTCACCACTGCTTGGGTTCTTTTTCATGAAACACCTAAGGAATACTTCTTCACCACTCAGTTTCGTTTCACAACTCAAACATGTTGATATTTTAATTTGGCATTTAATTTCGCTGAATCTGTGATTAAGTCAGTTTTGTGGATACTCAACGTACCAAAAACACGAAAAACCGATGTTGTCGGGCCGCTTAGTGAAATATTACATGGTTTGTCATATTTCGACTTTTTCGCACTGCATGCGACATGGCAGAAATAGTCGCTAATTAGAATGCACTAGACTCATTTTGTCACACCATGGCCATATTCTTTGTACACATGTACTTTAAACCAAAGGTCTTTATTACGATGAATTTACCATTGAAACCAAACAAGTCTACCGCGATGTCAACCTTTTAGCATTTTGTTTTGTATTTGCTCCATTTAATTTTTTTATGAACCTAGATGTGGACAATCATTGATATTTAATAGAGTTTTTTTTCCCTAATTTACCATTCCTATTTAGGGCAAATTAAGGTTAAACACGCTTCAAGTCATTATATATAATGGGTATCTTTTTCGTAAGCATGGGCGTATATCGAGGACACCACACAGTATATGTTCCTTGATCAAAGGTGGTGTCCTTCGTTTTAAATCGAAACGTTTGAATGCCCTCACTGCGCAGTGATATTCTGATGATATGAACATATGAACCGAACAACATAATTCATTGAGACAAAACAGTTTCGTTCATTTGTACCAGATTCTAAAAGGTTTGACATACCTACTTTGAGCTTTAAGATAACTTAAGATAATATTTCCGATATATATATATTTCATTACTGGTATACATAGTAAACGTGTTTAGTATACATGAGTAAATAGGGACAGCTCTGAGATGTATTTTAAGTTTCTCGTATCTTGCAGCACAACATCCCGCATATTTTGATAGATGTTGACTTCTCCAAGGGTGAGAGTCAGCTGCCGGGATCCTTGAAGAAATGTCCCCACACTGAAGTACCCATCCTCCGGGATCAAGAATTTATTGTGTTCGAAGCGTAAGTGGCGGTTACTGTATTTGTCCTTTATTTGACCAAGGGTTTATTTTACTGAAAGTTTATTTAGGCAACAATGACCCACTAAATACCTTATCTAAACGTTTATGACGCCATGGCAAACAGAAAAGACCCAGATCAGACAGCTCCTTCCAGAAATCATAATTGTCGGCCCAGGGCGGCGATATTATATTAAGGATCAAGGAAGCAACTTTTTACTCCCGCACCACTGACATAAAAGTGAAATAGATTCTTTCTTAGTCGGTTGCAGAAATATAAACAGATCTGATTACCGGGAACAAGCTCTGTGAAACTGCTTTGAGCGCTGGGAAATCCGGACTGGTTTATAGGCTATCGGAAGTACATGTTGCTAGACGGAGCTAGATTGGTAGGCGCATAATTGGGCAAATTCGATTGGAGTACGCCCCTTTGTTGAAGCCCTCTCCACTGTTTTGATGCTGAACCAGACATGATCTGTCATCATATGAGTAAAAGTATCATGTAATTTCACTTCAAGGAACTTGTGTATGTCATTGTACAAGTCTTCAGTACTATCGATAATTTCCAGTGTGTGCGATATGGAGTGAACGGTATGGGACTTTAGCTTTTCTGTTACGGTACATTTACATTGTTGTAGCCTATTTTCTTTTTGTCGTTGATTGAGGCTGAACCAAACATGATAACATTCCCCAGCTAAGAACCTCTCCTTCAACTGCAAGTACATCGACATAAAATTTTCCTTTGGGTAACAGTGTAACTGTCTGTCCACTTGGCTAACGACGATTTTTAGCATTTTCTTCTTCTTTTTTTTCCCTTTTTTTTTTGAAATTCTAATACATGTATTCTATATACAGTCTGCACGGCAAAGAAAAAAAATCAATGTTTCAATTACCATTCAAAATTCAGTAAATATATATTCATCAGGTCATGAATGTGCTCATGAATATTAATGAGGTATGAGGTTTATCCGCGGACTCATTCAACTGCTTAAATGGAAACGTATCTTTACCTTATGATTTGTTACACGTTTAAAGAACACTCGAAAATATCGCATTAAGAAAGCATTGGTGAAGTCAAAGTGAACTGTGATCGTGTAGTGAAATCTGTTTATTTATGTGATATAAATATCATATTTGCTAATATGAGAAAACTACATTAAGCTGTGATGACGTTTTCTTGACATTTAGATCTATTTTGCCCATCTCTTGTATCCTTCATATGATTTTGGAGAGAATCGTTTATGACAACAGTAATTTTCAATATTAATAAAATTGAATAATAATGCATTAAGATGAATCATCGTCAATGATTATTACATAAAATGTAGTTCCTCGATTTGTGAAGGTCATTCATCATTGTGTGTATGTTTCCAGGCCCGCCATCTTGACCTACCTTGCCATGACGTACACTGACTATGCCGGGTTCGGGCTCTCCCTGCAGGACAGGTTTATCTGCGAGTCCCTCCTCAGCTGGGCCAACTCGGAGTTACACAGGTAACTCCTTCCTATTGATGTGATTAAAATGGGTGCCGATAACTTTTATATAATTGTTATTGTTGCTGTAACCTTCAGGGTATGTATTGTGTGTTGATATATTATGTCCATGTACTTGTACAAATATACTGAAATACTGTTTAATTATGTATAATACCGGTAAATCTATCGTTAATTATAAGTTCGGCTATTAGCTTTAATAAAACCTACTTTCAACTATAACTAGCTTAGCTCCCATTCTTTACTTGAAACAAGGAATCATAATTAACTTTAAGAAGGATGGGGAAGAGAGAATATTTCTTTTTTTTCTACTTTCTTACTAGTCTATACTGTTGAGAAAGCGAGAGAGAAAAAGACTGATATCATTAATTTTATCATATATATACTAGTGGCTGCCGATTGTATGTATACAATGTATATATAAAATGTTTGATAATGCATGAAGTATGCATGTTCACGGCCCTTTATACCACAATCTCTTGATCTCAGTTCTCAGCCAATTCTATGTAATCGTCGCGTTGTTCATTTACAATCATATGACTGTGACAGACCAAACACCACCTTACAATGCTATTTCTGCCGTATTACTTCGTCTATATCCGGGAACTTATCAAATATTATTTGCGGAGAACAAAGTTTCTAGCGTATTGGAATCAGGCTATTCGAAGGCGCAGTAATAGCTTTTTCTTTTAGTAATATTCTTATAAAAATGATATGTTTAAAACTGAGTTACTTGCAGGCTGATCGGGCTTTATACTCTTCCCATAAATTATAAATTATTTGTATGTGTATGATATATGGCATATTGTGGTGTATTATCCGTATTTATTTTTTCTAAGTCTCATGGTTTGTGCAAACTAGACTAAAACAAAATATTTGTTGTTAATTTAAGCTTATTTATTTCATTAAAATTGGGAAACAAGTTATGTAATCCTCTGGACGGTTCCTGGGATGTACCAGTACTTGGTGCATGGGAATGCCATGAAAAAAGCCCCCAACTGGATTCGAATCCGCAGTCGTATACGTTACAACTAGACTACGGCCCCCTGTGTGTTGTTGTTGTTGCTTACAAGTCTTTTAGAGTTTAACTAGAATATACATACATTTAAGTTTGTGATTAAGGAGTTATTGTTTATTTAAGGGGAAAAAATCTTAAAAAGATAGATAACTTTTCGCGTCTAAGAACTGAAAGAACTCACAATTTGTTTCAAATGTACAAAAATACACATCAAAAAAAAATAAAAAAAAAATAAATAAAAAAAAAAAATAAAAAAAAAATAAATAAATGAAAAAATACATTTCTCTCTCCTCTCTTAACCACACCGTTTCAGCGTGGAGATTTCCATTAAATACACCGATGTAAAGGCTTTCTGAAAATGTAAAATGTATTTTTCTCCATGCTTTTATTTAAGCAAAGGTTGCTTTATGATTGAAAGTTATAGCCAATTTCATAAAATGCAGAAATGTTATTTTGTGACAATTAAATATGTAATTCATTTCAATGTATGATTAAGGTTGTTTTTCAATTAAAATTCATTGTACTGCCATGTAGCGTGAACCTCTAAACGAAATAACTGCACTGACAGACGATGTGTCAAGGACAGGTCATTGTCGTCTGTTTCGTTGTATTGCCATAAATAAATATTTTGATTAATACATGAATATATATACTACTTATTCTGCAAGTAAGCTAGCCTAACACAATGTCATAAGTCAATTAAATGTATATGCATGTAAAAATCATAAGTATAATTGGAGAATACCACATGAAACAGTTGATGTGTGTATGCTATATATAGTATACATGTGTGTGTATACTTTAAAAATTACGAATTATTAACGTATGTTTGTATCTTTATATGTACTGACGGTTTAAAGTAAGGGTCATACACTTTTATGTCAGTATCCAGTATGCTTAAAAGTACTTGACATTCATTAACCCTTTCCCTCATATAGACTAATTTTGACGCACTCAATAGGTACCACATAAGGCCTGATCTGCAGAAAACCACAGTTAAACCTTACCAAATTTAATTATAAAGTCCTCATTTCCAGACCACTGAGGAGCAGCGAACAGCATAAAACCTGATCAGCCTGCGAGTTACTCGCAGGCTGATCTGGTTTTATGCTGTTCGCATAGGTCTTTTCATGGTGTCCTCTATGAGGGAAAGGGTTAATCTATTTTATATAACACGCAATGTCAACTACGCATCGGGCATATTACTTGTTGTATCACACAATGAAATAAATTACACATACGTACCAAGTACTTTTATATACTTTAACTTTATTTATGTACAAGTAAGATTTATATAAACAAAATTAAAAGCATCCTTTATTTTCATTGAATAAATGCTATAACTGATAATGTTTATGAATAATATTCAGATATATTTGGTTGCTATATTAAAAAAAACGTTAATAATCTTGAATTATATAATTAATATGTGTGCATTATCGCCTGAAAACGATATACAAGAACTTCATTATCACAAAGAATTTTGGTTTGAATTAACAATGATTGCTTTATTTTTATCCATACATGTGTCTTGGAACAATATTGCAAATGTGTACAAAATTATGACATAATATATCAAAAAAGAAACAAACAAAACAACAACAACATTCTGAAGCATGATTGGTAATACTCTTTCATTTGACTCCTTATAATTACGACCTGTGTATGTCATCATATGACGACATTTGTGCATGTTCACGGATTTATTGCTTGTGTTTCAGAGCGGTCGGACATAATTACGTGTACCCACAATTCCTTGAGAAATACGCACTTCCTTCAGAGAAAGCCAACGAAGTCTTGATTGAATCAGGGTTAAAAAAGTTCAGCCACCATCTTGAAATTCTCGAGAAGAAATATCTAGAAAAGACCCGGTTTCTGACCGGGAACCGCGTAACAATTGCAGACTCGTATGTTGCTACAGTGCTCCTTCAATCTCAATGGACGGGTTCACGGTTGAAGATGTGGCCGCGTGTGGAAGCATGGCTCTCTAGGGTGAAAAATCAAGTTCACTGGGACACAGTCCACCAGACGCATGAACACTTCTTACACGAGCTTGAACGGGCGGCTCTCTATGACTAGAGACTTGTTCATATAGGGTGTTTTCAGTCAGAACTTTGTCTATTTGATGGTACATCCGGCTGCAAACTGGTTCTAATGAGTAATCTGACTATAGCTGATTTTTTATACACTGTATATAGGATATTTATACAAGGTGAAACTTTCGCGGATTCCTTTTCGCGACCACAATTTTCACAGAAGTCGCCCCGTTAGCCATCCGTGATCTTTCAATAAGACCTCACGTAGAAAATGATTGAGACATACATGTACAATGTCACATTTTATTGGTGACACTTCTAAGGCAAAAAAAAAAAAAAGTTTCGTTTCTGGTCGCCCGACCGACCCTCTTTTTTACGACCGACCCTAAAGTGTTTTCTTTTTACCTTTCCGCCTTTGAAAAAAATCCTTTTTTACCTTTCGTTTCATGTAAAAAAAAAATAAAAAAAATCCCGACCTACCGACCCTCTCTTTTATTTGCTGGAGACCAGAAACGGAACTCTTTTTGTTTTTGGCCTTACTATTTGTTGTTGTTAGCATCCTAAGGTTAATCCAGTTCTGCTCTGTAAACAGTACATAATAATCAAATATATACATTACTTTGTGCTATCCAACCATTCAAATGTTCGTAATTATAAATTTGCGTATTACCCACGTACGCTAAAATAGCGAATGTTTGACACATATACAACGATATACGATATGTCATCCTATATCAGTAACTGTTGTCATTTTATATACCATGTGAATAAGATCTGACGTCAATTATCATTTATTTACATCTAAACATTTAATCAACGAATCAAGGAAATACATGAGCAAATTAGCGAAATGTTAGCGAACTGTTAGCGTACAGATTATCTCTTAAAATAGATGTAATGGGCGAGAGGACATTGCAAAACACACAGTCCATAGATATTGATTAAATATATGTTATATTTGCAGGGAGGAACTATATCCAAATGTTTTCTTGTGCTTTTAAGTTTAGTATCTGCTATAACTGTGTATTAATGATAATTAGTCAAATGAAACTCGCTGATGCATGCATTAACCTTTTCATATTTTGTCATTTGAATATAGTAATTTGATGATATGTATTTCTTATGTAAATGCCATTGTTTTTCATTCTATTTATATATTACATTTTCATTATAATGTAGGACCTAATGAAATATTTTTTTCAGCAGCATTTTTTTTTTCAGTTTAGCTTTTATCGTTTATGTCTTTCATCTCTGTACGTTTTTCTACCCGTTACTTGCCTTTCATTTATGAAATCGCTAAATATTGTGAAATATGATTATAGATACAATCTATTACCATATTTCGTCATTTATATATTTTGTGTTCTTATGATTCTATGACCGAGAAGACCCGAGTATTAGCTATTACAATAAAGCAGTCATTCTGACGTGCAAGGGGAGGTCACTGCGTAGAAGACTTATCCTGTTGGCAACAGAGAAAATTGTTAATACTTCCGAACAGTGAATTATTGTTATTGGTTCTTTTTAGTATCCCGTCGACTGAATTTTTTCCAGATGTGTCATTATACCCAATAAACATAAAAACACTCTATCACATGTTTTTGCCTCTTTTCTCTCTCCACCACATTCTCTCTCAAACTGCATCTGTATCCATTTATCTGCTAAGCACAATAATCTGAAAACAGTGATACCCATAATAATTATCGCAGGCTATCTACATGCATATACTTACACGGTCTCAGAGCGGGCGAGGCATGACTAATTAAGAATGCATTTAGTTCAAAAACACTACCCAGTCAGTAAAAGTAAAATCTAATTAGAAAGAAAACTGTTGTAGACTCTAGGGACTATAATAAAATCGACTTGCTTCGAATGCTTACCGAAAATCCATGGATGCCACCACATGGAATAAACAGTTTCAATTAGTAAAAGAAATCACCATACACTTTGTAGCAACAAATGGGAGTGTTGCTTTTCAAATGCTGAAATAACAAGCAAATATAAATTGATAATATCGAGAGCAACGGAATAAGTCGCTCCTTGGTTTCCATGAATATATTCCTGTCTCCAGCAGGAGACAACAGCAAAAACTATAATGCTGTAATAATAAAAAAAACAAAACAAAAACGTTTACCATCGAGACACATCTCAGAATTCATCAATGTGGTTCCTAAAATGTCAAAATCATTTTCTGTTGAATGTCCGTCGTTCGTCCGTCGTTAGCAATTAGGTTGTTTACGTTCTAGCATCTTCATTTCTTAAGCAATCATCCTTAAACTTTAGGACAATGTTTATGACAATATCATTCTCGGTCGAGTTCAATAATGGTTGATATCGGCCAATAAGATCAGGAGTAATGCCCCTCGTAATATAAAAAATGCCAGATTTCACATTGTTTACACTGTAGCGTCTTTATTTCTTAAGTATTCATCTTCAAACTTCATGACCATATTTATAATCAAAATCTATTGGCCAAGTTCGATTTTGACTGATATCGGCCAATTAGGTCACTGATAATATAAAAAAAATTTGTTTTCACTCTAACATCTTCATTTCTTAAGCAATCATCTTCAAACCCCATGGCAATTTTATAGCCATAAAGTCTTGGCTAAGTAGGGTTGTAACTAATATCGAACTATTAAGTAAAAAATGTCAGATTTCACTTTGTTCACATTCTAGCATCTTCATTTCTTAAGCAATCATCCGCAAACTGCACGACGATGCTTATGGCTATAATCTTTTAGCCAAGTTTGATTATGGCTGGTATAGGCAAATTCGGTCAGGAGTCCTGAATTATAAAACAATGCCATATTTAGGTTTTCGTGGACTGCAACGCAGCCGCGAAAACCTACTGTTCTTCTTGTGTTTCTTTTTCCCTTTTTTTTCCATTATTATTATTCTTTGCACTTTTTTTGTGGCCGCTGTTGCGACATGATTAGAAGTGCTACAAATATGAAAATTTCCATGCATACTCACATGTATCTGAAGTTGTGCACCACTAAGTTTGTTTTTCATTTTAGTACTAAGTTTTGCCGCTAGGTGGCGTTTAGCATCAAAACATATAATTGCCGATAACTCTGTCATTTGACATTTTATTTGTATGCAGTTTTTTGCATTCTGTTCTCTGTCAACTGCCCGTTAAAATATGATGAGTGGCAATATCCATATCTTTGAAACTTTTGAGCTAGAAGAGGTTGAATGTTTGAATCTTTGAAAAAATCTGACAAATTAGGGTGTGTCCACGAAAAACATGCCCATTTTTGTTAGAGATTAGATACACTCATTCTGTTTTTTGAAATTGATTCCGAAGATCTTTGCGCACAAAATATATGGGGTGGCGATTTCAGAAAATGCATAAAATGGCTTTCAATAAGCGGTCAAAGTGCACTAAAATATGGAGGAAACAAATTTTCGAGAATAGGCATTTTTTTAGTTTTTGGAGGATTCTGTCATTATTTTTGAAGCAATCTTTATGAAATTTTCACAGATTGTATTGTTTGTTGTTTCCAGGGACTTCACAGTTTCAAATTTTCAAAAAATGCAAAGGTCAAGGTCATATTGTGATTATTGGTTTTTTCTTTGACCTTAAATATCTCAAAATCTAAAAATATTTTATCGAAAGAATATGGGTAAAATCAAAAGCCTCTAAAAAGTACTTTTTGAAGAATTTTAGTTTTTTCAGATCGGGATTGATTTGGTTGTTTGGTGGCAGTATGAAGTTTGGTCAAACTTTGAATTGATTTTAAAGTCTTTAAAGTTTAAATGTGTGATATATTTTGTCATCATTGGAAAAAAGAGTGTCTTACCTCGTCAACAAAAAAAAGAATTTTGAAAATCTGTCAAGAATTGATGAATTTATAGAGAATTTCAATACATGACCCAGAATAAAAACAGAGAAAACTAGATTTGCATACTGCAAATGCACCGGTTTTCGTGATGATCAACAGTTTCAAACCTGATCAGCCAAGTTAAAATACCAGAAAAACAACAAAATGCAAAATGCTTTATATATCTTAGTGATTTTCTTCATTGGTGAATTCAGCTGTGACCAAAACTTAAATTAAAGGCATCTCCAAAGGAATGTGATGTCCCACTGAGCCAGGCCCCCATCTGCTGTGATCAGACCTGTTAATATCTGGTCATCACTGCAGGGAGTCTTTAACCAATACAGTAGCTATGTGTGTAAAACCTCTGATGGGTTGATGCATAACTAAATTACCTGCTACAATGGAAGTGAGATAGTAGGCTAGTTTTACACATACATTCATGACCT
The DNA here is from genome assembly GCA_021229015.1 of Solen grandis. Taxonomy (NCBI): domain Eukaryota; kingdom Metazoa; phylum Mollusca; class Bivalvia; order Adapedonta; family Solenidae; genus Solen; species Solen grandis. Next base: position 53,023,883 of record CM037783.1, read on the forward strand.
GTTACATCCCAACTTAAAGAGCAAAGATAGCAGAGCAGAGTTCTAATTATAGAACATAGGTATCCAGTGAAGCACATTCTGTCAAATTTTCTCAGTTTTTATTCTGGGTCATGTATTTAAATTCTCTATAAATTCATCAATTCTCGACAGATTTGCAAAATTCTTTTTTTGTTGACGAGGTAAGACATTCTTTTTTTCCAATGATGACAAAATATATCACACATTTAAACTTTAAAGGCTTTGAAATCAGTTCAAAGTATGACCAAACTTCAAACTGCCACCAAACAACCAAATCAACCCCGATCTGAAAAAACTAAATTTCTTCAAAAAGTACTCTTTAGAGGCTTTTGATTTTACCCATATTCTTTCGATAAAATATTTTTAGATTTTGAGATATTTAAGGTCAAAGAAAAAACCAATAATCGCAATATGACCTTGACCTTTGCATTTTTTGAAATTTTGAAACTGCGAAGTCCTTTGAAACAACAAACAATACAATCTGTGAAAATTTCATAAAGATTGATTAAAAAATAATGGCAGAATCATCAAAAAACTAAAAAAATGCCTATTCTCAAAAAAAAAATTCCTCCATATTTTAGTGCACTTTGACCGCTTATTGAAAGCCATTTTATGCATTTTCTGAAATCGCCACCCCATATATTTTATGCGCAAAGATCTTCGGAATCAATTTCAAAAAACAGAATGAGCGTATCTAATCTCTAACAAAAATGGGCATGTTTTTCGTGGACACACCCTAATTTGCCAGATTTTTTCAAAGATTCAAACATTCAACCTCTACTAGCTCAAAATTTTCAAAGATATGGATATTGCCACTCATCATATTTAAAGGGGCAGTTGACAGAGAACAGAATGCAAAAAACTGCATACAAATAAAATGTCAAATGACAGAGTTATCGGCAATTATATGTTTTGATGCTAAACGCCACCTAGCGGCAAAACTTAGTACTAAAATAAAAAACAAACTTAATGGTGCACAACTTCAGATACATGTGAGTATGCATGGAAATTTTCATATTTGTAGCACTTCTAATCATGCCGCAACAGCGGCCACAAAAAAAGTGCAAAGAATAACTAGAACCGCAAGCGGTATCTTGGTTTTCGCTTTTAACCTAATCAACTTGAACACTTTATTTCAACTCAGCCACAATTTTTAATATGAAACAGAACCCAAAGGTTTTTTGAAGACCTACTCTCATTTGCACAGTTTTTTTTTTTTTTTTTTAATGTTAGAACATTCAAACTCCTCCTGCGCAAATATTTCCCCATACCCTATTATCACATCACATCACATTCTGTGGTGCTGTCAACAAGGAACAAAATGCTGAAAACCGCATTTCAATTAGACTTTAACGTTTTGAGTTATAGGCAAAAGAGTGATTTTAAGCAAAGCGCCCTCTAGCGGCAAAATGAGAAAAAAAAATGATAAAGATTTTACATTTAGGTACCTAGAAATGCAGCAAATAGTTCAAACAAGTATATAAGTCGCACTAATCGAACATTCTTTCCTTATATATCACAATTTTAAGCATAAAAACTGAATAACAATTATTCCAAAAAAGGATCAAACTTTGGATTGCCGTAAAATGAAAAGATCAAGTCCGATCTTCAATCAAAGCGCACAATGCGCTGAGAGACGGCGACGGGATTAACATTCTAAACCCAGTGTTTCTGAAGTTATTGAAGCAGTCACATGACGACAAAAACTCCATCCGCTGTTGCTACAGAAGTTCTGTTTGTAACATAATAATCCGGAGTAAAGGTCATGAACCTTTCATTCATAAAGACCTGCATACCTAAGTAGGTCATTCTCTTTCTCTAGTGCTAGCGAATTCTATCTGTTGTTTTGTATGTGTAGAAATTGACCAGGTATTTGATTATTTAAGATACTAGAATGTTTGCCTATCTATTTCAAAGTTAAGAAATGCTCTGGGAGGAACCCAACTCGCCATCATGCAAAATATTGTGCGGACTACTTTAGGTCAATTACATACATACGGAGCACTACTTTTTCTTTTTACAGGAGTCGATCTTCATGTACGTAAGATGGGTTGCTGTTCTGGTTAAGAAATGTCACGGATATTTTTTTCACGCTTAAAATTGATGCTTTCAGTGCAAAATAATGGCAAAAGTAAACATGTTAACAAACAATAACACACTAAAAGCGGTTACGGTAATGATTTAAACGTCTATGTAACATGTTCCATTCGTATTCGTTAGTGCAGAATCGCATTGCATGGATCCGCACTAAGCGCGGAGAGGTACAGTTAAAAATGTTGTGGAAAATATGCAAATTAGCAAGGCCTGATTTCGTTCTTAGCATAAGACGGCTAATCGCCGTCTAATAAACATTATACGAAAGAACTATTTAGGTTTTCGTGGACTGCAACGCAGCCGCGAAAACCTACTGTTCTTCTTGTGTTTCTTTTTCCCTTTTTTTTTTTTCCATTATTATTATTCTTTGCACTTTTTTTGTGGCCGCTGTTGCGACATGATTAGAAGTGCTACAAA
>CM037783.1:53026511-53076511 GCA_021229015.1 Solen grandis
TATGAAAATTTCCATGCATACTCACATGTATCTGAAGTTGTGCACCACTAAGTTTGTTTTTCATTTTAGTACTAAGTTTTGCCGCTAGGTGGCGTTTAGCATCAAAACATATAATTGCCGATAACTCTGTCATTTGACATTTTATTTGTATGCAGTTTTTTGCATTCTGTTCTCTGTCAACTGCCCGTTAAAATATGATGAGTGGCAATATCCATATCTTTGAAACTTTTGAGCTAGAAGAGGTTGAATGTTTGAATCTTTGAAAAAATCTGGCAAATTAGGGTGTGTCCACGAAAAACATGCCCATTTTTGTTAGAGATTAGATACGCTCATTCTGTTTTTGAAATTGATTCCGAAGATCTTTGCGCACAAAATATATGGGGTGGCGATTTCAGAAAATGCATAAAATGGCTTTCAATAAGCGGTCAAAGTGCACTAAAATATGGAGGAATTTTTTTTTTGAGAATAGGCATTTTTTTAGTTTTTGGAGGATTCTGCCATTATTTTTGAATCAATCTTCATGAAATTTTCACAGATTGTATTGTTTGTTGTTTCAAAGGACTTCGCAGTTTCAAAATTTCAAAAAATGCAAAGGTCAAGGTCATATTGCGATTATTGGTTTTTTCTTTGACCTTAAATATCTCAAAATCTAAAAATATTTTATCGAAAGAATATGGGTAAAATCAAAAGCCTCTAAAGAGTACTTTTTGAAGAAATTTAGTTTTTTCAGATCGGGGTTGATTTGGTTGTTTGGTGGCAGTTTGAAGTTTGGTCATACTTTGAACTGATTTCAAAGCCTTTGAAGTTTAAATGTGTGATATATTTTGTCATCATTGGAAAAAAGAATGTCTTACCTCGTCAACAAAAAAAGAATTTTGCAAATCTGTCGAGAATTGATGAATTTATAGAGAATTTAAATACATGACCCAGAATAAAAACAGAGAAAAATTGACAGAATGTGCTTCACTGGATACCTATGTTCTATAATTAGAACTCTGCTCTGCTAGCTTTGCTCTTAAAGTTGGGATGTAACAGGTCATGAATGTATGTGTAAAACTAGCCTACTATCTCACTTCCATTGTAGCAGGTAATTTAGTTATGCATCAACCCATCAGAGGTTTTACACACATAGCTACTGTATTGGTTAAAGACTCCCTGCAGTGATGACCAGATATTAACAGGTCTGATCACAGCAGATGGGGGCCTGGCTCAGTGGGACATCACATTCCTTTGGAGATGCCTTTAAGTTTTGGTCACAGCTGAATTCACCAATGAAGAAAATCACTAAGATATATAAAGCATTTTGCATTTTGTTGTTTTTCTGGTATTATAACTTGGCTGATCAGGTTTGAAACTGTTTCTCATCACGAAAACCGGTGCATTTGCAGTATGCAAATCTAGTTAGAACTAAAACTTTTGTTCATATACTCTCAATGAAATATTTTTAGATTTGGAGCACTTTGGGGCCGAATAAAAACACACTTATCGTAATATGCCTTGACCTTTTCAATGTTTTTTAACTTTTTAATTGTGAGGCCCTTTCAAACATAACAATACATAACTTGTGAAAATTTCATGAAGAATGAACAGAAAATAAAGTCAGGAGCGACAAAAAAACATGTTTTTGAAATTTTAATTTTTCCTAAAATTTAGTTAAGTTTGACCTTTTTCTAGAGGACAAACCATGCATTTCTTAAATTCGCCACCCCATATATTTTGTGCGTATATGTCTTGCAAATCATTTGCAACAAACATAATTCTTCTATCTGATTTCTAACAAAAATGGATAGTTTTTTCGTAGACCTACCCTCATTTGCAGTTTTTTTACGAGATTCGAATTTTCAACCTTCCGTTACTAACTCAAAAAGTTTCAGCCACTCATACCTAGAAACTATCATATTTTATTAGGCTATCAACAAGGAACATAATTCAATTAACCGCATTTGGATCAGGCTTCAACTTTTTGAGTTATAAGCAAAAGAATGATTTCAAGAAAAGCGCCCCCTAGCGGCAAAATGAGAAAGAAAATTGATTAAAATTTTACTGTTTGGTACCTAGCAAAGCAGCAAATAGTTCAATCAAGTATACTAGTCGCACAAGTCAAACTTTTTATTCTTGTGTATCAGAATTTGAAGCATAAAACCTGATTTAAAATTATTCCAAAAAAGGATCAAACTTTGGACTGCCGTATAATGACCAAATCAAGTCCGATCTTCCAAAACTAAACATCACTGGAAAGAGCTCTTTAAGAACTAAAACTTTTGTTCATATACTCTCAATGAAATATTTTTAGTTTTGGAGCTATTTGTGGCCGAATAAAAACACAATAATCGTAATATGACCTTGACCTTTTCAAATTTCTTTTAATTTTTTTTATTGTGAGGCCCTTTCAAACATAACAATACATATTGTGTGAAAATATCATGAAGAATGAACAGAAAATAAAGTCAGGAGCGACAAAAACATGTTTTTGAAATTTTAATCTTTCCTAAAATTTAGTGAAGTTTGACTGTTTCTTAAGGACAAACCACGCATTTCTTAAATTCGCCATCCCATATATTTTGTGTGTTTACGTCTTTCAAATGGTATGCCGGAGACGGAATTCTTCTATCTGATCTCTAACAAAAACGGATAGGTTTTTCGTAGACCTACCCTCATTTGCACAGGTATTTTTTTTTTTGCAAGGTTCCAACATTCAACATTCCAAGCTCAAAAGCTTTCAGCCACACGGACCCTCGAATCCTATCATATGTTATTAGGCTATCAACAGGAAACAGAATGCAAAAAACCGCATTCGAATCGGACTTCAACTTTTTGAGTTATAAGCAAAAGAATGATTTCAAGAAAAGCGCCCCCTAGCGGCAAAATGAGAAAGAAAATTGATTAAAATTTTACTGTTTGGTACCTAGCAAAGCAGTAAATAGTTCAATCAAGTATACTAGTCGCACAAGTCAAACTTTTTATTCTTATGTATCAGAATTTGAAGCATAAAACCTGATTTACAATTATTCCAAAAAAGGATCAAACTTTGGACTGCCGTATAATGACCAAATCAAGTCCGATCTTCCAAAACTAAACATCACTGGAAAGAGCTCTTTAAGAACTAAAACTTTTGTTCATATACTCTCAATGAAATATTTTTAGTTTTGGAGCTATTTGTGGCCGAATAAAAACACAATAATCGTAATATGACCTTGACCTTTTCAATGTTTTTTTAATTTTTTTATTGTGAGGCCCTTTCAAACATGAAAATACATATTGTGTGAAAATATCATGAAGAATGAACAGAAAATAAAGTCAGGAGCGACAAAAACATGTTTTTTAAATTTTAATTTTTCCTAAAATTTAGTGAAGTTTGACCTTTTCTAGAGGACAAACCACGCATTTCCTAAATTCGCCACCCCATATATTTTGTGCGTATATGTCTTGCAAATCGTATGCAGCAAACAGAATTCTTCTATCTGATCTCTAACAAAAGTGGGAAGGTTTTTCGTAGACCTACCCTCATTATTTCACTTTTTTCTAAGGTTCGAACATTCAACCTCTCCTAGAACAATTTTTTTCCCGTACTCGATGATGAGATTTCCATCATATTTGTTTGGGCTGTAAACAAGGAACATTATGTAAAAAACCGCATCTAAATCAGGTTTCAAATTTTTGAGTTATTAGCAAAACAGTGATTACATGCATTGCGCCCCCTGGTGGCTAAATCAGAAACAAAAGTGAAAAGTTTGACCAATTAGGCACATGTTCAGATAAAGATGACTCCATGTCCAAAATTTCATAGCTGTAGCTTTTTTCATCTGGCCGCTAGGCTGGACACAAAAATGGGTGGAATTGGAAAAATAATAAAAACTAGAACCGCAAGCGGTATCTTGGTTTTCGCTTTTAACCTAATCAACTTGAACACTTTATTTCAACTCAGCCACAATTTTTAATATGAAACAGAACGCAAAGGTTTTTTGAAGACCTACTCTCATTTGCACAGTTTTTTTTTTTTTTTTTTTTTTTTTTTTTTTGGAATGTTAGAACATTCAAACTCCTCTAGCGCAAATATTTCCCCATACCCTATCATCACATCACATCACATTCTGTGGTGCTGTCAACAAGGAAAAAAATGCTGAAAACCGCATTTCAATTAGACTTTAACGTTTTGAGTTATAGGCAAAAGAGTGATTTTAAGCAAAGCGCCCTCTAGCGGCAAAATGAGAAAAAAAATGATAAAAATTTTACAATTAGGTACCTAGAAATTCAGCAAATAGTTCAAACAAGTATATAAGTCGCACTAATCGAACATTCTTTTTCTTATATATATCACAATTTTAAGCATAAAAACTGAATAACAATTATTCCAAAAAAGGATCAAACTTTGGATTGCCGTAAAATGAAAAGATAAAGTCCGATCTTCAAAAACTAAACATTATACGAAAGAACTATTTAGAACTAAAACTTTTGTTCATATACTCTCAATGAAATATTTTTAGATTTGGAGCACTTTGGGGCCGAATAAAAACACAATTATCGTAATATGACCTTGACCTTTTCAATTCTTTTTTATTTTTTGAATTGTGAAGCCCTTTCAAACATAACAATACATAACTTGTGAAAATTTCATGAAGAATGAACAGAAAATAAAGTCAGGAGCGACAAAAAAAACATGTTTTTGAAATTTTAATTTTTCCTAAAATTTAGTGAAGTTTGACCTTTTTCTAGAGGACAAACCATGCATTTCTTAAATTCGCCACCCCATATATTTTGTGCGTATATGTCTTGCAAATCATTTGCAGCAAACAGAATTCTTCCATCTGATTTCTAACAAAAATGGATAGGTTTTTCGTAGACCTACCCTCATTTGCAGTTTTTTTACGAGATTCGAACTTTCAACCTTCCGTTACTAGCTCAAAAAGTTTCAGCCACTCATACCTAGAAACTTTCATATTTTATTAGGCTACCAACAAGGAACATAATTCAATTAACCGCATTTGGATCAGGCTTCAACTTTTTGAGTTATAAGCAAAAGAATGATTTCAAGAAAAGCGCCCCCTAGCGGCAAAATGAGATAGAAAATTGATTAAAATTTTACTGTTTGGTACCTAGCAAAGCAGCAAATAGTTCAATCAAATATACTAGTCGCACAAGTCAAACTTTTTATTCTTGTGTATCAGAATTTGAAGCATAAAACCTGATTTACAATTATTCCAAAAAAGGATCAAACTTTGGACTGCCGTAAAATGAACAAATTAAGTCCGATCTTCAAAAACTAAACATCACTGGAAAGAGCTCTTTAAGAACTAAAACTTTTGTTCATATACTCTCAGTGAAATATTTTTAGTTTTGGAGCTATTTGTGGCCGAATAAAAACACAATAATCGTAATATGACCTTGACCTTTTCAATTCTTTTTTAGTTTTTGAATTGTGAGGCCCTTTCAAACATATCAATACATATCGTGTGAAAATTTCATGAAGAATGAACAGAAAATAAAGTCAGGAGCGACAAAACATGTTTTTGATATTTTAATTTTTCCTTAAATTTAGTGAAGTTTGACCATTTCTAGAGGACAAACCACACATTTTCTTAATTCGCCACCCCATATCTTTTGTGTGTATATGTCTTGCAAATCATTTGCAGCAAACAGAATTCTTCCATCTGATTTCTAACAAAAATGGATAGGTTTTTCGTAGACCTACCCTCATTTGCAGTTTTTTTACGAGATTCGAACTTTCAACCTTCCGTTACTAGCTCAAAAAGTTTCAGCCACTCATACCTAGAAACTTTCATATTTTATTAGGCTACCAACAAGGAACATAATTCAATTAACCGCATTTGGATCAGGCTTCAACTTTTTGAGTTATAAGCAAAAGAATGATTTCAAGAAAAGCGCCCCCTAGCGGCAAAATGAGATAGAAAATTGATTAAAATTTTACTGTTTGGTACCTAGCAAAGCAGCAAATAGTTCAATCAAATATACTAGTCGCACAAGTCAAACTTTTTATTCTTGTGTATCAGAATTTGAAGCATAAAACCTGATTTACAATTATTCCAAAAAAGGATCAAACTTTGGACTGCCGTAAAATGAACAAATTAAGTCCGATCTTCAAAAACTAAACATCACTGGAAAGAGCTCTTTAAGAACTAAAACTTTTGTTCATATACTCTCAGTGAAATATTTTTAGTTTTGGAGCTATTTGTGGCCGAATAAAAACACAATAATCGTAATATGACCTTGACCTTTTCAATTCTTTTTTAGTTTTTGAATTGTGAGGCCCTTTCAAACATATCAATACATATCGTGTGAAAATTTCATGAAGAATGAACAGAAAATAAAGTCAGGAGCGACAAAACATGTTTTTGATATTTTAATTTTTCCTTAAATTTAGTGAAGTTTGACCATTTCTAGAGGACAAACCACACATTTTCTTAATTCGCCACCCCATATCTTTTGTGTGTATATGTCTTTCAAATGGTATGCCGGAGACAGAATTCTTCTATCTGATCTCTAACAAAAACGGATAGGTTTTTCGTAGACCTACCCTCATTTGCACAGTTTTTTTGGGTTTTTTTTGCGAGGTTCGAACATTCAACCTTCCGTAGCTCAAAAGCTTTCAGCCACACGGACCCTCGAATCCTGTTATATGTTATGAGGCTATCAACAGGGAACAGAATGCAAAAAACCGCATTCGAATCGGACTTCAACTTTTTGAGTTATAAGCAAAAGAATGATTTCAAGAAAAGCGCCCCCTAGCGGCAAAATGAGAAAGAAAATTGATTAAAATTTTACTGTTAGGTACCTAGCAAAGCAGCAAATAGATCAATCAAGTATACTAGTCGCACAAGTCAAACTTTTTATTCTTATGTATTAGAATTTGAAGCATAAAACCTGATTTACAATTATTCCAAAAAAGGATCAAACTTTGGACTGCCGTATAATGACCAAATCAAGTCCGATCTTCAAAAACTAAACATCACTGGAAAGAGCTCTTTAAGAACTAAAACTTTTGTTCATATACTCTCAGTGAAATATTTTTAGTTTTGGAGCTATTTGTGGCCGAATAAAAACACAATAATCGTAATATGACCTTGACCTTTTCAATTCTTTTTTATTTTTTGAATTGTGAGGCCCTTTCAAACATAACAATACATATCGTGTGAAAATTCATGAAGAATGAACAGAAAATAAAGTCAGGAGCGACAAAAGCATGTTTTTGATATTTTAATTTTTCCTAAAATTTAGTGAAGTTTGACCATTTCTAGAGGACAAACCACGCATTTCCTTAATTCGCCACCCCATATATTTTGTGCGTATATGTCTTGCAAATCGTATGCAGCAAACAGAATTCTTCTATCTGATCTCTAACAAAAGTGGGTAGGTTTTTCGTAGACCTACCCTCATTTTTCCACTTTTTTCCAAGGTTCGAACATTCAACCTCTCCTAGAACAATTTTTTTCAAGTACTCGATAATGAGATTTCCATCATATTTGATTGGGCTGTCAACAAGGAACTTTATGTAAAAAACCGCATCTAAATCAGGTTTCAAATTTTTGAGTTATTAGCAAAACAGTGATTACATGCATTGCGCCCCCTAGTGGCTAAATCAGAAATAAATGTGAAAAGTTTGACCAATTAGGCACATGTTCAGATAAAGATGACTCTATGCCCAAAATTTCATAGCTGTAGCTTTTCTCATCTGGCCGCTAGGCTGGACACAAAAATGGGTGGAATTGGAAAAATAATAAAAATAAAAAAAAAAAAAACAAATCAACAGAAGAACAATAGGTTTTCGCCCGCAGAGGCGAAAACCTAAAAAAAAAAAAACAAATCAAGAAGAAGAACAATAGGTTTTCGCCCGCAGAGGCGAAAACCTAATAAAAATGGAAAAAAAAAAAAGGGAAAAAGAAACACAAGAAGAACAGTAGGTTTTCGCGGCTGCGTTGCAGTCCACGAAAACCTAATGACAGAAGTTACCTATGTTCTATAATTAGATGCAGCTCTGCTAGCTGGCTTGCAACAGGTCAATGTACAGTGTATGTGTAACTATGAGAGCAATGTGTCAACACTGGTCTGAATGACCTGTGTAAAAGCGCTCAAAGAATCATGGGTAAGAGAGAGAGAGGGAGAGAGAGGGGATGAATTGTGTCTTTATTCTACATGTATTATTATTCCTCCCACACACTCACTATTGAATTGGATAGCAAAACAACTAAGTACATGACTGTACAAACATCCACCTTTTAAACAAGTTTTAGCTTACCAAAAGTTCCTTCTAGTGCATTACTGAACTTTGAGGCATAGAGTGAAAGCTGATATATGTTTAACCAAATGGCTTGTTACGTTACCAAAATTTTTGATAACAAATAAATTGTAAATCATTTATACTACTGAAAACTATTGTTCTTATAATAATAAGCAGGATTCCCAACTGTCTCACCTGATTTTTAACTGTTTAGTATAAAAAGTGGGACACTTTGGAAGACATTTTTGAGCGCACAGTGATGATCAACATTAATCAAATCGTTCAATGTGCCACACTTAGATCATATTGGCTCATTGCCAATATATGGATGCTTAAAGGCATCTCAAAACCCTTATATAAGTGACCCCCACCCCCCATTTATTCAATTCAATTCAATAGTTTATTTCCAAGATTTACATAGTAAATAACATTGGACAAAGCATATAGTAACAAAATATATTGGTTATGGCGGTTGTTTTCAATTAATTATGGTATTGAGTATAATAATATATATCATCAAGCAAAAATTCACCCACCCGCCGTTGTGTGGGCATCTGTTTTTGATTAGGCAGGCTGCCACAGTCTGTCACAGGTATTGTTCAAGAGTGCATATGTTTGCCTTCATTGATTTTTCTAAAGCTTTTGATTATGTCGTCAGGGAAAATTTGTGGAGCAAACTTATTAAATTGGGAATAAGAGGAAAAATACTTAATATTATTCGTTCAATATATGCTTCTGTTAAATCTAGAGTTAAGTACTGCAGTCAATTAAGTAATGATTTTGACTGCCTTCTCGGTGTAAGACAAGGGGAGTGTTTATCGCCATTTTTATTTTCCATGTTCTTAAATGATTTAGAGGAAGTTTTTATGGACAAGGGTTTAGAAGGTATAGATGTTAACATGTTTAAGATTTTCATTATATTGTATGCAGATGATATCGTTATATTTGCCAATAGTAGTGATGAATTACAATCTAGTTTAATTGCTTTGGAAAATTATTGTAAATGTTGGAAACTTAGGGAGAATTCCAAACAATTTGAAATTTTATTATGATAACAAGGCTATGGATATTGTCAATAAGTTCTCGTATCTAGGAGTAGTATTTACAACTGGGGGGTCTTTTTCTGAAGCTCAAAAAACCTTATCTGGTCAAGGTCTTAAAGGAATATTTCTGATGAATAAATTACTTTATAAATTCACCGACATAACAGTGCGTCATAGATTAGAATTATTTGATAAACTAATAGCACCAATTTTGAATTACGGTTGTCAGGTATGGGGTTTTGTTCATGGTAAAGCTATAGAGAGGGTTCATTTGCATTTTTGTAAGAGGTTATTGGGTGTAAAATTATCCACACAGAATGATTTTATCTATGGAGAATTGGGAAGAATTGATTTCAAAACAATAAGGTATTTTAATATAATTAAATATTGGCTTAAGATTTTGAATTGTAAAGACAAAAAGTATATCAAAAATATTTATTTGATGCTAAAATCAGAAAGTGAATTTCACCCTGGAAAAATAAATTGGTGTTCGTTGTTAAGGGATCTGCTTTGTTCACTTGGTTTATATGAGGCGTGGTTTTTTCAATATGTTGGTAATGAAGAATTGTTTTTATCTCTTGTTAAACAGAGACTTAAAGATCATTTTATTCAGGGATGGAGGGGGAGATTAAACGATTCAAGTAGGGCGAACTTTTACAGACATATTTATGATTTCAAATTTCAAGCGTACTTAGATATTGTTGGCATTGCTAAATTTAGATGTAGTTTATCAAGATTGAGAGTATCTTCTCACAGGCTTAATATTGAAAGTGGAAGATGGGCTAGTAATATGCATATCCCTATTAATGAAAGAAAGTGTTTAATGTGCAACAAAATAGAAGATGAGTATCATTTTATATTTGAATGTGTCTTATATAACGATATTCGTAAAAGATATATACCTTTATTTTACTTAAAGCGTCCGAGTATGTTAAAATTAATAGAGCTGTTCAAAAATGAAAATGATAAAATAGTAAGGAACCTTAGTATATTTATATTCAATGCTTTTAAAATACGAAATAGTATAAATTACATATAAATTTTTAGCATTAATTGTATACTGAACTTTAGGTCTCATCTTTTCTTTTTGGATATTTACATATTCTCAGGTGAAAATGTAACAGTATAAGTATATTTCAGAGGTGTGTGTGTGTGTGCATTTATATCGAGCAAAGACATAAATCCAAACGCTTCCCTAAATTTTCGTTTCGTTAGGGCAGCTATTAGGATCTACATTTATATATGTTTGTGTTAACGTATGTGTATATGTTTATATTTACCCATAAAATTACTCGTACGTTTCTCTAGCATTTCGTTAGGGTAACAAACAAGAGTGGAAGAATTTTCTTCTTTGCTTTAGTATATGTATGAGCGTATGAACATCTATTTGTGTGTGTGTGTGGGGGGGGGGGGGGGTATTATGAGTATGATGAGAATGTAGCATATGTGTGTTTATTTTCATATGTGTGTAAATGTATATAAAATTTTATACATGTTGTATTCACATTACCTGCCATCATGTAAAATTGCCACATGGGTCTATGGCCTTCTGGAATTTAAAAATAAAAAACTTGAAACTTGAAACTATGTTGCTACATGGGGTTGTATGTAGTCATTCACAGTTTGTAAAAAAGTTGTGAACATACCAAATACCAGAAATGATCCTAAAAGTTCTCTATTATTCTTTTTTTTTTTATTCGAGCAAATATAAATCTTCCTTTTCTTTCTTTCTTTCTCTGTTGATTTATTTTGTCTACTTTATTTTGTTCTTTCTTTCTTTCATTTTTTCATTTATTTTGTTCTTTCTTTCTTATTTTATTTAAGTTGTAAAATTATCATAAAAAGGGACATTAATTTTTTAAATAAGTTATGTATCACTCATTACTTTCATTCTCTCATTTCTTCCCTCAACACATGTTTATATGTCGGAAATCAACACAAATTTTATTACTTGTTTATTCAATAAGAGAAATTCTGTTGAATAAAATGTAACAAAATGTCTCTAGCAAAAGCAAATAAAAAACAAAAAGATCTTGCATTGTCAGAATTATGTCCTTCAGGCTCATTTTAATTACTACAAAAATGCGTATCTCTATATTTTCAATATCAAAACTTTAATTCTGAAATAAATGCCGTATGATCCTATAATCATGCAGTTACAAAATTGACTCCAAGTAATAAATGTAATAAAGAATAATTATGTAAGGGATCATAAACTAAACAACCCACATATTATCACTATCATTCATTATATGTTTGGGGCCTCCGTGGCCGAGAGGGTTAAGTCGCTGACTTTAACACTCACTCTGCCCCTCACCGCGTGGGTTTGAATCCCGGCAGGGTCATTCGGATTTTCATGTGAGGAAGCCTTCCAGCTGGCTTGCGGTAGGTCGGTGGTTCTACCCGGATGTCTCCGTGCATTCGTGTCCTTCCTCCACCTGTAATTAGCTGGACGTCGCTATATGACTGAAATACTGTCGAAGCGACGGTAAACTCAAATAGTCAAGTCATTATATGTTTATTGCTTTGTGTAAAACTAGCCTACTATCTCACTTCCATTGTAGCAGATAATTTAGTTATGCATCAACCCATCAGAGGTTTTACCGTAACATATAGGTACTATATTGGCTAAAGACTCCCTGCAGTGATGACCAGCAATTAGCAGGTCTGATCACAGCAGATGGGGGCCTGGCTCAGTGGGACATCACATTCCTTTCGAGATGCCTTTAAGTTTTGGTCACATATAAAGCATTTTGCATTTTGTTGTTTTTCTGGTATTTTAACTTGGCTGATCAGGTTTGAAACTGTTGATCATCACGAAAACCGTTGCATTTGCAGTATGCAAATCTAGTTTTACTTTGTTTTACACTCTCGTATCTGCAATTATTAAGCAATTATCATTTTAACTTATACACAATGATAATGGCAATAATATCTCAGTTGAGTTTGATAATGTCTGATACTGGACTGAAAGATCTACATTTTAGCCCCTTGAAATATCAAAACATAACACAGATTTGCCGTTTTTACACTTTATTTCTTAAGCAGTATTGGCAATGGAGGCAATGTTTCTCAGGTGAGGGACTTCAGGAACATCTTGATCCTCTTGTTGTTATTTAGGGGTATCAGGTTTAGTACTCTGGTGCCAGTGCACCACAACTTAATTTGTTAAACCTAAATACCCAAATCTTACTCCGATAGCAGCTTCACAGCAATATTTGGCGTAAGATTCAAAATACATGTAGTTAAATGAGACTATGCTTTGTCACTTCTTATTTCTGTGGTCATGTTTCCTTGGGAATTAGGCCATTTATTCATATAATGATATGTGTGATAGAACAATACACATTTATGGGAAGCTGATTTTGATTGGGGATAGGGTTGGTGTCAGCTCCCGGTGACAAAAATGTGTATTGAATATTGTATACGCTATATTCAAAATGGTGTAATTTCTAGTGTACCACTTATTTAGAAAACACACCACATGCATCTCAAAAACAGAAGAAAAAAACAACAAAAACACGAAAAATATAATAAACTATTATTATTTGAAATCAATAAATCTGTCAGCATTTAAATTAAGCATATTGTTTTATACTCATGAACAAATGTAAAATTTCAAATACAGCAACCTCAAATTTACAGATTTACAGAAAATTTGCTTTTACAGTTATGGCCTGTCATTTGCTATTTAACATGCTCATACAGTCAAACTGTCTTAATCTGCAAGTCAAGGAACCGCTAAATACAGGTGACGGCTAATACAGCTTCAACTGAATATAGTAAATAGTAATAGTTGTGTGTGTGTGTGGGGGGGGGTTCTCTAGGTCAGCGGTGTTTTTTGATACTTCATGGTACTGTACATGTACTTTAAGTCATTGGTATAGATGGACAACCGTTAGTTTGGAGCACGTTTGGCAGTTATGTCTGCAGCCTAATATATTGCTGTTCGGCTTGCTTATTTTGGTGAAAGGAATATAATCACAGGGCAATCACTCTATCATAATTGTAGACAATCAAGGTATATTTTACTAATCCTATCGGGATAACAAGGTAGTATATAAATTGCTCTCAACGACAGGAATAGCTAAACCAAATTATATAGATTGATATGTTTACAAACTCATAAGATATAAAAAAATAAACTTGAATGTCAATCAGCATTTGTAATTAAAACATGCACATCGAAATGAGTGATCTATACAGTGAAATTGCGATGAATCGAGGAGATATGATACAAATATCGTGCTTATCCAAGGTTATTTCCAGGTCCCGGCGGGGACTTCATTCAAAAATAAAGAAAGAAGAAAATGTTCCCAGTTTTCCAAGACTCTCGATTTCCCGAGCATTTCATTTTTTCATCAGTCCTCGGATAATCGCAAGTTCAGTATAGTTTTAACTATCTATCACAGTCGTCAAATGATCAGGGCATCAGTCCCTATAAGCGTGAATTTGTGGATTCATTTATAGACAATGATTTACTTATGTTGTTAAAGATGGTAGTTTTAAAGCTCTCTTTCTGGCGTAGTTGGCCTGGTTTCAGAATAATGTGACTGGATACTTAATGTGAATGCGAATAAGGAAATGCGAGATTACAACAGGATAAGGATCCACATTGAATTTATTTCCTTGCATACATACGTTCAAGTATCAGGCACGGATCCAGAAATTTTCCGCTGTGGGGTGGGCGCAAAATCCGAATGTGATGTGTATGTTGGAGGTGCATTCTGAAGACTATCTGCGGATAAAAGTGAATAAAAGTTTTCTTTCTTCTTTTTTCCCCTAATTTTTAATACAATGTATATTTTTTTTTTAGTTTGAAGGCCATTGATCTAGGTCCCACTGGGGGAAGGTCATCGACGATGTGGAAATACAAAAAAATTCTCCCGATGGGTCCCGATGTTTGAGCCAAAAAGACGAGGCAGTCCCATGACAAAATGGCACTGATTAGGCTTCCGGAATAGTCCGTTCACTCACGTTTCGGCTATGGTCACAAATCTTCTTCGAATGTCCCCCGAATAATGGCCTTGAAATATCTGATACTCGGCGAAAGTGTCCTGGAGATTCACCGAATTTGAAACATCATCGGGGGAATATCCCCGTAGACTAAGGGGTGAGTATTTGCGATTGGCGAAGATTATGGAGATTGTGAAAATTAATTGTGGAATTAGAATTTGGCGAACATTCGGGTATTCAAGCCTTGACTATCTAATTGTCGATCTGGAAGCAGTCTTCACACAGTTCACCTTAGTTGTTTATTTAGCGGCTAATTTTATGCTTCTCTATTTCTAGGCTATTTCTTAAACTGCATATGTTTAGAATAGGTTGTTGTTTTTTTTTTTTTGGGGGGGGGGGGGCTATTTTTAGATCGCTCGGCAGACGACATGTAAGTCTGGTGGTATCTCTCGGCAAAATGTCTATAAATCAGTGAACGTGTCATTCAGTTTGCATACGCATCACCCTGACTACATGCTTATCACATAGTCATGGGTGACTGCTGATTCGGATTATCTAAGCATTAACAGCAGGGAGCCATAAGACAATAGGAGTATGGTTATATTTATTTAATATATCGCTCTCTCTCGTTTGTTTGTTTGTTTGTTGGATTTTACGTCCCACCGACAGTATTTCAGTCATTTGGAGACGATGTCTACTTGAGACAGATATAGTATCAATTCATGCAAGTCGGATGGATTTATAACTTGTAACGTTAGCTACTTGACCAAATGGAGCACGTGTATGCATTTGTGAATTGAATCAACTATTGGATAAATGGATGATGTTCTATGTTCAAGAGTAAGTCATTTAAAATCCATCAGTCCATATTTTTTGTTGCTTCACTATATTCCGTTTCCTTTTAGCCATTTCTATACTAATCATTATTTATTTATTTATTTATTTATTTATTTATTTATCAATCATCTGTATATATTTTTATTTTTAGATTTTGTATGAACCATATATTTATACATAATAATTCCATGACTGAGGTAATACAAATGCTCCAATTCCCCCCTCTGACCACTTCCTGATATAAAACATACGAAATGTTTCTTCTTTAATCTTCAGTCCAGTGCGACCGGCCGAAAATCAAACAGAGAAAGTTTAAAAACGGACATGTTATTGGGAGTCATATAAAACAATGTTGAAATATATTTTCCACGAATGAGAACAATGAAGACAAATAACTTCTCACTTTGTATTGCATTGCTACTGCTATCATACATGTGCTGGAAGTGTCTTGGACAAGAACGTTTGTCTCGTACGGACATCTGTACAGGTACCTCGTTTGCATGTGGAGATGATCACTGTTGCTGTAGAAGAACTTCCAAAAGAGGCGGCGGAATTGCAATGTGTATCGGATTTGGAAAACAACTTCAGTATATACCGTCCTTGCCAAAATTTATAAATTATATAATATTCAACCAGAACTTTCTTCCTTACATATCTGAAGATGTTTTGTCCAATATATCTTCACATGCTATTAATACATTATCATTAGCAGACAACCATATTTCATCTCTGTCACCTCATGCATTTGCAACCTTAATTGGATTATCAAAGTTGACTTTAGGTGATAATCCCGCTATAAATCAAAATCAGCTTCAACATGCGCTTGGAAGCTGCAAATCTTTAAGAACCCTGAATCTTGAGGACATAAGTTTGAAGACCATTAATGACAATATGTTTGATACAATGAAAAATCCACGTCTCAATCATGTTATTATTAACAGAAACCCCTTACGCACTCTAAAGTCAAGTGACTTTCAGTATCTGCCTAACTTGAGAAAACTAAGTGCTTCGAAATGTATTTTGTCGCAGATGTATGTCAAAATAGGACTTGGTCAGTTAGATGAGATCAATTTGGAAGAAAACTCGTTTCAAAACCAACCTGATTTCTGTAGCACCAATTCGCCAGAGTATGCAATGAGGAAACTCAAAAAAGTAAATCTTAGAAAAAATGGTATCAGCTACCTAAATTCAAAGATATGGAGTTGTTTATTGCACCTGAAGAATTTGAATCTAGGCGGAAATAAATTAGTCACTATACAGAAAAATTCATTCGCGATATTTCCGTGTCTACGCTACCTTGCTCTAAATGAAATGAGGACGATAAAGATTATGGATGGTTGGGCTTTCAATAATTCAAATCTACAAACACTTAATTTCAGATCTAACAAATTTGTATTTCATAATTATGACATTTTTCAGGGTTTAACTAATCTGAGATCAATTGACATTTCTGATAATGACTTATACTTGGTGCCCATTGTTCGATTGTTTTCTCCGATGGAAAATCTTGAAAAGATTGTAATTCAAAAAAATGGTGTCCATCAGTTATCCGATAATTTCCTTCGCATATTTCCAAATTTGTCAGAGTTATCTGCCTCTTTTAATCTCATAGAAAACATCCATAATTCTTTTAAATCAGTCAGGAGAATTTCAAAACTCGAACTTGGTTCAAATAGAATTTCAAACATCAAACGCGAGGATTTACCAGAAAACCTATTAAAAACACTGGAGTATCTGGACCTTGGCGAAAACAACTTTGACTGCACGTGTTCACTGCGTTGGTTTAGAAACTGGATTTCAGATATTGTAATACACAAAAAGATTTTGCTAAGAGGCTGGCCACCTTTCTATTCGTGTGCAACACCACGCAGATACCCCTTAATCCAATTCAATCCTTCAGAAGAATCCTGCTCTACTCACAACTACTTGTGGACTCTCGTACCAGTCATTATCGGCTCTTTCTTTGCCTTCGTGTTCATAAATATTGTCATTTACCGGAAAAGATGGTACCTAAGGTATTGGATATACAAACTGAAGAAAAGGCGTCAAATAGACACCGAGAAGCGGCATTTGATTGAAGATGAGGATCTAATAAGATATGATGGATATGTTGTCTACCATGACGAGGATAGTGAGTTTGTCCATAAAGATCTTATAGATATCATGGAAAAGCAGCACAATTTCAAATTACATGTTTGGCATCGAGATGCCGATCCGGGAATGAAACTGGAATTGATGTTTGATGGAATACATGCGAGCAGGAACGTTATATGCGTAGTCTCAAATAACTTCTTGTCAGATAACTATTGCTTGTTTCAGTTAAAAGTGGCTTTAGATCGACAAGTAGAAACAGAAAAGGAGTTTTTATTTCTTATCCTCCTATGTGATATAGATTTCAAGTCCCTGAGTAAGTACTGGTGTGCAATGCTCACTAGACTACCCACAGCTGTGTGGTGTCAAGAGGAGGAGGACGTGAAACGGAACCTGTTTGAACAAAAGATATTGGATTTTTTCGAAGACTGATAATGACTTTGCTTGTATAATACTTTGATAAATGTATTAATGAAAATTAGACTGATGATTACTTGTGTAATGCATTGATAAATATATTAATGAAAGTAAGACATATAATGACCTTACTTGTGTTTTCATTCATAGATAAATGTATTGATGAACATAAAACCTACCATACGTAATGTTCCCAAGAAAAGGTGGACGTTTACGAAATAATTTGTAATTTTATCATGATTGCAGTTAAATTATAATTGTTGATAAGTACTGCTATTATAGGAATTACTTTAATAGGTCTGTCACATAGGGCATATTCTGTAATGATAAATAAACATGCTGGCGTAACGGTTAGGCATTTTTTTTATGTATTTCCAAAGGTAGCAAATAGAAGCAGGTTTATGGAATACGAGGGCAAGTCAATAAATAACCAGCCTAACCTATTTCGGGTTGAGATCTACCTCTTCTTTTTCAATATAATTTCCCTCCAGGGATATGCACTTGGACCAACGATGTTCAAGTGCCATCAGCCCTTTCAGGGTCCTTTCCATGGAACCACTCCTCAACTGCCGCCACGACTTCTTCGTCAGACCGGAAATGACGTCCACGTACATCCTTTTTCAAATTTGGAAAAAGGAAGAAGTCGCTAGGAGCCAGGTCTGGTGAGTAGGAAGGGAGCGATATTAATTCATACCCATTTCGCTCCACAGCATCTATTGCAACTTTACAAGTGTGGACTTTTGCATTGTCCTGTTGCAGCAAAACACCTTTGGAGAGTTTACCACGGCGTTTCTCGCGGATGGCGTTCCTCAGCTGGTCTAGCAAGTTTGCATAGTATGCTCCGGTACTTCTCTTGGGTAAAATGTCCAACAAACGCCCTTTGTGTCCCAGAATACTGTGGCCATCACTTTGCCAGCAGATGGTTGAGTCTTGAACTTCTTTGACCTTGGGGATCCCGGCCCTACGCACTGACGACTCTGGGCTTTATTTTCTGGTTCATAATTATGCACCCAAGTCTCATCCACAGTAACTGGACGCAAAAGAAATTCATCTTTTGTTGTTGTTGTATTGGGGTTTACCGTCGCTGCGATAGTATTTCAATCATATAGCGACGTCCAGCTAATTACAGGTGGAGGAAGACCCCGAGTACACAGAGGTACCCGGGTTAAACCACCGACCTACCGCAAGCCAGCTGGAAGGCTTCCTCACATGAAAAATCCGAAGTCCCTACCGGGATTCGAACCCACAGCGGTGAGGGGCTGAAAGATTTGTAGTCCACGACTGTAACCGCTCGGCCACGGCGGCCCCGAATTCATCTTTTGACCTCAAACGCTTCAACAACGCACTGCATACTGATGCTCTCGTTGCCATTTGCTCATTGCTAAGGGATTTTGGGACCCAACGGGCTGTAAGCTTGCGCATCCCTAAACGATCATGCAAAATTGTTGAAACGGTACCATGTGAAATGCCTAATGCCTGTGCTATTTCCTCAACCTGACTTCGCCTATCTGAATATACCAGATCTCTGACATTATTATACATTTCTTCGTCGGTGGCATTCAATATCTGACAAACAAATGACCGTATACATGTATAGTTTTGTACAAAGGTATAGTACATGTATTGAAACAATGCGTTAAAATCGTGGATGTTTCGGTTGATCGGAGATGTCATAGGCTGGTTATTTATTGACTCGCCCTCGTAACACTACCTGTTTACTAGAATGACCAGTTTATAATAATATTGGGGAAATATATTAATTTCCTCTTTGAATGTTCAAATTATGATCAAATCAGATCAACGTTTATTTGATTATTAAAATGCTGTCTATTCTTAGATGCTTACCTATGTATTATTTTAATCCCATCCCACCCCCTTCGAAGAAGAGGGGGCATATGGCTTTGCACATGTCGGTCGGTCCGTCGGTCGCTCGGTCGGTCGGTCGGTAGACCAAAACTTGTCCGACAAATAACTTAAGTTCTATTTGACCCTTAAGTCTCAAACTTAATATGGTTGTTGCTAATTACCAATAGAAGACCCCTATTGATTTTGGTGTCTGTACCTCAAAGGTCAATGTCACAAGCTCACATGTTAACATAATTTTATATGAAAGTCTTGTCCGAGTGATAACTTTAGTTCTATTTGACCCAGAGATCTCAAACTATGTATGGTTATTGCTTATGATTAGTAGAAGATCCCTTTTGATTTTGGGGTCTGTACCTCAAAGATCAATGTCACAATATCATAAATTAAAGTTCATAAGGTCACATATTTTTTATATAAAGTATTGTCCGAGTGATAATTTTAGTTCTAATTTACCCTGACATCTCAAACTTGGTATGGTTGTTGCTTATGGCTAGTAGAGTTACTATACAAAAGTTAAAGTTTCATACACGTATGTAAATTATCTCCAATTTATTTATTTTAGTAAAGATTTATAGCTTCCTCTTTTTAGCAGTGTTCATAATTATCAGTAGTAAACCTTTACCAAGATAAGTTCTTGACCAATTTGTGACATGTCCATCATATGAAGTCCAACATCATACATATAATATAGCTATATAAATATGATGGCATATGAGGGGGGCTTATATGTTTTACAAACATTAGTTGTTAATGTTGTATAAAATATGTATCTAATGATATAAAACTTCTCATTTTTATAACAGATTGATATGCAAGCAAACAGGGTTTTGTTACTTGTAACTTTGCATGAACCTTGTTGTCATATATTCGGAATATAAATATATGTTGATAATAATCATTTATTTGTTTAAGGTACTGATATGTAATTAAATGTTTATTTTCTACTAGTACATAAAGATTTAAATGAACCTACCAAAAGTGTAAGGCTATAATTCTTAACGTTTTCATGAACCTATCATAAGTATAAGGTTATAATCCTTAATGTTTACATGAACCTTTCGTAAGTATGTAATAATTTAACATTAACGTATCATATATATAAAACTATAATCCTTAACGTTTACATGAACCTATCATTAGTATAGATTAATGTTTACATGAACGTATCATATGTATAAGCGAACCATTCATAAATGTAAAGCTACAATCCTTGAAGTTTACATGAACCTATCATAAGTATAATGCTATAATCCTTAACGTTTACATGAACCATTCATAAATGTAAAGCTACAATCCTTGACGTTTACATGAACCTACCATAAGTATAATGCTATAATCCTTAACGTTTACATGAACCATTCATAAATGTAAAGCTACAATCCTTGAAGTTTACATGAACCTACCATAAGTATAATGCTATAATCCTTAACGTTTACATGAACCATTCATAAATGTAAAGCTACAATCCTTGAAGTTTACATGAACCTACCATAAGTATAATGCTATAATCCTTGACGTTTACACGAACCATTCATAAATGTAAAGCTACAATCCTTGAAGTTTACATGAACCTACCATAAGTATAATGCTATAATCCTTGACGTTTACACGAACCATTCATAAATGTAAAGCTACAATCCTTGAAGTTTACATGAACCTACCATAAGTATAATGCTATAATCCTTAACGTTTACATGAACCATTCATAAATGTAAAGCTACAATCCTTGACGTTTACATGAACCTACCATAAGAGTATGTCTATAGTCCTTAATGTTTACACAATTTTAAGATACGTAATATTTTCGGACTACATTAATTTCGCAGTTTTAACAACACTGATCTTTGACGATTCAAATACTCTGCCGATTTCACAATTGTATGAAATAATAGTTTTCTCGAGTTTGCATAGACTCAAAGAGAGGAACGTTAAGATATTATCTCTTGACTACAGTTATAGCTGACACTGCATTATTCGTAGATCTCATCATGTGATTAGATGCTATATGACGGCGATGTTCATTATTTCTTTCCGCAATATGCGGAAACATATAGAGTTGGTATAATTATTCCAGCAATGTGTGTGTACATGTGTGTGTTTTAAGATGGCGATATATATGCATGTATGTCTGTATTGTTATCTAACGAATCCTCAGATATGAAATACATGTTTATTCACACTGAAGGGTGCTATTTTA
Source organism: Solen grandis (assembly GCA_021229015.1). Taxonomy (NCBI): domain Eukaryota; kingdom Metazoa; phylum Mollusca; class Bivalvia; order Adapedonta; family Solenidae; genus Solen; species Solen grandis. The sequence goes on from CM037783.1 coordinate 53,048,152, forward strand.
TACCATTGTGTATTTTATAACTTCGAGTGTATGTATTCCAATAAGTGTACGAATCATATACTTTGTGTATGAGATGGATTTTGTATTTGACTATTTACACGTCTTGGTAATATTTATATAACTTTTTGTAAATGGGCAAAGGCATAATGCCGGTTTTGCTAATGAATTTGGTTGATTGATAGGTTCAAAGGATCTAACACTCGAGGACTAATAAGAGGCTAAACGCTGTAGACAGTTTCCCACACAATGTTAAACGTCAACATTCCTAAGATGTACTTGAGCTTAAATACATTGTTTACCAAATGATACATTTTTGTTTGAGAGAACGTGAAGTAAGTATTTGTCTATATATTGATCTATGGGATCTGTATTTTAGAACTATTCTCTGTCATTGTCTTGTTATTCTAATAAAATTTAGTTTATCTTTCTCGTATCTTTTAATATGTACACCCATTTATTTCAAAGAAATAAATCAACAAAACCACGACAGCATCTGAAAACAACTGTCGTAAAAACTTTAGTCATGAAGTAATTAGAAACATAGTTGGACGATTACACCACAATACTGATAATGGTGATAATGAAATATGTATATATATCTTATATATAAGACACGTCGAATAATTGGGTCTCCTATCGTTTATCTAAATGAAACCTTTCATATGTTTGTGATGAGACTAAGGTGAATACTCTCCATCACCCTAAAATGCGCTGGCATCAGCCAGCTCTTAACTGCTTAACCCTTTCCCTCATAGAGGATACCATGAAAAGACCTATGCGAACAGCATAAAACCAGATCAGCCTGCGAGTAACTCGCAGGCTGATCAGGTTTTATGCTGTTCGCTGCTCCTCAGTGGTCAGGTAATGAGGATTTTACGATTAAATTTGGTAAGGTTTGAGTTTGGCTTTCTGCAGATCAGACTTTATGTGGTACCTATTGAGTGCGTCAAAATGAGTCTATATGAGGGAAAGGGTTAAGATCACCATTAAAGAGGGCCAACGGTGGGTGATCTATATTACTAAACGGACGAGCTGATTTTTGTGTCGGATTTGGCGCCGTTACGAAACATCACTTTGTATATACAGACTATCGCGGTTATTCAGTAACCATTTAGTTGTTATTTTATTTTTGTCCAAAAATAAATAGAATTGCAAAGTTTGCGATAATTTATGGTGAATCCATCGAAATTGGATAAATCTATAATTAGTAACACCTTTGGGCAACATCGTCATGATAATGGGTTCTTCGTATTGTTCAAACGTATGTCAACTCTTCTGGGGGAACCTCGACTAGCCTCGCAGCAACGTTACAAGAGTGTTACAAACGAAATCGGTATTTTGTCCCCATTTGAACTACACGGGTCCTATTATTTATATTTCCAAATTATCTTTCGTTTATTCGAACGCTCGGAAGGAAGACGCTGTGGTGGAACCACGATACAACATAAGGTACGTAAAAAGCATGGTATATGGCCCTAGACTAAGGTAACTTCATGGCTGTTGTAGTGAAAGGTAATTCGTACCGGATTCAATGTTAATATTGCCACAACAAAAAAATACAGCCTAGGTTTAACTTGTGCATTTTGTTAGCGTCATATCATGAGTCTTAGATTTGTGATCTGTATTTTTTTGTCCTGAAACTACCTTTATATGCTGAGCGCCAAGCAAAGGAACTACAGCCGTACAATTTTTTACGTCCATTGACGTTGTCATTTCTTCTGAATAGCTTTGGCGTTAAAAACGTCGCTAATGTATCTTTGGGCGTTAGGTTTAAATTGCATCGCAGAATTATAAGTCGAGTCTGTTGCCTCCCATCCCTCAAACCGCCAAATATCCACCCCTTACCATAACACCACCACTCCCGAAACGAAATCAAATCGTTCACCTTGCCGACGGTAAAACTCGTTGGCGGCCGTCGACAGGACTATTCCTACGAAAACAATACCGTATTCTTATCACGTCGACAGAAGCGACGGTGCGCACGTCCCTACCGAGTTAGTATACCGCCAGTATATGGACAAAAATTAAGTATGAGATTTAACATCGGACAATAACTCCAAAAGTGTGATATGCAGAATTATGGTTCTTGTACACTGCACTTCTCCTCCATGAGGTCAACTCACATTAATAAATGCTCGCCCTCTGGGAAGCATAATAATGTCTAAAAGTGCTCGGATTCTTCTTCTTCTTTTTTTTTGAGTACATGTATATATTTCCTAAAAATATATCCTATGCACCTGATTTTGATGTTTGTAATAAATCATCAATTAAGACTATATTTTGTGAGGGAGTGCTGCATTGTCACTGACAACGATGATGATCGATGTTGGAAATATCATCTGTCAAGCCTTCATTTCCTGTTGTAATGTCTAATTATAGACAACAGTGAAATATTACATAAGAGTAAAAATAAAAACAATCCAAAAGGCAGAACGCACATTTATTACTGGATCTTACTTACATTTAGAGTACGATTAAATATTGGTAACGTTAATGAATATATAAACATTTTGGTAAATAAACTTTATGTTAGATAACGTAACAAAGCACCAAAATATATGGAAAGTTTAAATATTCAGGTTATGGCTGAGCCACGAAGCATCTACACATTTTCTTATTGCAAAGCAAGCTTCTGAAAACGTACAGTCATCTTTGTATAGATATTATTCAAATGTTGAAATTTTTGCAAAATACAACAAAACCGCAAAATATAACAAAAGTTTTTTTTGTAGGTTTTATGTGAATATCAAGCCATGGAGAGACCTAAATTGTAAGTTTTGACTTATCCCCGTCTCTATTACCAAACAAGATATGAGAACATTTCCATAAAAAAATAAATGCTTTGAATAATTATGTGTAGTACACAAAGTGGCTGAGACACTACCTACAAACTACTGCACACATATCTATCACAATGCAAAGCTAGTGGAAGAAACATTACCCAATGTTGTCATGCTGTTGTTGTCCTTGAATGAAACCACATCAGTGTCAATTTCTGAATCAACCTTGCTTGTCTCTGATAACTTCACCACTGTCCTAAGCAGTCTACCATAATTTATTAGTATCATTTTAACATACATAGCTTACATCAACTATACAGGATAGGTCAGTACATTTGTATTGTGATGCTATTAGGATACTTAATCATTAACGGAATCATCATGAAACAAATAAATATTATGCAATATATCACTGTAAAAAGAAATGAAAGAAAAAAAATGAAATTCAAGCATATTTTCATTATATTCCTTACAGATACAAATTTACTCAAAATACGTTAACTTGACCTCTTTAACCAAAGTTGTTTTACTGTTTTATAACTATGAAAAATATCATAAATAGGAAACAAATACAATAAAATTTTTAAAAAAAACCTGCACATTAAAATGTAGGTTTGTTTTGCTTTATCAACCTTATCTTTCATGCATTATTATACATATGTATGTAAGGTTTTGGAGAATATATCTTGAAGAGATTTATAATCTACGAGATAACTATTACTTACACTACAGTATAGGGTATGCAAAACTATATGATGACAACCATCAACCATATAACAACAATCAAGTCATGTTACACGTAAACATAATAAAATACAACTATTACATTATATAGTTAATGCAATAGGGTATACTATACATGATAATATACAAACATTCTACAAATATATTTTCAGGGGTAATACTGTAAAGTTGGTGAACGTACTAACAGTATAAAACTTAGACTATAAAATGCTTTACTTATTTCAATTACAGTACAATTATTAATCAACTTCTACAGGTATGTTTTCTATGTGGACCAAGTTTCAATTATGATTCACTTTAATATATCACCTTTACCTTTACTGCCAGTCAAAATTCCAAATTTGAGAAATCAAACTTAAATACTTTAAACCTGTCATATAATAAAATGAGTTAAATGGATACAAATCTTGTGTTTCAAATTTAAAAAAGATGTTGAAAATAATCCAGTGTTCTAAACAGTTAAAACAGGCCTAAACACATAAATATTGGGGACACATAATTAAGATATCTAACCAGTTAAACTGCAATCAAGCACACTTATGACAGATATTATTACTATTTTAAAGGTAAGTGTTTACAATATTATATAGTTCAGGTCTTAATTGTAATGATATATGTTCCTCACATATCTTCAAATCTGTTGGACTGTTTTCTTCATCTCTGCTGACATCTAGTATTTAAATGGGACATTCATTACAAAAAAAAGTTCTGCACAACAAAAATATAATATAGAAAAATAAGACAATACTACACCGACTGAACACAACTGTTACAGTAAGCATATATAGAAGGCAGGTACCTGTCCATATCAACTGTTATCAGGTACCTGTCCATATCAACTGTTATCAGGTACCTGTCCATATCAACTGTTATCTGAGGTACCTGTCCATAAGGTACCTGTCCATATCAACTGTTATCAGGTACCTGTCCATATCAACTGTTATCAGGTACCTGTCCATATCAACTGTTATCTGGTACCTGTCCATATCAACTGTTATCTGGTACCTGTCCATATCAACTGTTATCAGGTACCTGTCCATATCAACTGTTATCTGGTACCTGTCCATATCAACTGTTATCTGAGGTACCTGTCCATATCAACTGTTATCTGAGGTACCTGTCCATATCAACTGTTATCAGGTACCTGTCCATATCAACTGTTATCTGGTACCTGTCCATATCAACTGTTATCTGGTACCTGTCCATATCAACTGTTATCTGAGGTACCTGTCCATATCAACTGTTATCTGAGGTACCTGTCCATATCAACTGTTATCTGAGGTACCTGTCCATATCAACTGTTATCAGGTACCTGTCCATATCAACTGTTATCAGGTACCTGTCCATATCAACTGTTATCAGGTACCTGTCCATATCAACTGTTATCAGGTACCTGTCCATATCAACTGTTATCAGGTACCTGTCCATATCAACTGTTATCACTTCAAAAAATACTGAATTAGAATCCCATGCTTAATATATATTTACTGGATATTCTGTATGGATTTGAGTCATATCACTGGAAAACAATCAGTTGAAAAGAATGTAAAACAGTAAAATATTGCCATCTGAATAACACAACCCTTGTCAGTTATATATTCAAAGTATATCTTATACAATTGGTGTATAGCTTCAAAAAAATCATAAATTGGTGGCAAAACATTTAGTTTTATTCATACTTAGTGATGATAGAAGAGCGTGGAAGCAAGACAATTTAGTCAATCACGGTTTCTGAAGAGATATAATAAATTCTTCTCCTTGGAGGGATTGCAGAAGAACATAACTGGTCCCAAATAAACATGGCTATACCACTGGTTAAACTTTACTTTCTCTCATCTTTAATAAGATTTTATTTCAGATATTGAGGGTAAAGGTATATGAACAATAGATCCATGTTCCTCTAGGACAATGTTTTTCATATCTTAATATATCATGTTCTTATAGGATATTGGTTTTTACATGTTAATATAATACATGTTCTTACACTGCAAATCTATAGAGATTGAGATATTTGTGTCAAGGAATGCCAAAATTAGAGCTGTAAGTTATAGACAAGCTTTGTGTATTATGCCATCGCCATCAGACTAAAATAGGTCTTTTCTTCTACAGTGAATCAACATTTGCTGATGATGCCAGTATATTGAAAAATATGAAGATAAATTTTTGTGTTAGTTTGAGGGAATGTATTAAAAACAGAATGTTAATTAGATAAGGATGATCCTTTTTTTTCTGATAGCGGGGCTTTGTTTTATGTGATTTAATAACAACATCATGTAAGATGCTCAAATCTTAAATTGTTTCTGCAATTGGTCCATCTGCAAAATATCACATATTTTTCACTATGCATTGTATATTAAGTGCAAATAAAAGAAATTCTGCATAAATGTGTAAAACAAACTTTTTTCACAAAAAGATACAATTATAAGCCTAAATTAGTTGTTGATGCAAAACATGTGCAAAGGTATGTGAATGCAATACATTTACAGCTTTACTTGTATTCTAATTTAAGGTAGTGTAACTGTAATAATGCTTGTATTGTCTAAACTGGATACATATATGCTTGCATTGATGAATTCATATTGAATTTTAATATCAGCTGATATCACCAGCAACTTTAAGATTAATATGCTAAACATAATCAGCAGATGAACAAGATGAAGTTATATAACTATCTAATCGAGAGAAAAGTTAAACAACACAAACTATTATTTTATTAAGTTCTTCCAGATTCCCACAAAATAGTAGCATCAGTTTTACTGTGGTCTTCAATGAATTCATAAAACATGTTACATTAATCATTTTTGCGACTGATTAAAGCTTAAGTTTGGTTCTCAAAACATTTTAAAAGTCTCACACTTACAAATAATTTGTTCAAGTAGAACAAAATTTCAAAACCCAAATGGTACTGTTTTTTTCATTTCAATAAATTTTCTTTCTTATGGAATGATAAAGTTACTATTCCATTTAGCTGAAAACATCTATATTGGTATAGAATAAACATATTTAATTTAATGAACACCAACAAAAAGAAGCTGAGTCTGGAATTCTTAGAACATTTTGGTCATCCTTCACCATTACCGGTAATCACATATATAATAAACAAGAACTACACTGTACAGCAGCAAGTACACACGCTGTCACACACCACGAGTCTCACAACCAAGTCATTATAAAATAATATCTAATTTATAAATGCTTTTTTTTTTTTTTACACAATACATACAAAATAAATATTTTATTACATTTTTAACAATGAAAACTTAAGTGTCCTTCTACATGTATTTAGCATTTTCTTTTCATATATGTATCTACACTTTTATTGTATTTGATAAAGAATTTAAAATGCCTGACAATTGTGAATGTAAAGAAATTTGGAAGCCAAACCATTCAGTGACTGCGCATGCGTGAATACTTCAGTAAATCCAATTAGATTAGGCATTACCTAAAGGAAGAGAAAAAAAATCTTTACTCTGCAAACATCATTCGTGAAATACTATTAGAACAATACAAATCGAGATCAGATTGCAAAGCTAAGTCCTAGTTGTTTTAGATTTTTCAGACATGTGCATGACACAATTATGATACAAGGCCTCTGCATGCTGATCTGGATTCATACTTGTTACATGCACATCATGCCAGGATGGTTTATAGCAAGTAAAGGGAAGGCCCACTTCTCCGATAAATTGTCTTTAAAACTACAAGTAGTGATAAATCCCAAATCACAAAAGGGTCTTGTGGGTATGACTTCAATCACTGTTGGTCACCATTGACTACAGGACCATCCTTGTCCGCATTCTCTTTATTTTCTTCCTGTCCTCCCTCGGCATTCTGGGTAGCCTGAAAATTTTGTAGACTTAAGTGAGTTTGTTGTGTGTAGATTTACATCAAAACAAAACAAGAGGGCCACTGTGACCCTAGAATGCTCACCAGAGTACCATTAGTCTAATTACTTCACTTATTAAGATCACTTGATTTTACCTATAGCATGTTGAGTAAAACTTGCAGTACCTAACATGAGTGGTTGCAATCCTGTTTTATTGCACTGTGTAGAATGTAAGCAAAATACCAAATTGCAATTATTAGCTTACAGTTGCCTTTACTGAACACATGGCTGTTACTTTCAGCAAAAACAAGATTCATATATCCAATACAGAGAATTCAGATTATATAAGGAAACTAGCTGACAATCTAGAGGCCTCATTTTATAAGGGATCAACAAGCAATTACAGAAGCATTACTACAAAACAAAATTTAATTTTGATCATTGGTTTACGAGGAGGGGGGATTTTGAAATTCTCTCAAAAGACTATAATTATCAGGAAACTATCAGACCCACTGGGGACTTCATTTCCAAGGGATTAACTTTATTTTAGCTTCTATGGTAGAGTGCCATAATATGACCTGGATTCATGCCAAATTAAATAGAATTGTTAGCATTGGTTAAAGAGAACAACATATTTTTCAAATAAAATTCTGTTGGTTAAAATATGGCAATCAGTTTTACATTGAACATGTTTATTTAAGTAACTTTTGTGAATGGCCACCCAGTGATCATTCATGCTTATAAAGAAGGAAAAAAAAGGTCCTTATGAGAAATCCCACATATTAATCAAAGCACACTATGTGCTGAGAGACGGCGACAGGAATAACATGAAATAGCTATAATTCTAAACCCAGTGTTTCTGAAGTTATTGAAGCAGTCATATAACGACAAAAATCCATGCGCTGTTGCTACTCGCTCTCTGTTTGATACATTATGTAAACATTCTATCTGTTCTTTTGTATGTGTAGAAATTGACAAGGTATTTGAGTTTAAGATACTAGAATGTTTGCCTTTCTATTTCAAAGATAAGAAATGTTCTGGGAGGAACCTTACTTGCCATAATGCAAAATTATGTGTGGACTATTTTTAGGTCAATTACATACATATGGAGCGCTACTTTTTCTTTTTACAAGAGTAGATCTTCGTGTATGTAAGATTAAGAAATGTCATGGATATTTTGTTCACGCTTAAAATGTTTCTAGTGCAAAATAATGGTAAAAGAAAACATGTTAACAAACAATAATACATTATAAGGGGTAACGGTTATGATTCAAACGTCTGTGTAACATATTCCATTCGTATTCATTAGTGCAGAATCGCATTGCATGGATCCGCACAAAGCACGGAGAAGTACACTTAAAACTTACCATAAAAAATATGTAAATCAGCGAGGCCTGAATTCGTTTTCCAGCATAGACGGTTGTGCCGTCTAAAAATGAACTTAAACTCCAGAGTTTAAGCGTATGCGTTAAGGCGTATGCAATTATGGTAAAAAAAATGTCCAATTTATGAAAATCCATTTTAATTAGAATCAAAGTTTTTCCCAATGGAATTTCTGGAATGCAACATTGTATGTTTCAGATAGACAGAAACCATTAAGTTTCTCTATAAGACCAACCACTAGAAAATGTCATTCTACTACACCTTCAGTTACGGCAGAGTACAGACATATACAAGTGAAAATAATCTAGCTGTTTGACCTGTTTTACTTTTCCACGAGTACATAACTGAAAACTCTAAACGGAATGCCTCAGGTTTATAACCCAATTTGGACTTGTTGACTATTCTTACAAATAGGCTTATTCCAAAATAGTTAACAAAGTGTTTTTTTTTCACCAAAGACAATCTGTCTGGAACAAAACACAATCACAGTTCAGGCTTGAATTTCTTAAACAATACATCTTGTGAAGTAATGCCTAAAATCTTAATGGCATACATAAACATGCTAACATTCTTGCTGTACCAAAAGTTTAAGTGATTGACTAAGTTCAAGCAGCCTTACTGATTAGCAATAACTGTTAAAAATGAATTGTTTAGGTACTTTTACCAGGTAAACATGAATGATGAAATTCCTATTTTAGTATTTAAGTATTTCTAAGCTCTATGTAAGGCTGGTGTTATCATTAGAACTTAAAATCCCTGGAAAGATTAAAACACTTTGACACAGGAGAGAAGCCTTGTACACAATTTCATTTAATAGAAAAATAAGACCAGCAAAATGCACCGAAAGTCAAATGTCATTTAAAGGTATTTCAGTGCTTTTTTTTCTAATGGACAGATTTTTCTACAATTTTGAACATAAATACTTTAGACTAAAACTAAACTAGAAATGTGTCCATAGGACACAGATGCCCCCAAAACCACTTTTTTGTTGAATGATAGCATGTCAAGAACCTTCGTCAAATCTGACAAGGATTTCATACTAAAGGTTACAGTGATCATGATCTTTGACATAGTGACCTCAAAATCAATAGGGTTCATCTACTGGTCATAGCCAATGTCCCTACCAGGTCTGACAAACCCAGGCCCTGCAGTTCTACAGTTAATGATCGGAAAAAGGTTTTATATTTATGTACACAATGACCTTGATCTTTGACCCAGTGACCTCAAAATCAATAAGGTTCATCTAATGGTCATGGCCAATGTCCCTACCTGGTTTCACAAACCAAGGCCCTTTGGTTCTCCAGTTAGTGATCTAAGAAGGATTTCATACTAATGTACAAAGCGACCTTGACCTTTGATCCAGTGACCTCAAAATTAATAGGGTTCATCTACTGGTCATGGCCAATGTCTCTACCAAGTTTCACAAACCCAGGCCCTGCGGTTCTTCAGTTAATGACCGGACAAGGATTTCATACTAATGTACACAGTGACCTTGTCACAGTGACATAAACCCAGGCCCTGCAGTTCTCCAGTTAATGATCTTAGAAGGTTTTCATAATAAAGTACACAATGACCTTGACCTTTGACCTAGTGACCTCAAAATCAATAGGGTTCATCTGCTGGTCATAGCCAATGTCCCTACCAGGTTTCACAAACCCAGGCCCTGCAGTTTTCCAGTTAATGATCAGAGCAGGATTTCATACTAATGTACACAGTGACCTTGACCTTTGGCCTAGTGACCTCAAAATCAATAGGGTTCATCTGCTGGTCATAGCCAATGTCCCTACCAGGTTACACAAACCAAGGCCCTGCAGTTCTCCAGTTAACGATTGGACAAGTTTTGGTCATACGTACGAATGGACGGACGGATGGACATACGTACGTACAGAAGCAGCAATGCTATATGCCTCCCATTTTTCAAGTAGGGGCATAAAAATATATGAATTAAAAATAGTGGCCCGGGTCACCATGTTCATTTTAAAGATTTATCTTATGGTATAAAATCATTGTTTGCTAAAATTTGTTGAAAAATCAAAGCATTAAAAATTGGAAAGATAACATTCTAAATTCTTTAATAACATATCAAAACAAGTATTATGAAAGTATTGCTTAGGCAATACTAATTCCCCTACCGGCAAATGGAAAACTAAGACCCCCCAACACACACACAAACACAACCTATTTATTTCAGTCATATAACAACATCCAGCTAATTACAGGTGGAGGAAGACCTGAGTGCAGAGAAACTGCTATTTAAAAAAAAAAATCTAATTCCAAGGGCCATAATTCCATCAAAAATCAATGGACCAGAACAAAGCTCAAACTTGATCTGTAACTCATGGTGATAGACTCACACACCAAAAATTAGATGAATATCTGCAAGCATTTAGAAAAAAAGTCTGGAAAACTGCTATTTTAACGAAATTTTCTAATTCCAAGGGCTGTAATTCCGTCAAAAATCAATGGACCGGAACGAAACTCAAACTTGATCTGTAAGTCATGGTGGTAGACTCACACACCAAAAATTAGATGAATATCTGCAAGCATTTAGAAAAAAAGTCCGGAAAACTGCTATTTTAACGAAATTTTCTAATTCCAAGGGCCGTAATTCCGTCAAAAATCAATGGACCGGAACGAAAGCCAGTAGGGGACTAATTTATTTTATTATTATTTGTAACTTATAAGTTACAAGTGAAAATACTAAACAAGCAAAAAAAGTCATTATGTCTGGATCAATATAGATACAAAAACAACCCTAAAGCTATGAAATTTTTTATATATTTTTCTTGATAAAAAAAAACATCTGACAGATTTTAAGATTAAATCCTCTGGTATAAAGGCTTTCTGAAAATGTAAAAAAAAATGTATACCTCACTAATTTTTTTTTTTTTAAACTAACATGATTTTTCATTGAAAGTTTAGCAAAATTGCATTAAAACACTAAAATGTGACTGTTTGGACCCTCTACATTTCACAAATATACTTCTAATCATGTTTCTAACACAAGAAACTTAAATTTGGGTTTTCCATTAACATTCTACTAAAAATAACAAAAAAAGTTTTACCAAAATTAAAATCAGTGGTAACACTCTAAACATCCTGAAGATTAAAATGATGAATAGGTTTTTTTGGCTAAAGATCCTCAATCAACACATTTCCCTATGGAGTATACATACTGCGGTTTTCTGTTTTGGCTCCATGGTGGGGTCCAGGACCAGTTTACCAACATTCTTCCTGTCATGCATCTTCTGCATGGCATCAGCCACCTGTAAGACAAAACATCATTAACCAATATTCAACAGTCTGCAGCTTTGTCCAATAAGCTCATTTGCATAATTCAAACTACTTTTTGGAACACCTAACCATTAAGGACCAAGTTAATTATATCATGTGCGGATCCAGCAATTTGTCTCGGGGAGGGGGGGGGATCCGACAGGAATAATTACCATGTCTAGTTCATACATGGAACCATCTCTGAAAATCACAGTATGTGTGTGTGTGTGTGGGGGGGGACCTCTGGATCAGCGCATGATTGTGTGAGCCAAGTGGCAAATTAGGAGAGAAATGTTACCAGTAATCATAGTTTGTTAAATTGTTTTGTGCGATTTTCTTGCCAAACATGTAAAGCATTTGGAGTCAGATAAAGGATTCATCGGTCCCTGAGTGACAAATGCTGGTCAATTACTTATAGACACTCTCTAGAGTGTTTTATTGGTGGGCTATAGTTATAGAGACACTGGTGTCAAGAGAATTGTCAAGGTAATTCACTATCTAACTGACTGAATAAAATTGAACAATATGTTTTGTTACAAATAATAATTAATAATATGAAGATTTCAAAGAGACCACAAATCAGAAAAGACAAGAACATTGTCTCCAAAACATCACCTTCATTCCTTGATGTAGAAATCCCAATTTTCGGACATGTTTTTCTATGAAACACTATTACTTAAAGTCACACTTTTATATAATTCATTTTTGTCCATTTGTGCTTTTCCTGATATGCATGATGTAAGGCATCATAACGAAATCAATGATAAGGGAATCACAAAATGATGGAAATACAATGGCTTGCCACTGTGGCCGCCAGTCAAAAAGTACAACATACCTAATATTCTGCCAATCCTGCTTAGGCCCCCCCCCCACCCCCCGCCATAAAGTTCCGTTTCTGGTCTCCAGCAAATAAAAAAGAGGGTTGGTAGATCGGGATTTTTCTTTTTTTTATTGATTTTTTTGGTCTGGAGACCAGAAACAGAACAATTTTTTTTTTAATTCACTGCACTTAATCTGAGGACACAAATTTACATCATTAAATTTTAAACTGAGTTAATGACAGAGTATAACTTAATTTTCATTACTTAGGACTTCAAATTATTATAAAATCTCCATAAAACTCAGTTTCAAAAACACATCTTCAAACTTTTTTAACTGGTAGGGTATATCTTTTAAATTTTAGGATATCAAATCATTACTAAATTTTAAACCTTTATAAAACTCTTGTACAAAAACATACATCTTCAAAAGCATAAGCGGAGTCAACAACGGGGTGGATCTTGCCCTGGCTGTACAGCTGGAACAATTTGTTCATGACTGTGCGGATGTATCCATGCTGACCTTGCTGGAAGGCCAGGTGTCGAAGCTGGAAACCGGAGATGGTCTTGTTCTCGTCATACAGTTTGATCGGGCTCACCTTGTCAACTTGCCACCACTGTTGGGATGGTAACCAGACAACAAAAGTGAATTAGAGCCTATTTCATATTTCTTTAAAATTGAGACATCTTGCAACAGGTAACCTTTAATTGTCAATATAAAATAATCTTTTTATCTTTTTATTATTTAGATTGTAGGTTAATACACAACAGACGAAAATGGTCAATTTCATTTATTTTATATAAATCCTTATAGATCTAAATGTTAAACTTTAAGAAGAGTTTAGAATTCAAATTGCTTTTTTTATTTTATTTCACCTGGTGCAGATGATACTAGATGTACTGGAAAATAATGTCTCTTGACAATACTAACATTTTCAAACACTTAATCTGCAGTATGTTGGTGTTAGTTTTACTTCTGATTCATAAGGACACAAAATCACTATGCTTATATTTCTCCCAAAATATGTATTTTCCTTTTTACCTCATGAATATTCATGTACAAATTTATGACTTGATGAATATGAATTTACTGAACTTTAAATTGAATATGAAATGAATGATTGTAAGATTTTTCTTTAAAAATGCAGGGCTTCAATTTAGTATGAGCAAACAGTGGAGACCCTGGAGAAAGCTGTGTGATCTAGGTTCGCACTGTTTAAAAGGCCTCAAAGCAGTTCTATATGAGGTCAAGGGTTAAACAATTTCTGTGATCAGATTTTAATCTTTTCTTACTGAGCAGTGTGTAATTTCCTTTAACTGAACTTTACATCAAGGGTGTTTTAAAACCACTAAGCAATATACAGGCTCCCTAGGGGTCATTGAACTTATTTGTGCAACATCAGATGTCAGTTCCTGTCTGGTTTACAGACAGATTCCATCTATCATATCAGAGATGCATGTATTAGAATGCAAGGAATAGGTAACCAGTCGGAATAATTATGACCTGCTGCTGAGAAATGGAGAACTGTCTGACAGATGGTTTCTCAATAAGGACAGATGGGATTGGTTCAAATATGACCTTCAAGATTCAGATAAGTGTTATGCTGTAAACATGAAGGATGGTTCTCAAGGAAGCTGGGATGATAAAAACTGTTTACTGATCAATTTACCAATCTAAAATAAAAACCAAAAGTAAAATCAATTAAATAGGAAGCCAACAAAATGGTTTCGTAAAGGTCAAATCTTTGCCAATTAAAAATCAAAAGGAAGAAGAAATATATCAGCTAAATTCTATATCCGTTAAAATTCTTGATATAAGAAATCCAAAGGTTGTGTGTTAGAACCCTGGTTGAGGTAAGATTTGTTCATCAGGCCTCCAGAGGTTAAAAATACTGGTTTCAAAAACCAGCCGTTTATGTACTAATCATCTGCTCAGTTATTCGTGTCACTTTCAGCATGATATTTGGTTGCATGTGAGAGGGTCAGTTGGACATACGGAACTGTGTGTGAAACATCGGAAGAAAGGAAATAAGTTTATTGTATATTTGTAATATAAGTTGACTTTAGTAAAATAAAGAAGATAATAGTAAGCTGTCTACAGTCTTCGCTAATTCCCCTGTGAGAAGGAGAAAAGTGAAAGAAGATGAACAAAAAGAGAGAGCGTTAAGTAACATCGCGTGAAAGCTGAACCCTCTTACAACAAAACAACAAGGAAACTAAGTGACAAAGAGAAGGAAAGCAGGATCTGGAGGAAACCTAGTTCCCATTCTTAGAAAACAATTCAAGCTCTCCCTTTATGAAACACTTACCTCCACTTTCTAAGAAATAAAGTAATATAAAGAACAAGGTCTTTGAGAAACAATGCTTTGAAATAAATTCTGTACATGTCATGCATTATTCAAATATGATCGATGTATAACAACATCTAAAGCTACCCATGAATGTGATTAATACCCCTGCCATAACAACTTGACTTACAGTATGAGAATAAATGCACCTATTTGTACAAAGGACTCCTTGGGATAGGAAAACATATATGATTCCTATACACATAGTCCAACATCACTTGCTGGAGTAGGTGTATTGTAAAAAGTCTGCAATCTTTCCTTGGTAATACTGCTAAGATTCATTAAAACATGAAGAGTCAATATAACAATTGGTTCAAACCAGCTTAGCACCCAAATTTTTAATTAGCTCACTGTTACTATAATTATAAAATTAACCCTTTATCTTATGAATATTCATGTACAAATTCACAACTTAAGGAATATATATTTACTGAACTTTAAATGTATATGAAACATTGGATTTTTCTCTCTGTACAAACTGTAATAATCTGATCTACAATACTGTGTAAACAATCAAAGTAGCAGACCCTGATCAGGCAGCTCCTATCAGGAAATGTCTGATCTGGGTTTGCTCTGTTTGTCAAGGCCTCAAAACACTTCTACATGAGCTAAGGGTTAACACAGGTCTAATTAATTAACTTGACCTAAAAATGAATATGCCATGTTTTGCTTTCAATACTGGTGCAGGTAGTTATTTTTTTCAACAACCTTCGATAGGACAGGGACAAGCCTGTAATGGGGTCATGTTTACTTGATCTGTGGATACAGGTTAGAATGGACCCACATTGTTTATTAGTTATATTTTTTTCTCAATAATCATGAACTTAGTTGCTAAGTCTTTTCATGGGGATGATGTTAATGGATTAAGTCAGTCACAAAATCAGTTCATATAAATAATGATTTCCCTGTATAAGATCCTGTGCAACCAGTATCCAGAGCAGAAAATATATATGGAGATCCCTGGCTTTCAGTGCATATCTGAACAGCAATTAAGTCTATTTATATACCTTTGACATTATCAAGGTATGGTTAAATTGTCTGGATGAGAGCCTACAGCAGATATTAATGGCTGAAAATAGATCCAATTACTGGAATCACAGATAAGGCATCTATTTCACATCTATTACTGGTAGGCTTGGATTCAATGATGTCTGGAAGACTGGTGTATATTTCAGCCGTAATTAAAGCAACGTTGTTTAATATCTTGTGGAGTTAATTGCTGAGAATGTTCTTTGTACTATTTGAACTTTAAAAAAAAAAAAAAACAGAAAAAAAGACTTAAAAAAAACCTTTTTAAGGCCAAGGTTAAAAAAAAAATAAAAAAAACAATTAGTAAAGTGTTAATTAATTACCAGAGATATCAGTTGGGAAACACGGATATTAAGGGGCTGTAATTTGTATTAAATTCAGTCAAGAGTTATCTACCTTGGTTGTATGATGCCCCTAAACATATTCATAAGCTTTCAAATCAATACCATGAATGCATGGTTATTGAGATATAAGCTGGATAGTAACTTGCATGCAAAACTTTAACCAAATTTTTTATTGCATGTAAAACTTTAACCAAAATTTCCAAGTTAAAATGGGGCCATAATGTGTATTAAATTCAGTCAAGGGTTATCTACCTCGGTTGTCTGATGCCCCTGAACATATTCATAAACTTTCAAGTCAATACCATGAATGGTTATTGAGATATAAGGTTGAGATATAAGGTTGATAGTAACTTGCATGCAAAAACTTTAACCAAAAGCTGCAACGCCAGCACCGACGCAAGGGTGACTGCAATAGCTCTCATATTCTTCAAATAGCCGGGCTAAAAATTTAACAAACAAAAACAATGTGCAGATTAAACATCATCATCTTCAACAAGAAATGACTGCATACTGCTTGTATATGATGTATCTGACACATCTGACCTTGGTACAGGGACAATTTGAAGGTCACCTTCAATAGAATAATTGCTAGAGTATTGTGGTATGTACAGTAACTTGTCGTTTTGTGTGTGAGTATCAAGATGTATCTGACACATCTGACCTTGGTACAGGGACAATTACTGTTGGTTTCTCCACTGTAGCAACCCATTTTAAGTAAATCCAATAAATCATTCAGAATATAGATCTAGATACTTACAGATTTAGCAAAGCTGAAGAAACTCTTGGTTTCTCCAGTAACAATGTTAGATGAACCTAGAGATAAGAAATAAAACATTATGTGACATATAGAAACTATAAAATCAAATTACATGGAAACTTTATTTAATTTTGAGAAATATATATTTAACTGCATCAAATTATTATCTAGGGATATGAGAAGAAACTACAGAATGCAACAAACTGTGCAACCTTATAATTCAAAACCTGGTAGTTGAATGACAAGTTGAATCACACACACACATATATATATATATATATATATATATATATATATATATATATATATATATATATATATATATATATATATATATATATAAATTTTGTGCTCAAACTAAAATAATATGGCCTCTAAATTCAATGTACATTTGTGTACCATATTTGAGCTTAAGCCTGTGATTGTACTTCAGTATTTTCTTAAGATCATTGGGCCTGATCTCAAAGGTACCGGGAAGTATCTAAAAACTAAAACCAGATTCCATGTTCTCAAAAATAAAAATGGTATCTATAAGAATGAATTTCATTCTCAGACTCAAACTATGCTCATATTAAGTTTCAGTAGGGATTTAAGTATGATACTTAAATTTGAGCCTGAAATGGTACTTAAGTATTTTCAAGGGCATGGGTCCATATCAGTCTGCAAATTACTCACAGGCAGATCTAGTTTTATACCTGTTGCATTTATAAGCTGCTTCCTTGACAGTTCGCAGGTATGAAAAAAAATTCATTTCGAATATTCAACAGATATAATTACGGCCAGTAGGGATACTAACGGGAACGTTATCAATGGAAACCCTAATTGATTAGATAATTGACTAAAAATTAGATGAACCAGTTAAATTTCAAACAATAGGTACCTCACATTTTCTGATGTCACCTGCATACCGTAACACTTACCTCATTAATATTCATGTGTAAGTTTGTGACTTGGTGAATATTTATATCCTTAACAAAAAAGTTGACTTTCCTCTGTCATGCTGATTGTTTAGAATCTGGGCTACATTATTGGAAAAGCTAACAGACACCTTAATCAGATGGCAGCTTCCAGGGAAAATAATGGAATAAAATAGGTTGAACAAAAATGAGAGTTAATTTATCTGAAGAATTTTACTGCCAACTACTAGCATGATGTCACCTTTATATATTTATCATTGCCATATGTTTTTTAAGTATCAGTTGAGTGTTGCCAATGGATAAGTAATTGGTTGATCGCTACTGGCACGTACCATAGAGGATGTATTTGCCCATGGGCTTGAGGAGGGATATTCCCTTGTTGGCATCTTCTCCACACATACAGTCCAGCACAATGTCCACGCCCTCGGGGCTGATCCTGCAGCAGGAGGAAAACATATTTACTAACATAATGATGAGATCATTATTGAACAAGTACATGGAACCGTAGGTATTATATGTGTATACAATCTCCTTGTATCATGTGATCTATCTACCATGTGATCTGTTTATCATATGATCTATCAGGGTCACATGACCAGTAACCAGTCAGTTTAAACAGATGGTGAGACATGACTTAAGTTAGACACCAAATTAACTGCCGATTTAATTAAAAGTTATTATACGGTATAATACCCCCCGCACAACAAAGTTGTAAGGTGGTATACTGGATTCAGCTTGTCTGTCTGGCCATCCGGCCGTCTGGCCATCTGTGGGTTTTATTGTCTGGGCCGTAACTCAAAAAG
This sequence comes from Solen grandis, assembly GCA_021229015.1. Taxonomy (NCBI): domain Eukaryota; kingdom Metazoa; phylum Mollusca; class Bivalvia; order Adapedonta; family Solenidae; genus Solen; species Solen grandis. Next base: position 53,067,171 of record CM037783.1, read on the forward strand.
TATAAAAGGCATCAAGATGAAACTTCATATGTGGATAGATCTCATTTAGGGGGAGTGCAGTGACCAAGAACCAAAACTCTCTGTCGCGTAATTTTGGAGTTTTTGCCCTTTGTAAATTTTCATACTTAATTTTTGTCCGGGCCGTAACTCAAAAAGTATAAAAGATATCAAGATGAAACTTCATATGTGGATAGATCTCATTGAGGGGGCATGCAGTGACCAAGAACCATAACTCTCTGTTGTGTAATTTTGGAGTTATTGCCCTTTGTAAATTTTCATACTTAATTTTTGTCCGGGCCGTAACTCAAAAAGTATAAAAGGCATCAAGATGAAACTTCATATGTGGATAGATCTCATTTAGGGGGAGTGCAGTGACCAAGAACCAAAACTCTCTGTCGCGTAATTTTGGAGTTATTACCCTTTGTAAATTTTCTTACTTAATTTTTGTCCGGGACGTAACTCAAAAAGTATAAAAGATATCAAGATGAAACTTCATATGTGGATAGATCTCATTGAGGGGGATGCAGTGACCAAGAACCATAACTCTCTGTTGTGTAATTTTGGAGTTATTACCCTTTGTAAATTTTCATACTTAATTTTTGTCCGGGCCGTAACTAAAAAAGTATGAAAGGCATCAAGATGAAACTTCATGTGTTGACAGATCTCATTGAGGGGGAGTGCAGTGATCAAAAACCATAACTCTCTGTTGCATAATTTTGGAGTTATTACCCTTTGTAAATTTTCTTACTTAATTTTTGTCCGGGACGTAACTCAAAAAGTATAAAAGATATCAAGATGAAACTTCATATGTGGATAGATCTCATTGAGGGGGCATGCAGTGACCAAGAACCATAACTCTCTGTTGTGTAATTTTGGAGTTATTACCCTTTGTAAATTTTCATACTAATTTTTGTCCGGGCCGTAACTCAAAAAGTATAAAAGGCATCAAGATGAAACTTCATATGTGGATAGATCTCATTTAGGGGGAGTGCAGTGACCAAGAACCATAACTCTCTGTTGTGTAATTTTGGAGTTATTGCCCTTTGTAAATTTTCATACTTAATTTTTGTCCGGGCCATAACTCAAAAAGTATAAAAGGCATCAAGATGAAACTTCATATGTGGATAGATCTCATTTAGGGGGAGTGCAGTGACCAAGAACCATAACTCTCTGTTGTGTAATTTTGGCGTTATTACCCTTTGTAAATTTTCATACTTAATTTTTGTCCTGGCTGTTACTCAAAAGTATAAAAGATATCAAGATGAAACTTCATATGTGGATAGATCTCATTGAGGGGGCATGCAGTAACCATGAACCATAACTCTTTGTTGCGTAATTTTGGAGTTATTGACCTTTGAAAATTTTCATACTTAATTTTTGTCCAGGCCGTAACTCAAAAAGTATAAAAGGCATTAAGATGAAACTTGAAAAGAGAACTGTACACTTTATTCCTGTGACAAAGCGACATGCGGGGGGTATTTGCGCAATTACAATGGCAGTTCTAGTTTATTATCTAAAAAAACCTCAGTGAAGCCAGGACAGGAGACAAAGCAAGCTTTAATGTGCAGCTTGCAAATGACCATATTGTGCAATCAGTTATTAGTGCCTTTAATGATAAAACCAAAACAAAAACAATTTGAAATCTGTCTTAATCATTTAAATTATGAATATTAATGAAGATGATACAGAGTGTTCAGTCTTAAAATGCTACAAGTACACTACATAGATTAATGTTTTTTCAAATTAAGAAAATAATGGTTTCAGGATCAGTGTTAAAGTGTTATTTATAAAACTAGGAAACCCAACAATTACCTTTTACACAACTGCTGGTCTATTTTCTGGTACTGACATGTGCTATATATCACAAAGCATCCAAAACCGCACCATGTGGAAATACCAAATGGTCACTTACTTCCTCACTTCCTGACAGTAGTCTATGGTGCGGTCAAACACATTGGTCACATTGTCCTTGACGGCCTCATGTTTGTGGCTGGACGCTGTACCATACACGGACACATCCTCAACCGTCTTACACAGCTGGCTGACTGCATGTCCCTGGAGATACACAGTCAAAATACATACAAAATCATCAAAATCAAAATGTCATACTTATTGAATGCTTATACATATAGCGCAGCTCTATGATCAATTAGTTACCTGTGACAAAAATTATCACTGAATTAAACCTTGTATATCTGTATGGTGCATTTATGGTACATTAACTGAAAGTGATATATCTTAACAACGGATCAAAGACTGGGTTGCTTGGTATACATGCTTTCTTTATCTGATTTAAAAGTATATGACAAATTCTTTGAACATGAAACAATCAAGTAGAAACTGAGCAGTTAATAGGAATATGAGGAGGGGGCCAAAGCCTTGTAGAGTTGCACAGTGACCCGACCATGCCTGGATCCTGCTGCCCACTCATACATCAGTTAAAATTCCTGAGTCCATCACAGCTTTAACCGGCTTGACACTTTGCACAACCATTCTTAAATTTTAAATTGATGAAGCATTTGATTCAATTGTGGAAATTTATGCTGGTTTTCAAGTCATCTCATGGTTGATATTTTAAGATTAAAATTTGAAAAAATCAATGATTTGTCTTAATTTTAATAATTTTTTATGACATTTTTTTCCAAATTTGTTCTGAACCTTGTTTAGAAATTCTGTATAGGTTACAATGGGCAAACATATATCAACTGTAAGTATGAGGAAAGGTCTCCTTTGGAAATTTGTTTATTTTTACCAATATTTTTACAAATATCATAAAAACAAGATATTACAAGGTGCAAATATAAAATTATAATTAACCACAAAGCAGGTAGGCAAATTACAAGTCTTCCAACGTTCATATCTCAGAGTTTTTTTTTTATTTCTGAAACATTTAGCGGAAAGTCAGTTGCCCAATATACGCAGCATTTTTGCGCCTCCTTTATTTTTTGTCAGTAAACCAAAAAAAATTGCCGATAAAATGGCCACCAAGTTTTCTATTCTAGTTACAGTGCCAGTACCCTGTCTAGCACTTTCTGACTAAATCTTTTATTGATTGAACAGCTCAACATGTTGTGAGTTGTCTGCTATTTGCCAATCTGCTTTTATTCAAGATATAACTGCGATATAACCATGTTTTTCTATGGATCAAAATAATTTTTGCAACTATGGTAGATGGTTACCCAAGGAACATCTGTACTAAAACATTTTGAAATCTGGCCAGTAGTTTAAAAGAAGATGATTTTTAAAGTTTTCATAATTTTTTTACTTTCTGTTGCCATGGCAACCAGAGTTCTACATGGATCAAGTTCATTTTAGCAACTTTAGTGAAGGCTCACCCAAGGATCATCCCTGCCAAGTTTAATCAAATTCTGTCCAGCAGTTTTAGAGGAGATGTCATTTAAAGCAAATTGTTGTCGACGCATGACACATAATGGACAATGACGGATGCAGGGTGATTACAAAAGCTTACCTGAGCACGTTGTGCTCAGGTAAGCTAAAAAGATAGAGAAATAGAATAAAAGACAGGAAAACTATGATTAACACTTTTATTTCATCATTTATAGGTGGTGAAACTGGAGCATGAGACCATTGAAATGCTCATTGCCTTTAGATGTTGAATGTTTCCTGGATTTACAAGAGAAATAGGTCAAGCATATTACTGTCAATCATAAAACCTTTTGTTTTGTATTTGATTCGTAGCTTGCTGTATAATACAATGTTCCATTATTCTGTAATTTTCCTGTTCTTTCAATTTAATTATACTATTTTCTGCAGTAGTTACATTTTTAATGTGTTTTGTTGTTGCTTGTAACTGAAATCAAGGAGACTGTAAATAACCTTGATATTGATTAATTAGGCTGGCTCAGGATGATTAAACCTCATTCACTAAGACCCTGTTTTGATATTACATTGGTAGCATACAAGACTATGGATCTGAGGACTGTGGGTTAGTTTAACTAGGCTAGGTGACGCAGACACTTCTATATTCATGTTGATTCAAAATTGTGTCCTCCCCCCCTCCCCCTCAGAAAATTAAAAAAACATGATGCATTCTAGGCAGTCTGAGGTGCTCTTTTTAGTATATAAATTTACAATTTAAGGAGCAAAAATCACAGGACCATGATATTCAGTCAAAAAAAAAATGATCGGATTGCTAAAGGGTATTGATGAACATCACAAGGATTCAGCCAATACTTGTGTATAGGCAGCTACATGCCTGCAGGCGCTATTACCACCAATCTTACTCAGAGATGCAGATTGTAAGGGAGTCAAATAACACAAAATCAGTGCTTTTTAAGTGATTTTACTTATGGATAAAGTAAAGTAAATGTAAAACAACAACAACAACAACAAAACAATTATGTGTTGTTGTTTTGGAGTTAACTATAGCTGTGACAGTAATACAACAAGCTAATGATGGTAATTAAGTGCATAGAAACACCAAAGTTAATAAGAACCACTGCAGACTTACCACAAGCCTGCTATATTAACCCTTTCCCTCATATATACTCATTTTGACGCCCTCAATAGGTATCACATAAAGCCTGATCTGCAGAAAACCACAGTTAAACCTTACCAAATTTATTTACAACATCCTCATTTCCAGACCACTGAGGAGCAGCGAACAGCATAAAACCTGATCAGCCTGCGAGTTACTCGCAGGCTGATCTGGTTTTATGCTGTTCGCATAGGTCTTTTCATGGTGTCCTCTATGAGGGAAAGGGTTAAGCCTTCCTAAATATGTGTAATACATGTACATGAACAACTTACAAATACTTTCAGAAAAAAAATCATCAAACTTGTTTACCTAAATGCCAAAGTATTTCATTTAATTTCTAAAAATTTTTGTTAGTATAAAGAGTAGTAAGACAATGTTAATTAAATATTTTAGAAAACAAAAATGCTGAAATGCCGTCCTACTTGAGTTTAGATTTTCTCGTATTACAGGTAATTTAGGCAAAGTTATATTTTTGGAAGAGCTATATAAGTTCAACATCTCAATCACGAGCCACAGTACATCAATATTCAGCTAAAAACCTTAATCTCCCATTGCCATTAAGGGAGATAATTAAGCTTTCATATGGTTTCTATCACTGTTCATAATTAAGCAACGAAATCAGGCTGTATTGAATTTTATTTAGTTCAACAGGTGTGCATTCAGTATGCCAAACCGTATGCAACTGGTAGCTTACAGTCAGCTATGGAGTTGTGTTAGGACCTTAAACCATGCTGTTCACATGAAACTTACGCTGTACATAGGTATATGTGAATATCATGGATTAGGACACTGAGACAGTTTCATAGCTGACTGTAAGCGTGCAGTTGCATTCAGTTTGGCACAATGAACGCACGCCAGTGCTTTAAAAAATTTTTGGTCAATAAAAAATTACAGATTTTTTTTTTTTTTTTTTTTTTGTGAACCACTATTAAATCCTTGTGACATTTATCTCATGTGTACATCAGATGGTGTGCCTATTTGTGAAGATAATCTTACTGATTGTCTATGTTTTAGTTGTTTTTCATTGGTCATTCATTTTGAACTATAAACTGGTGACTACTTTAACTGTAATATACTAAACTGTTATTATAAATTATGCTGCAATATGTCTTGTAATCAATCTTGATGTTGAGCTACCATTTTATTTCGAGTACTCAACTGTTCTCATATGAAAGGATTTGGAAGTATATTTATCTTCTGTGTTTTTTTAGTTAAGTTAATAAAAAGTTTCAAAAAGGGATTTTCATTGATTGGGAGCCAAAAAACTTTCACCTAAATTTTCTAAGTTTTAAAGAGGCATATAACTCTGAAATAACTTCTGAAAGGGTAAAGTGACTTGTCAGATTTATTCACCTTGTTAGTAAGCATGTGAAGTTTGAAGCAAATATCTTTGATAGTATGCAAAATATTAAACCTTCAAAAACAATTTAACCAACATCAACTGGGATGACAACGCCATGTTGATTGAGCACTCACTTGTCCAGGTCTGATGATTAAAATTCATTTCAAGAATGCCTTTAATTAATTAGAAATTTTATGAAATCTTCTTGTATATATGATTAATATTTAATGAGCCCTTTCTTAGCAGGAAAGTAATTATTAATTCCCTATGTCAAAATAAGGCAATATTAACTTTTAGCTGCAAACAAATCAAAATACTACAATGCACAGGATCACATTATAACTAAGAAGCAATGCACCTTAAGTAACTTGACTTTTTGAGTTTTACCGTCACTTCGACAGTATTTCAGTCATATAGCGACGACCAGCTAATTACAGGTGGAGGAAGATCACGAATGCACGGAGGCATCCAGGTAAGTCACTTGAACAAAGAGCATCATAACCATGCTGAACCATGCTATACTGGGATTTGTATTACACTGTTATTAGCTCTATATAAGTGCATTATCTTCCTCATAAACCATTTGACGCTCAATAGGATCACATAAGCCGATCTGCAGAAACAAGTTAAACCACAAATTAATACAAAATCCATTTCAGCACTGAGGACAGCGAACAGCATAAAACTATCAGCCTGCGAGTTACTCGCAGGCTGATCTGGTTTTATGCTGTTCGCATAGGTCTTTTCATAGTGTCCTCTATAAGGGAAAGGGTTATTACAGAACCAATTTGTATTCAGCACATACAGATTAACATGAAACAAACAACACAGACGAAACACAATCCTTGAACACAGGATCATGTTCCTGATGAAAGGTATATTAATTATACTCTTCTACATGTAGATAGCCTTATTAAGGAATTGCTAGACATTTCATTATCATACAGAAATGGTCTTTATCACTTTCTTAGGCATTTTATAATTATATTCTGCTAATCTTGTATGTTATTCTGGATGCATTTTCCAGTGGTGTTTTGATTTGTTAGGTTATTGACTAATACTAACATGGTGTTCATAATACATGAACTTGATACTTGTAGCTGTCCACTGAGATTTACTGTTGTCATCCAGAAGTAAGAAATAACACCACAAGAGTGTTCTCTAGAACACATGTGTCACCTGCTAAAGCATGACGGAAAAAGTGTGACGGACAGACGGACAGATAGAGTTAAAGCAAGTGACACAATAAAATATGAGACAATCAATATCAAAATAAAAAGCACTTAGAGCAGACCATCCATTAATTGATGCTCAATATCATTAAAAAATCTAGGAACACCTTGTATTTTTTTGCACTTTAATCACAATTTTTGCTCTTTTTACTGACTTGACTATTTGAGTTTACCGTCGCTTCGACAGTATTTCAGTCATATAGCGACGTCCAGCTAATTACAGGTGGTGGAAGACCCCGTATGCACGGAAGCATCCAGGTAGAACCATCGACCTACCACAAGCCAGCTGGAAGGCTTCCTCACATAAAAATCCGAATGACCCTGCCAGGATTCGAACCCACGTGGTGAGGGGCTGAGTGAGTGTTAAAGTCAGTGACTTTATACCCTCTTGACCACGGAGACCCCGCTCTTTTTTCTCTCATTGCAAAAAAAAACAAAAACACAGTAATAGCAGTCAAAATTAATAGTCTGTCAAGCTCAAGAAACAATTTTTTTTGCCTGCTGAGTCTGACTACACATTAATAGTAAATAGATATCATATAAAGACAAGTACTTAAAAATTGGTATAATTGAAGGGTAACAAGCATGGATTAGCTTGCCAATCTATTTAATGTCTCTTTATTCATGAATTTTAAATTTCTGTATATGAATAAAACATGTGATTTGGATAAAAAAATAAATACATATATTAAATTGTATTTCAAATATCAATATAAATGAATGATAAGTAACAAAACTTTAAAAGTGACAAAGTTTAATTAATATTTAAAAGGTTTATCCAATAAAAAGAAAAACACACCCTTTTGATTGATAACTCAAAATGTGTTCAGTATGACTAAGTAGCTGTGTGACAAAATTTGAAGGATAATATTTTCTGACAAAAATTTTGACAGAATCAGCTAACTTTCAGCATACAAAAAGATTAAATTTCACAGAATAAGTCTTAATGAGGACAGGATAAGAGACAGACTGATACAGCTTCAATTATTGTTACATAAACAGCATCAACAGACTCTTGTATGTAATTTAAGCATATCCAAAACATCTATACTGCAAGTAATGTGTTTTCTGAAGGGAAAATATTGATCAGTTCTAATAAAACTTACTGTTGAAGCCCTATCTTTAATGATTTAAACTTTGTCTAGGGAGATTCTGACTTTTGAATGCCAGTCATTTACAACATTCTAAAGTTGGGCAGAACTGATTTTAACTGGATTAACTTACCATACATGGGAGCATATTTGGGTGACTAAAATCTGACATTCAATTATGCCATTTTTATTGATTTTACGCATCCATCCTATACAACAGTGGACTGCAAATAGCATGCAAAGATACCATTAATGAAATGTATCCTGGTTTCTTATCAGAAATTGAAATATTATTTACTTCTAAACATATACAATTATTGTCATGCTGTAAAGTGATTAATTTTCATGGAGAACTAATATTCACTGGTTCTGTGGATGGTTTCATTCATGAATATAATCAGGAGAATAGCTAGTGCAATAAATTATTTAAGAGACCAAGTTTTCTAAAACATGACCCATTGACTGAGACTTTCGAGGACTTGATATATATGTCTATAATAATAGTGATTCAATAAATTAATTTTCAACAAAATTAAATGTCAGCGAAATTAAAGTTAATGATTTTACAGTATGACTGGTCCTTAACTAATATCAAAAAGTTCTTTATCATGGAAAATCTAGTCACTGACAGCATTGTGATAGATAATTTTGTTTGAAATTGACAGTTTATTCAGGATAGGGTATTTCTAATCACATTTGTACAGTCAATATTTGAAAACTGGGCTGAATTCCAACAACAATTCTTTGCGCTAAGTAAAACTTAGATACTTAAGGGAGAATTCACTGGTCTGCTGCTTGTTTCTCCAGTGAAAATACCCAAATGTTTCATTCCTTAAAGGTCCATAATTCTTCCAAACACAATGTTTATTAATTGGACAGATAAGCAAACTTTGTATACAAATTTATTAAGAGATACAATCTCTACTTACTTGTTAACAACAACATTACTACAATGCATAAATAAGAAAGAATAATCTACTTAGGATCATTCAGTTGTTTATAAAAATACCTAATTTGCATATTCTGCATATCTTTTTCACTTTCTGACATTTTACAAAGACCTTCTGTGTGTCTCCATGAACGAATCACAAGTGCTTAAGTTGATGGTGTAGCAAATAAACAAATTGTGATTCGGCGACGGTTTTCAAATTCAAATTATATCCTGACTGTCTTTGGGA
>CM037783.1:53076611-53126611 GCA_021229015.1 Solen grandis
AAGTTGTAAGGAACATCAAAAAATTACTTGATATATTCAAAATACTTAATATTTTATTTCACTGATTTTCTTATGCCTATGACGTCACATGACATCAAACTTGACGCTGTCTACACAAGCTTTTATGCGGTCTTCGGCAATTATTACAGGATGAAATTCGAATTGTAAGCATTTTAAATAAATTTGATTTGTAACATAGATTATAAAAATAATCCAAGTTAAATAAATCGATAAAAAAAATGATTTTCAGTTACTTTTGCCATATCCTCCAAGTTAAACGGTTATATTTTTCAAAGTTTATTTAAGTTATGGCCATACAAAAACAAGTTAAAGGCTGGAATTTCATATCTTTTTACTTTTTTAGCTTTTAAGTGTTTAACAAATGTAGCAGAAAGTCCTATCATTCGTATCAACGAATGAAATCTAGTTATTTTTATTCTTACATACATTATAGGAAATATTTTATCCAAAAACTAGGAATTTTAAGAGCTTTTTGATGGTGTATATATTTTAATTTTTAGAGCAGAAATAATGAAATTACAGTAGAACTTCGATGAGTCGAACTTCTAGGGACCGTGTCAAAAAGATTGACTCATCGGGAAGTCGACTCATATGTAGTGCATGTACCAGTGTATGAAAGAATGTTTGTTAAATGGTAAAAATCTATTATTAAGTTATAAAGAAGAAAATAACACATTAAACAATGTTTAAATTCAGTTTTATTAAGTTTTATATGTCAAAATATCAATCATATCAAAAACAAAACAATACACATTATTCATTCTACCTTTTTACGAAAAGCAAATATAAACTTCCGGTTTTCCTTAGCAACGCATAATGACCATAAATAATGTACATATACACACTAACTAGTGATTAAAGACGGATTAAAGACGCCGGTAAAAAGGTGCGAACACATTCTCGTGCCTCTCGCTAACATGTGAAAACATCCCGAGGCAATAATGGGTACAGATAATTGGCAGTTCGACTCATGAAAGGTAAATCTATATGAGTTTTATATGCGGGGACCAAAAAAAAAGATCGACTTATTAAAAAAATCGACTCATAAAAGTTCGACTCATAAATTGGATTTCATATAGAATATATAAGGAATGATTTCGGGACTTGAAAAAAAAGTCGACACACCGAGAAAGTCGACACATCGAAGTTCCACTCATCGAAGTTTTACTGTATTAGAAAATAAAATGCCTGCTTCTATGTAATTCATATAAAAATCCCTTTAATTTGCCTTTCAAGATGGCCGCCAAGAGTAGGGATATTCACTGATGTGGGAACTAAGTGTGTTTTACCTTGTTCGATAAGTATCAAGTATCATACAGTATGATAGTGGTACACTACATAATGTCGGTGTGTCTTACACAGCGAAACCTAGCCCTACTACTTTTGAATATCTAGACTGCAAACTAAAGTTAAATAATTACTCAGTACGTTTTGCAGTCATATACAGACCGCCTCCATCAAAAGCAAATGGTTTTAAGACAAATGAGTTTTTAGAACAAGAATGGCCAACATTCCTTTCAAGATACGCTACTGATGATAAAAGTGTCATTATAGTTGGCAACTTAAATTTTCACTTAGATGTCCCAAATAATAGTGACACCTTGCAGTTTAGCAGTACCCTCAAGTCTTGTGGTATGAGGCAGCACGTAAACCAACCTACACATGTAGGAGGACATACGCTTGATGTAGTAATCACCAGGGATTCAGAAGACATCGTTTCTCAAATTGATGTTTCCGATCCTGGACTATCAGACTCAACCGGGAAGGTTTCTCGTGATCATTACGCTGTGACATTTACAGCAAAGATATTTAAGCCAGGACCTATAAGAAAAACCATTTCTTTTAGGAAATTTAGTACTATTAATATACAATCTTTTAAGGAAGACATTGTATCATCTGGTCTACAAAATTCTCAGTCATGGTCTTCAGATGCTGATGAGTTAGTAAATACATACATAAATGAATTATCTTCTCTCCTAGAAAAACATGCTCCATTACATACTAAGACTATAGTTTTGAGGCCCGGACATGACTGGTACACAGACGAACTTCACGATGCCAAACACCATCGCCGAAAGCTAGAGCGTAAATGGCGACAGTCAAAACTTATAATAGATCATCAGATATACCGTGAACAATGTGCTCTGGTAAATAAATTGCTAAAACAAGCCAGAATTGCTTGTTATACGGACAAAATAAAATCTTCAGGACGAGATCAGAAATGTCTTTTCAAAATAACAAAATCATCTTCTTGGCTCGACAACTGAAGCGGTTTTACCTTCTACAACATCATCGAAGGAATTAGTGCAGGACTTAGTGATTTTTCATTGACAAAATCAAGGGCATTAGAAATGATATAAGGGCAGACATCTCAACAACGAGTGTTCCCGAAGCTGTAGAACCATCTCGGCCATGTTTAATTTCTAATCTGACAACTTTCTCTTCATTGTCTGAACAGGATATCAAGCAAATAATCGTGAAATCACCAAACAAATCATGTGAACTTGATCCAATACCCACATGGCTGTTGAAATCTTGCATCGATGAACTTTCACAGATATTGACTAAAATCATTAACACATCATTAGAATCAGCATATGTTCCAAAATTGTTTAAATGTTCACAAATACGACCACTACTAAAAAAACCCGGCCTTGACCAAAATGAACTAAAAAACTATAGACCAGTTTCAAATTTACCATTTGTTTCAAAAGTTTTAGAAAAAGCAGTAGACTCACAACTAGAGCTTCATTTATCACTGAACAATCTACATGAACAACATCAATCTGCCTTTAGGAAGTTTCCATTCTACAGAAACAGCATTAATTAAAGTCCAAAATGACATCATGCAATCCTTAGATCAAAATAAAGTCGCCATTATTGTCCTACTTGACCTCTCATCTGCGTTTGATACCATCGACCATAGTTTACTCTTGAATCTTTTTAAACATGACTTTGGAATTGAGGGAAAACCACTTCAGTGGATGACGTCTTACTTAGGTGACCGGTACCAAACAGTTTGTATTGATGGCCAGTTGTTAGAAGCAGTTTTGATGAATTACAGTGTTCCACAGGGCTCAGTTTTAGGTCCAAAAAATTACATTATGTATACAAAACCAGGTGGAGCCATCTGCAGAAACCACGGTCTACTTCATCATTTTTACGCAGACGATTCTCAACTTTACATAGCTTTCAAACCTACTGACCAAGTTAATGTTGCAGAAGCTGTTCAGCGTGTTGAGGCCTGCCTGGCAGACATAGTTTCATGGATGCATCAAAACATGCTTAAACTCAACACCAATAAGACTGAAGTAATTCTTTTCTCTTCTAAACACAATGAAAAGCTTGTGGGTGATATTTCCATAACCATTGGAGCATCTAAAACACAACCAGCTACTGTTGTTAGAAATCTGGGAGCTTTTTTAGACTCTAGATTAGACTTAGAAGATCACGTAAACTCAGTGTGTCGATCTTGTTATGCTCAACTTCACCGAATTAGCCACATCAGACAGTATCTTACCACTGACGCAACAAAATCGCTTGTTAACAGTTTTGTTACATCTCAATTGGACTACTGTAATTCTCTGTTATATGGATAACCAAAAAACACTCTCCAAAAGCTACAGACTGTCCAAAACACGGCGGCTAGGTTTATTACAAAAACCCCACATTTCAGTCATATAACCCCCATCCTTAAAGAACTGCATTGGTTGCCTGTAGAAGATAGAATACAGTTTAAGATATTAACTCTTACGTTCAAGGCACTACATGGTCAATCACCGGAGTATATTCAATTAATGTTAGAAATTTACAGACCCAGCCGTGTACTTAGATCCCATGACGTTTCAGTGACACTAGTCCAACCTAGAACCAAAACAGCGAAATATGGGGACAGATGCTTTACTCGTAGTGCTCCAAAACTCTGGAACTCATTTCCAGTATTAATACACCAGTCCAGCAGTTTCGTCTCATTTAAGAAACTCTTAAAAACATACTTCTTTGTTCGATTCTATAGCGATCATTAAAATGGAAATTACTCGATTACTGTACTTTTAATAACTGTGGATTTAAACATTTTATTGTTGTTTTTTTACATGTTTATTATTTAATGATATTTTCCCAGTTTGCTTCTTAAATTTTATCAGGGAACCTTTACTTTACTTTAATACTATTTGATATTATGACACTGTTGTTACTTATATTTTAAAACACTCTACGCATGATATTCTTACCTTATTTTAGGTGTATTTAGTTTCAGTGGATGGTTTCATTGCATGTATTTTACATCTCCTATTTTATTTTTGTGTTTAAACAGATTGTAAAGCACTTTTGAACGTATAACATATATGAAAAAAGTGCTATATAAATGTGGTGTAATAATATAATAATAATAATGCTTGTGAGGCCTAGTTATGTATAGGAATGGTGGGACTTTAATTTTCACTGCAAATTGAATAAAAAAAAATTGGAAATGTCCAGGTTCTTAATTCATCAATCTCCTGCGTCTGTAATTCAGAATCAGGGACCCGTTTCACTAAACTTTGTATGAACAAATTTGATCATAGGCAAAAATCTTTCGGGACTTCCCAAGGCCAATATACTGGTCCTAATCAGGAACCGTTGGAACGGATTAGTGTAAGTTGTAAGAACTTGTTTCCTAATCAATGTAGAGAGATATGTTAAAACAAAACAAGATCAGCTTTTGACTAAATTACAAGTTAATCAGGGTTATCACAAGGGACCATTTTTGATGAGTAATAACTGATAATTAATAGATTGAACATATCTCTTATAAATGATGCACAGTGAAACATTCAAATACTAAAAACTATAAGGATTCAGCAGGAAGAGAAGGCTTAAGTAAACCTTTTTCCCTGTTCAAGATTCATGTCAGTTTTAAAGCTTTAATCCTGATAGATTATTCACAAGCATTATTAATGATAGGAAAACACTCTCTAAATATATAAAAAGAGAGACTATTTATGTACTTAACTGCTTTGCCTAGTTGAATTTCATTTTATCTTCAAATTTTGAATACCCTGAAGATAATCCTTTGAGATAATTTAAATGTCTCCCTAGGTCTGTATCATTTATCATTCAGCAAAACACTCCCCATGTTGGAAGTAAATCGTAATTTTCTCAAAAGAAAGAATCTTGATGTATTAGAATGCTTTGTGTTTTAACCCTTTCCCTCATATATACTCATTTTGACGCCCTCAGTAGGTACCACATAAAGCCTGATCTGCAGAAAACCACAGTTAAACCTTACCAAATTTAATTACAAAATCCTCATTTCCAGACCACTGAGGAACAGCGAACAGCATAAAACCTGATCAGCCTGCGAGTTACTCGCAGGCTGATCTGGTTTTATGCTGTTCGCATAGGTCTTTTCATGGTATCATCTATGAGGGAAAGGGTTAATAAAACATGCCAGCAACTGTTGCATGCACAAAGTTCCTCTCAAAAAATGTTGTAATTTCTTGGTTCGGGATTATTTCAATAAAATTTAACACTCCATTAGGCAGTTGTAATCTGGGTCAAGATTGTAATAATACCAGAAATGCTATGCAAGTAAATGAGATTGTTAAACGTTACCTATATGGTACTTAATGACCACATATCTGATCTCCGCTGACTTTGCATCCCTTAAAAGTTCATCACATTTAAGGATGTTTTCTACAGTTTTCTACATTTTCTATATAGACAAAGAAGAAAAATTTAAACTCTTTCATAGAATTTTTTTAATTTTGCAAGATTATAGAGAATCATAAAAGAAACATTTTTATGAAAACAAATTGGAGGTTTGCAGCCTAATTTTTGAGTTATCTGCCCCTGAATGTGATAATTTGGCACTTTGAGGCTATGTTCAAGGGCAGATGGAAAAGGTTAACAATATGTGTCATTTGATATGGCTTTAAAATCTCACATTCTTATTCTAACAGTTTAACTCTCTATAGTTGTCCTTTTTTAAAGCAGCTCAATAACTAAGAATTTGATTTTTACCTATACGTGAGTAATGATTCTATCATTACCCATCTGCAGACATATGGTCACCCAAATGCAACCGTCCGTGATTGTAAAAAATGGGTGGTTACCCCATCAAAGACAATACCATTTTGCCTGTGTAATGTGACATACACTTGACGAAACAAAGACTTCACCAACATTAACGAGGGAGAGTAGAAAAAAATATTTTTACCAATCAATGCCAAAGATGCATTTATGAAAATAGCGTTTTCTGTGAAATGTGACCTACTCTTGCCGAGTTTGTTTGTCAGAAAAAAAAGATTCCACCAACAATAACGAGAGAAAGAGAATAGAGAGTAGAAAATTAGTTTTTGATTTCTACCGATCATCTATGAATGAGCTGCTTTATCTTTGGTATTTTTGTGTAATATTATCCAAGTTTCTTAATAACTGCAGTATTTGTTGTTTTCTGATACAAAAAGCTCCTAAAACATTCACCTACCTATTAACCTCTCTTTTTAACTCAGTGAAATGATCTTTTAAGCAGGTCTGTACTGTATTTACAAACTCAGTGTTTTGGTTTTTCCTTCCTTATAATATCAAACGCTTATTCTTGATATAACACACATTTTTTTCTTACTTACGCTGATTTTTCTTTTTAAATATTTCTTGCTTATTTTATCTTTACAGAAACACGATGTTGAAAATAATTTTAATGAATAAACACTGATATTTTAATATGTTTATTTCCGTATGAGGCCTCATGTCACCTTGACTTCATATTGAGTCACATCCATGAACCATGGTAACAGTCTTTACATACTGATTTGTGGTCCCCCTGTCAAGCGTGAAGTTAAGATTTTGCCTTTAATGAACTATATATGTAGTGTACACCCGTCTCACTCCGGTAGGGGTGGGTTTTTGAGGTGATGTCTCTTGCCCATGTAAGAGCGGGTCTAGGGCATTCCTCTGAGATTTTTGGATATTGGTTTAAAAGCTAATACAAATATACAATGTTTGGGAGATTCTATAATGACTCTTAAAAATACTAGATAATTTGGCTGGCTTTATAACATTACCACACATAAAAACATTTTTTTTGTTTGTTTAATATTATTATATTTATAAACATCACAGTGGTGTGGAAAGGTGGTCCCCTAAAAATGTTTAACCTCAGGTATGCACAGACCATGTCAATGTGTCCTATGCAAATTTTATGTGTGACATATTTTGCACATATTTATAAAAGGAATATATCATGAAGTATAGTATGCACTTTTTAGTGATCATCTTTACAAAGAAATAATGTTTATGTTAAATTCAGCAGACTTTCCCTCAAAATTGGTTATTTTTAGACATTGCCATTAATTGGCAAGATAACCAAGAAAAAGATTCATAAACATGGTAAATAAACACATTTGTGGAAATGTTAAACAGACATTGATGTTGACATTAGCTAATATACCCCGTATCTGCATCTGTACAAGTTGTGTCCTTGGTTTGATTAATTTAGTCATCTAGTTGTACAATTTACAGTTTTGTAAAAATAAAAATCAGTATCTGTCGTTTTCTAAATAAGAGGGATAAGTGAAAGGTAGAGGAAGATAAATGAGATTGACAGAAAAAGGGGAAGAAACAAGAAAAAAAAGAAAAAATGAATATTCTGAACATCATATTTTATGTCAATCTGAAATTGAATTTGTTCAATTGCGATGCAAATAATAGAAAATAGAGAACAAGAAATAGAGCGACAGAGAAAAATCACAGGGGAAAAAGGGCAAAGGTGAGATAGACATAGCGACGGATAGAACGATAGAGAGGAAGAGAAAGACGGTATAAATCAGCATAAATACAGCATAGTGCCAGAACTGGTAGGCCCGGTGTCAGGATGTTATGACTGTGTGGTATGTTATCACATGTATATGCCACATATGCATGATATCGCAGTGAGCCATGATTAAGGACCTCAGAAAGGTATTGTTCAAATCATCATTAACTCCCGGAAGCCAGGCACAAGGAAACAATACAACTACGCATGGAGGAAATGGTGTGTTTGGAACTCTGTTAGGGGTACAGATCCCTTTCACTCATCTGAAAGTGTAGTTATTCAGTTTCCTTATTATTTAGTAAAAATTGGTAAGTCTTACGCTGTAGTCAGTTCACATAAATCCATGTTATTGACGACTTTGCCATTTTTTGGCCATATCTGGTGCAAGGATTGCACTCTTATTTCGTGTTTCATGAAAAGGCTGTTTCATCAGATTACACAGTTGTTAAAGTTTTTGACTTTTAAAGTGACAACATTGATTGCCTTAACTTGTGCTTCTAGAGCGCAGGTGTTAGTTGGATTATGTCTTGACAACACGCTGAAAGAGGAAAATTCTGTGGTTTTTTCCTTTCCGAGGTCGTTATTGAAATTGTCTTGTGTGGATCATTGTTTTTTCTATGAAGTTTGAACATTTTCAGAAAGAAAAGTTGTGTGCCTTTCATACTTTATTATTTTATATTATGAAAACTGAAAAGTGTAGACTTTCTAAGAATGTGCTTATTTGCTATATAACTGTTAAAAGTATCACTTCAAGTACTGTTAAAATGTGTGCTGAATTTGTCAGGAATTGATACTAACATTTACAAAGCTCACTCCTTCTGGGGAACCTCTGTATCAGCAGCCTCTAGAAAAGGTTGTTCTTTGGACAGTATGTTGTCAACTGCTGACTGGTTGTCAGAAAGAAACTTTAAGAAATTTTATTTTGGTCATACTCTGAGTACTAGTCTTTTGCTAATACATGTACTGTATTTCGTCAGATTGATATTACAGCTTATAAAGTCTTAGTAAGTTGGTTTAGTTATATTTTTTAAATATGATGCATAATTTGTTTTGTTCTTTAAAGATGCTACTTATACATGTGAAAGCTGAAGGCTTTATGGAAAATAATGTCCCCTCATCCAAGCTTGAGTGAAAGATGAGGGTCATTACTGGAGTAAAGCCTGAGGCTAAGCATGTATGTGCCCTTTCTTTGTTTGGGATTTTGGTTCTTGTACCTGGTGTTGAGGGTATTTTCAAAATTGTTTCTCTCCCTAGTTGGGTCAAACAAAACAAATTGTTTCTTTGAATTATGACTATACAATGTGCTGCTTCTGGTGGTGACGTCACTGGGCGCACTTGTTTTTACTTTATACAGAACATGTTCAGAATGAAATGCTACGTATACATGCTTAGCCTCTGGCTTTACTCCAATAATGACCCTCATCCTTCACTACTTGATGAGGGGATATTTTCATCCTGAATTTAGCTTGAAATTAGTTACAGTAACTATTAGTTGTTCAATACAATATATAGTGCTGGCAGAGTTTGCTCTTCAAAACAAATGAAGGGGAAGTCAGTTAATCTTTTCTTGCCTGTGTCATTTTTGTACCTTTTTATTGCCGATTTCATACAAACTACAAATAAATTGAACATAATTTTTGTGCAGAAGTTCTTACACTGATATTCTAACAGATAAAAACAAAAATAAATTTTTTGTTGTTGACCTTTTATAACATTTGGTTTAATGGAATGCTATGTGGTTTAAATACAAGCTTCCAATCATTCTATAAAGCCAGGGTATATGAAGTTTAAATTAAAAAAAAATGTTGATACATACGGCAATACCAGGTGTGTTCTCCCCAACAGCCTCAACCTCCCCAGAGCACTCAAAGCCCATGGTCAGCGGGGTCTTGGGCGGATGTTCAAGAACGCCCTGTCGCACCATCAGGTCCACGAAGTTAAGCCCGCTGAAATAGACACAGTACACAGATGGACATGATGGTGGAACATGGATCATTACTTAATATGGTCAAGATTGGTTTATGCCAAATATGTTATCCACTATAAATAAAGACTTTACCTACCTACCTCATATAGACTAGTTTTGATATATTGTCAAACAGAGCAGACCCAGATCAGAAAGCACGACTATGACTATTTGATTTACCGTCGCTTCGACAATATTTCAGTCATATAGCGACGCCCAGCTAATTACAGGTGGAGGAAGACCCTGAATGCATGGAGGCATCCGGGTAGAACCACCAACCTAAAAAATGAAAAAAAATCCTTCTTTTACTATTATATTGGTCATATTAACCTACAACCTAGCTGGTATGGTCATGTGACAGTTTAATCTCAGGGTAGGGGAGCCCCATGGGAGAGATGTATTTCAAAGTTTCTCAGACATATATTTGGGCTTATGTGCTCAATTCTGGATCAGCAATAAAATCATAAATTACCTCCTAATTGATATTTACTTGCACAAAACCTTGGTGAAAATCTAATGACTATTGATTTCGAATCGTTTTTCTGTAATACACATTAATTATCATTTGAATTACTGCTGAGCCTCTTTTGATATTGTTTCCAGTAAGAACGTCATGTCTCATGTCTGTGCCAGGAAAGACACTCCCCAGATATCCAGTCCAGACATGTGTTGTATGAGCATAAGCAAACCTTTAATTTACAAGCTGTCAACCGGCCATGATCCTGTTGGCTATCTGTGTATCTTTGACATTTCACCACAAAGACTTCCTATGTCTTATTTGTAGCTGGACTGACAAAGCAGAATATTGATTAGCCATGGAAGAAAGTAAAGGATCTGACACTGCTTCTGTCTGCTTTACAAACATTCCTCAGACAGCATGTTGTAATTTTACAGGCAATTTTTTAAACAACCATATGTTGGTGACAATCTCCAATGGCATCTTCCAAAACAAACGTTGATTTACCAAATGTCTTCAGCTTTTTTTTTGTTCATTAAAGAATTTGCAAACAAAGCAAATCAACACAGCTGATGTTGCTTTGAAAATGCTCTAAGGTGTTTGAAAATTGTTTAGTTTGTCAGCTAGTGCAACACATTGAAAGTAAACAGAATTTATGGCATGCAGAAAATATATAACATCTGCTGGTTTTTACTGAAAATGGAATGAAAATCTCTCAGAGAACTCACCTGCAAATTTGCAAATTAATTTCCAATTATCATTTTAATAAATATGATTTGGAGTAATAGGTATGCAGACAAATCATCCTAGTTTTACAAGATAAATGTAATATAAAGGACACCAGAAAATTCTTTGCTTACATTGAAACATCTAGATATGGATTTTTATTCTAATTAAAATGTTTTGTGGGACACAATAAAAAAGATACACCCCTAAAATGAGGTAAAATTGCAAAGCCCCAGGGGCGTGAAAGGGTCCCCATTAATTGTGTGGTGGGTTCAATCCACAGCCACGACATACTAAAGTCATTAACTAGATTATAGGTGTTCCTGAAACACTTGTGTCCCCTGCATTCCAGCAATTGTTAGAGTAAGGGGGAGCATCAAATTATCTAAATTAACTTAATTTTGGCTCTACTCACAAGTTATCACTATGCAAAACAAGGAACTATCATTTTATGCCAACATCCACATATAAAGGTGACCCTAAACTATTTGCATGCTACGCTGGGGCACAAAAAGCAGATTTAAGACTCCTAGTATATCTACATCCATGATCTAAGTTTGAAGTGCATCCATCATATAGTATGGACAAAACTCTTTTTACAAAATCAGCAAAGGGATTAAAGAATAACAGGAGGCAGAGTAACAGTTCCTATGCACTTCACTTCAACACCTAATAAGGTATCCATGATGCTTGGAATGAATCCATCCTATATTATTAAAATTATGCTCCAGACATTTTTATAATTAGACCTGCCATTGTCACAGCGCAAACACCCCCGCATGCCACTTTGTCACAGACCATACTCAAAAATATAAAAGATACCAAGAACCATAACTCTCTGTCACATAATTTTGAGTTATTGCCCTTATAAATTTTCATAATTTTTATCCAGTCCATACTCAAGAAGTATAAAAGGTATCAAGATGAAATTTCATATGTGGACAGATCTTATTGAGTGTAAGTGCAGTGACCAAGAACCATAACTTTCTTTTGCGTAATTTTGGAGTTATTGCCCTTTATAAACTTTCATACTAAATTTTTGTCCAGTCCATAACTCAAAAAGTATAAAAGGTAACAAGACGAAACTTCATATGTGGATAGATCTCATTGATGGGGAATGCAGTGACCAAGAACTGTAACTCTCATGTTCATAATTTTGTAAGTTAATGCCTTTTGTAAATTTTCATACTTAATTTTTGTCCTGGCCTTAACTCAAAAAGTATAAAAGGTATCAAGATGAAACTTCATATGTGGGTAGATCTCACTAAGGAGGAGTGCAGTGACTAAGAACCGTAACTCTCTGTTGCATATTTTTGGGGTCATTGCCCTTTATAATTTTTAATACTTTTCATAATTTTTGTCCAGAATGTAACTCAAAAAGCATAAACAGGTATCAAGATGAAACTTCATATGTTGATAGATTTCAAAAGGGGGAAGTGCAGTGACCAAGAGCTGTAACTCTCATGTGCATAATTTTGGAGTTATTGCCCTTTGTAAATTTTAACTATGGAGGATAATTCAAGAAATGTATGATCAAGAATTATGGTTCTTGTACA
The DNA here is from genome assembly GCA_021229015.1 of Solen grandis. NCBI lineage: Eukaryota > Metazoa > Mollusca > Bivalvia > Adapedonta > Solenidae > Solen > Solen grandis. Next base: position 53,089,133 of record CM037783.1, read on the forward strand.
CTGTTCTTCTACACATCATAAGATATCCACAATCTAATGTTGGAGAGAAACCATTCAATAGTGTTGAAGTTAATTATGCTTCTGACAATTTTTTTCTAATACAAAATAAACTAAGGGGGATAATTCAAGAATAAGATGAGCTGGAGTTATGGTTCTTGTATAATGCATTTATATACAGCATAAGGTTTCCATAATCCAAGTTAAAGAGTGAGTTGAATTTATGCTCGAGACAATATTTTCAAGAATGAGATGAAGTAGAGTTACTGTTTTTGAGCACTGCAGTTCTATACCTCATATGGTATCCAGGTTCCATGTTTGGAGTGAATTCATGCAATAGTTTTGAAGTTCTGTTCCAGACAAATTTTTTTAAGGTAAAGTCCCTGTAATGGTTCCACTACGTCTTGGACCACTTAACCTCTACCAAAATAACTAAGGTACCCTAATGAAACATTAGGAAACCTTGGTTATCTCCTTTAAAGGCCATGAGGTCTGAAATGTAGATGAACTATTACAGGGATTTTACCTTATACACAATATCAACTATGGGGAATAATTCAAGAATGAGAGCTACATGTAATCAGGTATCCATGTTCCAAGTTTGGAGTAAATTCATAGTACTGAAGTCATGCTCTGGACAAGAAAGCGTGGTGATGTTGCAGATGCCAATGACGTAAAAGTGAAACCTATGTGTCTGCCATGCTATGCAGGTGACCAATAAACTCTTTAAAATCATTCTGCATTTGTTAAGTTTGAGGTTGATACCGGTATACCGTGAGAACAACCTGGTCATATTAAAATATTATGTGCACGTTTTACTCTTAAGGCAAGGCTGGTGTAAAATTTACACAATGTCTAAACCTGCACTTGCAGTATTGATTGGTTGTTTCAGGCTGTGTCTATTATGGTCAATATAATGATGGTCAAACAAACACAGCTGTGAGATAATTGCCAAGAAAAATGATTGGCTGCATCAAACTGAGAAGATCTGAGAAATGTGTTGATAATCTCACAGGTTTGGAAGCTGAATCATCCTGCTACAGTTCAGATATCAGGGGTACAGATAAGGTGCGTATTTGCGTAATTATGCAAATAAAATAGATGAAAACTGAATTCTTTTAAAATTCTAGCGTATCAAAAAGCAATTAAAAATTAGATTACTCAAATATCCAAAATATTAAAGCGTACTGGTACGCAACATTTTGAAACCGAGTGATGTTTACAAATACTCGTATATGCTTGACAGGTTACTTGCAAATCCGCAAAATAGACTTCAAACGATTTCCGGTAATTTCCTACTTTGGGTTCCATTCAAGTAAAACATAAATCCAGTCTGTCTTATTTGTTCATCTGACGCTTTTCTATTCGATTGCTTCAAATATGGTTACACAAGGCAGGAAGAAACGGGTAAACGTTTAAAAAAACACTGAGTAGTTACCTAGCACTGCAAACCAAACGTCAGGCATTTGTCTCACAATAATTGACGATCTGGAAGTTGAGATAGAGTCGATAGCATCCAATTCCATGTTAACCAGTAAATAATTTGTTTTAATTCAATAGTTAAAAGTGCTAAATCTTTGGATCAGGAAGATTAAATATGATTGAATGTTGTTGTTTTTTATTTAATTGTTGAGGAGCTAATGATAAATCCTGCATATGATAATTGTTCAATTGACATTGTTGCATACAAGAACAGCAGGTGCATATACCAGTAAGATTATGTACTGTTATTTTAATTCCAAAATAAAGTTGATGAAAAAAAAGCAATTGACTTAATTTTGATTGAGTAACCATATTTTCATTAATCAATTAAAATTGTGAAAACCCAATTCCTTGAAAAAATGATGAGTAAATAACCAATTGACCTCAAACCTTATCTGTAGCCCTGAAATATACTCATACAATTTTGAATTTAGATCACAAACAATATCATGTTTTTTGTGTAAACCAGGTCAGCCATTCACTGTCCCAGAGTAGTTGTTTGATAGCCTGTACGTTGATTCAAATACATCTGTCAACATTTATAGGAAAGGTTCAAAAATGGTCACACTAATGGAAGTAATGTAATGCATAGGATATCCATATCCATTTAGAATTTCATCTTTAACACATTAACCCTTCCCTCATAGAGGACACCATGAAAAGGCCTATGCGAACAGCATAAAACCAGATCAGCCTGCGAGTAACTCGCAGGCTGATCAGGTTTTATGCTGTTCCCTGCTCCTCAGTGGTCTGGAAATGAGGATTTTGTAATTAAATTTGGTAAGGTTTAACTGTGGTTTTCAGCAGATCAGGCTTTATGTGATACCTTTTTTGAGGGCGTCAAAATGAGTATATATGAGGGAAAGGGTTAAAATAATTAATTTTCATGAAGGTCAAGCCTAAAAGACGAAATATTTTTATCAAGTAATTATCATATGGTGTGTGACTATAAAATAAAATGATGTTTTCATAATTAAATTCTTCATTGCTATCTATACTTAGTTTTTGATTTCTAAGGATAACTGCAGGATTCATATTTTTTTCCACAAATTATACAAATACTGATATCAGGGTCAAGGTCAATTTGGGTATCAAGGTCATGTAACAAAATACCTACATGTATTTCAAATACTTGTTCCAAATAATAATGTTTATCATAGTCATTCTAATCAATAGGGAATTAAGAGAGAAGTTGCCAAGTTAATAGCTTATATACTTTTTTAGTTATGCTTCAGAAAATTCCAAAAATATGATGTGCAGAATTATGGTTCTAGTGGACTGCACATTTCCTACATGAGGTCTATCCACCTGTGAAGTTTCAAGTTGATTTTTTTTCTTCTTATTAATGCTTCAGAAAAAAAAGTGTGACTGTAAGACTGATGGAGGGAAATCGGACCAACAAAGAGACAACTATATGCTCCCCCTTCAAGAAGCATAAAATATCATTATCATCCCCTTATATCTATATCTATCTAAACGCAAAGTTTCATAATTACTTGATGGGTAATAGGATAACGTAACAACATTCATTGTATTTAGCTCACTTCTTAAAGCAGCTCGTTCACAGATAAAAAAAAAAAAAAAAAAAAAAAAAAAAAAAAAACTATTTTCTACTCTCCCTTGTTAATGTTGTTGAAATCTTTGTGTCCTTACAAATAAAATCTGCAAGTGTTGGTCAAATTGCATGGGAAAACACTATTTTTCAAAACCCCCATCTCTGGAAAATCAGTTAAATATTGAGGCAGCAATTTGCTTGTGGCATCTTCGTAAGTTCCGTGCAGCAAATTTTTAAGTTCTGACTACAAAGTGAGCGCATGCATGAAGAGTAAATGTGATCAGTTAAGTGACAGCACACAAAAGTATAATTTTTTAATATATTAAGTTTTTAATTCTTAATATAGGTTCAATACCTTCGTAATGCTATTGCCTATGTTGCAGAAACCACTTATTTTTTTCACAATCAGGGAATGTTGCATTGAATAACCATGTGTCTTTAATCCCTTAACAAATAAACAATGAAACTTTGATGTCATTTCTCCTCATTTCTATTGTGCCATATAACTAAATACTTGACCTTGATTATCTAATGACACCATAAGGGTGGTGTGGGGGGGGAAAGCTTTCCTGCCATATGTCAGGATAATATTACTGAAGGCTTGTGGTACCATGCCACTTGTTTGGTACCTCACCTCTATCCACTTATATGAAGTTTCTACTGACCTGAAAATCAATCCCTATCTTCCTCTTCCGATAAGGTATCTGCATACTTAATTTGATCATCATGCCTCAATCCTAAAAGAAATTATTTGATAGGGGGGGGATCTATTTTTAGCAACAGTGACCTTGACCTTCACACTATCATACTGAAGATCAATCCCATTTCTTCCTCTTCCAATAAGGTATCTATCTACCAAGTATGAAAACTGTAACTCTAATCTAACAAGAGATATTTGATGGAAAGGAAATATTCACAATATATTATATATAGGAAGAAATTTCAAAGGGCAATGACTAGGCTTTAATGGTAACAAAAAATTCCCAAAACACATGCACATCTTTACATGTATGTTGTCCATTTGTGAAAGTTTCGGGTAAATCAAAACAAAAGTGTGGAAGGATTTAGACACACAAGACTACTCCCTATACATGTATATTCTATAGAGTGAAAAAATTCAAAGTGGCATAACTCCTGTAATAGTTGATAAACCATAATGAAAATTGCAGCTGCACAAGTTCCCATAGTAGGAAGGATTCCTCTGAAGTGTCCTCAAAATTGGCCAAAAACTGTAGAAGAAGAATCGCATACAAAATTGTGTCTATGGATAGATGGACGGACGGACAGACTGACAACCTGATTCCAGTATACACCCCCCCCCCCCAACCCCACTCACAAATCTGGGGGGTATAACAAAAAGGGTGAGTTATCATTCCCCAAATTCCAAAATTAAAAAAAAAAAATTCTTGTGCAATGCACTTCTCCTTACTGAGATTTATCCAACTATGAAATTTCAAGTTGATATCTCAAATACTTTATGACTTAGGCTCCGGACAAAAATTAAGCCTGAAAAAAAAAAAAAATGGCCAATAACTCAAAAACAGAGGTAGGTTATATTCTGTGCACTGCACTTCCAACCTATTAATATCAAGTTGATATCTCAAATACTTTTTGACTTAATTATGCTCTGGACAAAAATTTAACCTGAAATATAACAAAGGGCAATAACTCAAAAACTATGACAGGTAGAGTTATCATTCATGTGCACTGCACTTCTCCTCAATGAGATCTTTTCACCTATTAATTATCAAGTTGTTATCTCAAATACTTTCTGAGTTATGCTCTGGGCAAAAATGTGGGACGGATAGACGGACGGACTGACCGATGGAGACTATTACCATATTCCACACCGCCTTTCAGCAGGGGATAATAAACTTCTAGCTGAGAAGCAAAGACATCAAGGTCAAATTGTCCTGTAAAGCTTGTTTTTAGGTTCAAGTGTTGCAGAAAATAATTCTTTCCTATGTCTGGCGGCAGACAAATTATATCCTAACAGTTTGCCAGGAAATGACTGCAGTGATTTGCATACAGACTATCAGATTGGCACTTGGATTATATCCTGCAAAATCACACCAGACATACAAAACAGCGTATTTCTTAGGAATATTGAAACTATATACATCTCTATCCTACAAACTGGGGAAAACTTTTGAATGGTAAACATCTGAACCAAGGAATGATAATTATGGGGAACAATTTCCTTCCAAAAGCACTCTTTCATGACTTGTTTCTGTCAGAAAAAAACATATCGTCATAACATTAAACAAATATTGACACTATGGAGCAGCTCCATTATAACACCACGTTGGTTGTCCTGTCTATATACTATTTTATATTGTACTGGTTATAACTCTGTAAAAATGCATCTAAACAAATTGCAAAATATAAATAAGGGTCCAATATTGAACTCTGTTCTATTTGATTCCATATGTGTTAATCATGAGAAAATCATTACACACATTGAATTGGATGTACACTGCATCAGTATCTAGTAGAGTTTGTTTAACTGTCAGATCCTGCTATTATTTCATCATGATACCCACCCCTGATTGATCAATATCAGCTATCTACCTTGGAATTTTATGCTTGTATTTTTTCATTTAAGGGTGTATCAAATTATGCCATTTCATTGATTTCATCACATTTTTAATCAATCATGAAGGTTGTTTTATACTGCAATGTTCTCTTTATTAGTTTATGGGACTTCATGCCATGAAGTATTTCATTCTTAAGGTGCATTTTAATTGGTCAATATCATAGTCAGCAAACATTGTAAACTGTTTTACTTGCCTTTCTCCCCATGAAATAAGGTCATGAAGTGAAATGCCAACTAAGCCAACCTAGGATTTCCAACAATGCCATTATGTATACTCCATTACTGACAATCAGTCATAAAAAAGGTTTTGATGATTTTAAATCCTTTAGAATATTGAAAGAAGAGGGCCATAGAGGCCCTAAACCGCTCACCTGAGTATAGGGTTACCCAAGGAACATCTGTTCCAAAACATTTTGAAATCTGGCTAGTATAGTTTTAAAGAATTCATTTCTTTCTATTGCCAATGCAATCAGAGTTTTATATGAATCAGATTTATTTTAGCAACTTTTGTGAAGGTTCACCCAAGGATCATCCCTGCCAAGTTTAATCAAATACTGTCCAGCGGTTTCAGAGAAGATATCGTTTGAAGGTTTCACTATATGCATATAAGGCAAATTAGCCCTGCCCCTTGCAGCCTGTTTTTTTATGGATCAGAATAATTTTAGCAATTTTGAAGGGGGTTACCCAATGAACGTCTGTACCAAAACATTTTGAAATCTGGCCAGTAGTTTTGATGGAGATCAATGATTTTTAAAGTTTTCATATTTTTTTTCTTTCCGTTGCCATGGCAACCAGAGTTGTACATGGATCCAGTTTATTTTAGCAACCTTTGCGAAGTTCACTCAAGGATCATCCCTGCCAAGTTTAATCAAATACTGTCCAGCGGTTTCAGAGGAGATGTCGTTTGAAGGTTTCACTATATACATATAAGGCAAATTAGCCCTGCCCCTGGTGGCCATGTTTTTTTACGGATCGGAATAATTTTAGCAATCTTTGTGAAGATTTAACCCAAGGAACATCTGTACCAAAACATTCTGAAATCTGGTCAGTAGTTATGAAGGAGATGATTTTTAAAGTTTTCATATTTTTTTCTTTCCGTTGCCATGGCAACCAAAGTCCTAGCTGGATCAGATTTATTTTTTGCAACTTTTGTGAGAGTTCACCCAAGGATCATCCCTGCCAAGTTTAGTCAAATTCTGTCCAGCGGTTTCAGAGGAGATGTCGTTTGAAGCAAATTGTTGAAGATGCACGACGACAGATGCAGGGTGATCCTAATAGCTCACCATGTGCTCAGGTGAGCTAAAAATGAACTATGCAACTTAAACTAGAGCTATTACTGAAGGTGATAAATAATCTAAACTGTCCTGACTAAAGAACATAAAAAGTCAGATACACAAGAGTTCTATGTAGGAAGGGGCAATACCTGTTGAAATACTTTATAGATCGAGATTGATAAATATGTCTTTGCTTGCAGTTAGAACTTCTGCAAATGAATATGTATGCAAAGTTTCACTTCTTTTTTTAAGGTTTCTCATTATTCCCATGGTTCCTATGTAGCCCCAACTTCAACTTGAGAAGCAGGGGTAAAATACAAGATTCCCAAGGTCAAACTCTTCAGTCGAAACATGTACAGAGGTTATCCGAATATTAACTAGGGTTCACCACCAATTTTCTCTAGTCGTACCATGGTGGATATTCGGAGCACATCTGTATAGTCTTCATTCCTCCAGATTGAAGAGTGTGACAGAGTAACCAGACTATAGATGAACTAAAGTGTGTTTTATCATTGACCATAGTTACTATGGTAGGTGATCGAAGTCGCTCATACTAATACACATACACAGAACAGACATTATAGTAAATATGTCAAGCTTCAAACAGCTGGCTTGACAAAAGGGTTTGAACATCCCTTATAGTACTAATGTAGAAAAGTGTTAACTTGTGAACCATATGTCATCAAACCTCACAGTTATATATGTATATACATCTTCAGTAATGGCTCTTTTCTGAAAACATGTTGAGATAAAGCAGCATAATATAAATCAGCCATCAGCAGCTATATCATTTTTTAATGGGAAACAATTTGTAGACTTTGACGTTATGAAAAGCACATAATTTTTCTCTTTAAAACTATATATATATATCCATTAGTCTACCACAAAAACCTATCCAGGAGGATCTTCCATATATTGATTAAAATCTATTGAAGAGTCTGTCGGAATGCACATCAACATTTGGATCAGTGTCAGGAAACAGGAAACAACACGATTAGACCCAAGAGCCATTTAATCAAAATACATCATATCTTTCTATATTTTCTCAATATTTTGTGCAGTTTCCAAGGCCTTTATTCTTTTGATAAACAACAGGAATGCAAACTGTTGCAAAATAAGACTGTCCTGCTTGAAGGACACAGTGTCAAGACTGTGCTTGTTGGTTTGGAGTTAACCATTACTGCAAAGGTCTTGCAGTCACAAAGCATCTCCCATGTGCACACCGGGCATTAACCCTTTCCCTCATATAGACTCATTTTGACGCACTCAATAGGTACCACATAAAGCCTGATCTGCAGAAAGCCAAACTGAAACCTTACCAAATTTAATTGTAAAATCCTCATTACCAGACCACTGAGGAACAGCGAACAGCAGGCTGATCTGGTTTTATGATGTTCGCATAGGTCTTTTCATGGTATCCTCTATAAGGGAAAGTGTTAATCTTGTCCACTTTATGGCATAAAAGCGACTCAAACTGGCAAGTGATTGTAATTAAGTCAGTGATTGTAATCACCTAGCCATAGAAGCCCTTTGCATGTATTTCAATAAAAATGTTTGTGGTGCTAAATAGCATTATGCACACATAATGTACAGGAAGTAAGTTTTATATTAGTTCAAGGGCCATAACTGTTGAGAGACTAGGACCTTCTGACTTCTTACTTAGCGTTTATATGCTTAGCCTGCTGATCAGTCCACCATGTGCATATAAAATCAAAACTCAGTTCAAATATCATTAGAAACAACATTATTTATCAATCAAATTTTCAATACAAATATAATTAAAACACAAGCCTTTTTAAGATGTACTGATTTTGGGGGATATAGTTTTCATGTCATTATTTATGTCAATTTCCTATGACAATACGCTCTCTCTATAACTTTTCAAAACTGAAACAGCCTGAAATACACTGCTGAAGTCAGATATCAGCATTTCTCACTGGGCTCAATTATGCATGAATTTTCTGGGATGTAATATGTATGCATGAGCTATGAACACTTTACAGAGTGTGAAAGGCTTTGTAGAAATTACTTTGCATGCAAATGTTTATAACATGCAGGCAAAAATGACTTGCTGGACAGGAGTGACATCAGAAAACGTTAAAACAAATCTTGATTATGATGCTGATTTGATGGGTTTTGGGGAAAGTGTCACCAAGAAATAGGCCTTTCATCTTTTTTTTCCACTCAAGATTTTTCATGCTGAAGAAAACATCTTCAATCCTGGCCCCATGGAAAATACCTAAGTACGATTTCAGGCTCAAATTTGAGAATCATACACAAATCCCTATTAAAACAAATGGGCATAATTTAAGTATAATTATGAAAATTATTCTTACTTGCCATTTTTAATTTTGAGAACATGGGGCGTGAGGACCATTGTTAGCAAAACTCTTTATTTATAATGTCCATATAATTTCATAAAGTGTATACACCATGACTGCTGTATCTGGTTGGGTCAGTCTGAAGTATACTGCCTTGCATAAAGGTTGAGGGTTTGAAACAGCTGATGGCAAGAATCTTTGATAACCTTTCCAGACAAGTCAGCTCGACAATTTAATTGTGTTTAGTTCTAAGGCTAATTAGTCAAAATTATGCCCCTGGATGATTACACAACAGGCAATCTGCAAGTCGATTGCCTTTATCAAGTGGCTGCCATTAAACGTGAAACTCTGCTCCTATCTGTCAACTGTCATGTCAACAATCACTGAAGGAGGAGCTTTGATGCACGTGCAATGCATCAAATCAGTGAAGCTAGACTATGATACACAGGGTGTACACACTGATGTAAACAAAATACTTTTGGCGTACGATTGAAAATTTGGACGTCGTGCATGCATCCGGTTTTACAAATCTGGGTGTACTGACAACTGATTCTTGGACGTATATTACAGCCGTACTCCCGTTAATGCAAGCCCTGAGACACAAAGTACAGGTCCAACCCTAGAACCATTGAGCCATATTAGTATAAATTTTAAGACTTTGTTTCCCAATAAATGTAAAAAATAATAAATAAATAAATAAAAAAAGAGTTTTTCTTTTTTTTTTGTAATTCAAACATGTCTTACCATTATTATATCAAAAGCAACTGATGTTTCGCAAAAAAAAGGGTACATGTACTGAAATCGAAAAAGAAGTCACAGAAATTTGCACTTGTACACTAGTGTTTATGGTACATGTAGCAAAATAAAAATTCATGTCACAGAAATACACAATATACTCGTACACTGTTTTCGGTACATGTAAATTCAAGCAAAAAAATGTTGGAAAGTATCAACTGAAATCTTTAATCTTGATATGTTAGAGCAAGAACAATATACCAGCTTTATAACTCCCTGCTGAGAACTATCAGAAGCAATTATTACTTGTCTTAGGACTTGTGTTTTGATATCTTGCTGAAAATTGACAATACTAGCTAGCTGTCTCCAATTTAACCATCCTCATAACAGAAAATGTGATGAAAACATAATGGATATACAAGCACTTATGTTTTGCAAAATGTAAAATCTACTTTAGTTTTCTGATACACTATTATCCTACAAGGCTTCAGTAGTGAGGGCTGACCAAGAAAAGTTTCTAAGTGCCTACAGAAACAGAAGGATATGGAACAGTTTCATGATCAGTCCTTGGTATATGTATGTTAATGAGATTGCTCTGAATATCTGCAATGATTTATAAAGGATCTATAGTGTACTAAAAATAAAATTACATTAAATAGTTTATTGATTGTCAAATTCACATATTGTATGACCCCATTTAAAGCAGCTCATCCACAGATGGTCATTGACTTAGAATTTGATTTTTAACTATATGTGTGTATTATTACTATCAATACCCATCTACAAATGCATGGTTTCCCCATCACAGGCAATACTGTCACAGACGGTATTGAAACTTTATTTAGAATTATAAAACCAATATTTAGTATTTTTTTTATTTGCATCACTTGGCAATAACAGGTCATATTCACTCTTCCTGCATGCGCTAACTTCATAGGCTGAACTTACGATTCGCTTACCTTTAACTTGTGAACAAGCTATGTTGCAGAATGTTTCATGTGATACTGCAAGTACCTGCCTTGGGGATACCCTATTCTATATTTAACAGATTTTGTCACAGTTGCATTTATGAAAATAGTGTTTCCCATGTAATGTGACCTACTCTTGCCACGTTTATTTGTTTGGAAACAAAGACTTCACCAACATTAAGTTTCTACCATGAATGAGCTGCTTTAAATGTCCCTGGGGATTTGAAAGAAATCACTTTTTAAACTTAAGGTTGCAAAACAAATCTGATTAAATGCTCCTAATATCTCAAAATTGTTAATTCTTCAACAAATATTTAATGCATATTGTGTTTTAAACTTTGTAATGTATGTTAAGTCTCTGATTTGATGCCTTTGCATTAATAACATAATTAGTACTTAGAATGATTGTCTGTTTTTCACTCTACAAAAAGGATAAGGGTGTTTAACAAGGTTATAAGGTATCCTACAGACTTGTTTCAGATACATGTTAAAAATTCAAATTATATAAAATGCACATAAAATATCAGCTGACATAATCATTAGTTCCCTGGATTATAGAGTCAACAGTTCATTGTTTAAGAAGATAATGAGAAGCCGCCCACATTTGGGCAGTAATATCAAAGGAAGTGGCAGTATTGAATTCTGCTTTATTCTGTACAAGTGTTGGTAATATCAATATTCATTGTAAGACCCGCAATATCAAGGTCCCTGTATCATAAATGTCATCTTTTATTAGCTCTCAATTAAAAAATCTATACATATTTGCTTTTAATTGTTAATTAAAACATAAATACATCTCATCAATTTGTTGTTCAACATTTTGAAATAAGATCCTGACCTTTCAAAATGTTTACATATGTATTCAAATTGACTTTCAGACAGGTATAATAGGTAGTCAGTGGTTAACCAAGTCTACACAAAATGACACATGGATTTGTGAGCAGTTGACTTAGCTACTTGTATGATTGGGAAAGGCAAAAATATAATTTTTCACTGCTATATCCTATCACATCAATATGAAATTATACTGCAAGAAAGTAAACTCAGTTTACCTTAACTTCTGTGGCAGTATGGTTTTCAATTTCTGTGTTAATAAAACCTGATAATGTCATACATAACAATTAATATGTCGCCATGACATCAATTACAAGAATAAACTATATACCTTTCTCATGCATCATAGATATTCAGTCAAGTCATAGTTTTATCAATATTGGTGTTGATAAATTTTGCAATGAAAAAATATGACATATATATTCATTTAAGATGCAGTATGATTGTGTAAAATTTTATGCATCTCAAAACAAGGATGATTTCTTTGCAACAGACAATATGTTTTGTTGGCTATGTAGTCAATGTATGACTTAACTAAAGATGCATTTTTTTCCAGGTTAAAATTTTAGGACATTCAATGTACACATTATCTGGACTTCTGAATAAGAATTTAAAGATGAAATTGTCTATCATATGGTTTTCTATTTTTCTTTTACAAAAATGAATCCAAACACACACAAAAAACTGATAATTATTTCAAGGCAGTAATGCATGTGTTAATATCTGATTGAGGAATCCAAACAGACAGGTCACAAAATACAGACAGGTCACAAAATATTCAGATACATCATGCTACAATACACAATGCCTCATTAATGGCCTGATACCATTCAAATTCAAACAACACAACATTTGATGGCAGTAAGCTAACGCAATCTTATTCATTCATTAATACCTTACAGTTCTAAAGTGACTCATTATGTCTGGAAGCAGACTTTATTGATTTCTAAGCAGGGATCCCCTGTATTTACATTTGAAAACTACAGCTTTATTATCAGTCTGATTACGATGTCTCATAAAAATACCTCGGATGTAACAATGTCTGTAACAATATATTGACACCGGTTTTAGAATTCAATATCCTTTTGATAATGAATAACTAGTGATACTGGCTCGTCTTCCTCAATTAAATGCCCCTTAAGAGGGTTTATATTTTCTTTAAAAATGAAAGAAATGAAGTCTAGATAAAAATGAAGTCTAGATGTTGAAAAGATTCTTGATTCATTGCTCTCTTCCCATCTCATTAGTCACCTGAAAAGAAGTCTTTTATTAAAGGTCAACCACATTTCATTTTCATTATTATCTGTTAGAATACATTAGTGTAAGACCTTCTGTACAAAAAATATGTTAAAATTACTTGTAGTTTGTATGAAATCGGCTATTGAAAGTTGCAAAAATGACCCAGGTGAGAAAAGTTTGACTGACTTCTCTCCCTTTGCTATGACGTCATCAATAGACAAAACTCTGCCAGCACTATATATCTTATTGAATAATTCAGTTACTGTAACTAATTTCAAGCTAAATCCAAGATGCCAATAAACAAATAAGGGTTAAAATGTGTAGCCCAATTAATGAATTTACATTCCTATCAAAAATATTAAGATATATTCTTCATTCGGACCGCTATATGAATTGTGATGGTGTGTGTGTGTGTGTGGGGGGGGGGGGCATAATAAAAAAATGTCATATCAGGATGTATTCCAAAACAACATTTGATAATATTGCCATAAAGGTCCTGAATATGAGTAACGTTAATAAACGTTTTACATACCTTCATATCAAAATCCGTTAAATTCCTGTATCCGCATTTGGTTTTCACAAAGACCATGTTTCTAAATGAGTAAAATCCCTAACATATCTACTGATAAGAATTAACTTTTTGGTTTGGTATGATCATGTAATTTCCTGTTTGGGGTCAATCAGGGGGTAAGAAAAGGGTTACTCGGGTTAATTGATCCGGGTGTGTGTGTGTCGGAGAGATGCCTAATTAGTGGTGACTGATTGATGGGTATGATTTATGGCCCTGCGTGTGAAATATTGCCAAGCTAATCACTTTGAGATGTGAGCAGACGCTTACAGACGGTCGGGTTCTTAGATGGTGAAACATTGTCAATTAGTCAATAATGACACAGATTAAGTCATAACTGACATAAAGGAAGACAGGAATAAAAGCGTGAAAGAAAGGTAAGCACTACTAATTCCATATTTTTATTTCTTCCTGTGTTTCAATGGGTAAAAGTTATGGTTTACTGCTTCCTTTTCGTAATGTGCATTACAAACAAGCGTCAATTCGTAAATGTTTCGGGACGGAGAGAATTAAAATAAAATAACAATGGTTGCACTACTAACACCAAAGTATAGGAATACCTCATGTCATAGTGGTGAAAACATATTCAAATTATGAAAAGTTTAACTTCTGTTCACTTGAAAACATCTGTTAATCTTTGAATTTAACTTTTTATTTCACAATCTTTCTGATTTGCATAATCACAAATATATAATTTATTTTCGTCAAATTTGCAAAATAATTTCACAGAAAATACTCCATAAAACCTTTAACTTTATACTAGACAATAAACAAATATGACATGTTTGATTAAAATGTTTTAAATATGATTAATGATTACATACATTTATATGAAATTAAGAAGGCAAATGACACTTGGTCTATCGATGACGTCATAGGGGTCACGTGCCCTTTTAATGTAAATATTGCCCAGCAGTTAACAAAATCGGCATTTAACATACTTTAAGAGATTTTTTTTTCGCAAGAAAATGTTTGTTTGTGGTTTCCCTAATGTAAATGGACAAAACAGAAAAAGTAAAATTTTCTTTGTGGTTCACCTGTAAAGAAAATTTTTAAATAAATCATCAAAATAGATAGTGGTGTGGGCTTTTATGAACGAAAATACAGTTAACAAGGAATGAGAGTGAAACTAGGCTAAGTGCTTATAAATATATATGCACTTAGCCTAGTCTCGCTCTCATCCTTCAAAATTTATTCAATTAAGTCTGTAATAAACACAGCAAAACTATATCTTATCAGAGCGGTGGTGGATTTTACTTAAGATGTAGTAATAAAGTTGTTATTAGGGGTTGTGGAATATTAAACTAAATATGGTAATAAACACAGCAAAAGTAAATGGAGAGCTTTTATTAGAGAAAATATTGCAATGAAATTTTATGGGTGGTGGTAAATGTTATTTTAGAAACAAGAGGACCATGATGGCCATAAATCGCTTACCTGAATTCAACTGCTTTAAAGAAAATACTTAATTAAGATTAAAATTGCACATTATATAAATTACAGTAGTTAAGAAGCAAATGGTCAAAGCTTTGTTATAATTAATCCTATTTAAATATGTTGATTTGTACAACTGGACTTGATACTGATTATAATCATGTTCTATTGAATTTAATTCATCAAAATCTGCCTAGTGGTTATAAGGAGGAGCTGTGGCACTGAAAAATATTTCTATTTTTAGCTCTGGTAGCCATCTTTTTCAGTGAAACAAATGATTTATGCTATTTTTGTACACTGCCATACCTCACCACCTTCAATGTATATATGTTATAATTGGGACACATCACATTCAAATTGATGTGGTTCAGATAAGCAGTTTTTAATTTTTTTTAACTAATTGCATATAGCATTAATGTAGTGGCATATAAGGGAAATATTTTCATGAATAAATTCAAATAATACTTTTAAACTTTTGGTAAACACTACTAGTAATTAATTTGCAGTTCTGATTACTCAGTCATATTTTCTTGAAGGATGACATTTTATAATGTCACGCACGCAAGGTAATATCGCACCAACTTTGACGTCTTTTGTGAATAACACAGCTAATTTCTGGCCTTTAATGCATTGAATAAAAAGAAAAATTGTTTGTTTTGGTGAAAGAGCAATGTATAATTTCATTTTTGAACATAAAAAGATGTATTTTCACTTGTGGCTTGCTTTTTATGTTCACCAAGTGAAATTATCAATCGATCTTACACCAAACAAACAATTATCCTCTATATGATTGATGATATGCATAGTTTCTGATGTAAAATATTAAATCTGCATGAAGGAAAGAGGATGTTTATTTATCTGTTTGGTTTAACTTCCCGTCAACTTCAATCATTAAGGGACTTCGTCTACTTCAGACAAGAGACATAATACCATCAACATGTCACATAATCCTGACACTAGGTCTAGATAAACCAATTTGGTATGCCATGGCCAGGGGTTGAACCCACACTCTCCCATTTACAGGGCATGCACAATAACCTCTCAACCACCAGGACCATTTCATTAGCAGGGAGAAGTTTTAAAATTAAAAAATTATATTCTTTTGCCTGCGTATACAGAAAATGCAAAACTTAAAATAGAGCTTAAATTGAATTTTTAACAAAATGTATTTTTAAAGTTTGATATTTTTTGTCAGTAAATGTATTCCATCATAAAAAGACTTGAAACTGAGCTGGCAGATGCAGGCTATGTCCATTGAGTCAATTGACTGGCTATACAAGTCATGCAATCTAATGTTGCAGAGTTAATTACAGATATCTAACAAGTGTTGTTGTTCATTAATATTTAAAATCACAAAAGAAAGCCAGAAATGGAACACAAAGCAGATATACCCTTAGAAAGCCATATGAAGGCTATTTTAATCTAAAAACGATCGAAGCAGAATGTCTGCTGTTTGTTAAAGGAGATAAAGAAACGCCTCATCCAAATTTGGTGTTATTTTCTTTACATCATTTTAAATTGTAGTGAAATGTAGTAAATGCAGGGGTACAGATAAGGTGCGTATTTGCGTAATTATGCAAATAAAATAGATAATAACCCAATTCTTTTAACATTCTAGCGTATCAAAAATCAATTAAATATTAGATTACTCAAATATCCAAAATATTAAAGCGTACTGGTATGCAACATTTTTAAACCGAGTGATGTTTACAAATACTCGTATATGTTTGACTGGTTACTTGCAAAAATAGACTTCCAGTAATTTCCTACTTTGGGTTCCATTCAAGTAAAACATAAATCCAGTCTGTCTTATTTGTTCATCTGACGCTTTTCTATTTGTTTGCTCTTTTCTATTTGTTTGATTCAAATATGGTTAAATAAGGTAGGAAGAAACGGGTAAACGTTTAAAAAAACACTGAGTAGTTACCTAGCACTGCAAACCAAACTTCAGGCATTTGTCTCGCAATAATTGACGATCTGGAAGTTGAGATAGAGTCGATAGCATCCAATTCCATGTTAACCAGTAAATAATTTGTTTTACTTCAATAGTTAAAAGTGCTAAATCTTTGGATCAGGAAAAATTAATTTTTTATTTAATTGTTGAGGAGCTAATGATAAATCCTGCATATGATAATTGCTCAATTGACATTGTTGCATACAAGAACAGCAGGCACATATACCAGTAAGAACATGTACTGTTTTTTTAATTCCAAAATTAAGTTGATAAAAAAAAAGCAATTGACTTAATTTTGATGGAGTAGCTACCGGTATATTTTCATTACTCAATTAAAATTGTGAAAACCTAATTCCTTGAAAAATTGATGAGTAA
This sequence comes from Solen grandis, assembly GCA_021229015.1. Lineage (NCBI taxonomy): Eukaryota > Metazoa > Mollusca > Bivalvia > Adapedonta > Solenidae > Solen > Solen grandis. The sequence goes on from CM037783.1 coordinate 53,106,465, forward strand.
ATACCCAATTGACCTCAAACCTTATCTGTAGCCCTGGTAAATGTATATGTGTTGTGACGGACAAACACGGCAAACAAAAACCTGTATGATTCTATATAGCCAATTGTCCACTTCATATGTCTGCTCATGCTTTCCTCATTCAACCTGTGCATGTCAACCATGTGGTTTTATTGATTGAATTTTACACAAGTACATATGTTTGTCGACATACAACCGTAATTTCAGGAGTTTTTTTACTAAACATCGGTTTTTGATAATGCTAAGGCTAAATTTGGAAGAAAGGGCTAAAGTTTTGACTATGCTTGAATGTGGGCGAACGCATGAACAAGTCGCTAGGCATGTTAACATCTCTTGTTCGACGTGTTAGGCCACGTTCAAGTAGACCGCGTGTAACATCAGAACAACAAGACAATTATATATGTCAACGCCATTTGCATGACAGATTTGTGACGGCAGATTCTACGTCACGTGTAGTGGTAGGTAACCATGGACGCCCAAAAAGTCAACATACAGTCAGAAATCAACACAGCCAAACCTCGGTCGAGTTCTAATGTTATGCCACCGTCACCAACATCTTATTTGGGCCCGCAACCATCGGGGCCAGCGTTGGCAGAACGTAGTGTTCAGTGATGAGTTGCATTTCAACTTGTGGAACACCAATGGACTTATCCGTGTCTGAATCAGGAATAATGAAAAATTGTATACCGAGTTGGAATGAGGCGTTTCTTTTTCTCATCAGTTTATATAATGGATATCCAGAAGGTTTTCTACTTTAATTTTTTTACTTGTTATAAATAACTGAGGATGATGAATGTTTAACTTTAAGGAAAGGTCAGAGAGCATTTAAGACTAATTTCATTCCTCAATAACGGAACTTCTGTTCTAAGCCATGAGAAGAGAAAAAATGCATTTTCATTTGTAGCAGCTAGAATATTGAGGAATTATCTAGTTTTTTTTTAAAACTAAATGATTGTTCCTTGGAACACTTGCGTTGCCTGCATCCATGCAGTTAACAGACAAAGGGTGAGCCAACACCTATGTCCATGATCCAAGTTAATTGAAATTATGCTCCAGATATTTATTTTTTTTACAAAATCATCTTACAGGATAATTCAAGAATGAGATAAGATCGAGTAAAGTTGCTTTTGCACTTCACTTATAGCCTCATAAGGTTTCCATGTTCCATGTTTGGGGTGAATCCATGCCATAGTATTGAAGTTATGTTCAGGACAAGAAAATGTGACGACATGAATACTGACACCAACTCCATATGTGTCTGCCCTATTACACAGGTGACACAAAAAATCAAAATGGGAATTTTGGTTTACATTGTTACTGGAATATCTAAAAAATTAGATATCCTGTGAAACACCAAGGCCAGTGTTCTTCCCTTTTTTACCAAAGAGCTATTTGACTATGTGAACAATATGAATCCATTCAGCCCATCATGTTTTGTACTGTTCTCTTCTCAACAATACTTGAATAGTTGTGCAAATAAAGAATTATATAGAGAAATACTATATAACCTGAAAACTGAACATCTTTCAGTGTGATGTAGCTTCACAATGGTTGACCATGGCATTATTCAGAAAGCTCACATTTGAGTGTTTATATACTCAAAGCTGCTGTAATTTGCGTAATACATGTTACTTAATTATAGAGCCATAAGATGAGACACCAAGCAAAAACTCAACAAACAATAGTTAGCATTAAGTATTATTTTAAAATTCTAAAATTAAGTAGAGATGCATTCTATCATTCATAACAAAATACTCAGTACATGGCTAAGTTGACAGAAATCATTAAGTAAATAACTACTAATATTTATTAAAAAAATGAAATATTTGTGTATTTTTATATGCATGAGGAAACAAGCTACGTTGGAATAAATGCCATGCCCCTGGGTGAGGCCTTAGACCTTAGGGGTCAAAGTCATTTGAAGGTCAACGTCACCTGGCTGGTAGAGTTCATCAAGGTGCATGCACCAGTGAAGTTTGGAGGCTGTAGGTGGAAGGACTTTCGTGTTATGGTCAAGGTTAAAGTTTTGTGAAAAACAGAAAAAAAACAACAGACAGACAAAAAACATTATGCTCTGATCTATCGATCAGGGGCCATAAAAAATGAATAATGAAATTTGTCACTACCGGTAAGTATTCAAAGAGTACCGGTATACTTAGAGCTAATTAGCCAGTATGGTTGATGGAATTCAAGCCTGGGTTATAAACATGTGACAGACTTAATGTCAGATACTCATTTACCAACCTATTATGTTAATATGTAATCACAATGATAATAACAGCCAGACCAGTAACTAATGGCTGCCTGGGAAATGGTTGATATAGAATCTATTATGGATAAACTTCACATTACTGAATACTGATCCATTAAGGCATTGTTAAATCTAGCAGTAATAGTGTATTAAAATATTGCAAAGTAAGGACATTATGATGAATATGTTTTGTCTCTTTATACTCATATGTCTATCTCCAGGAAGAGATGATACTGCAAAGGAAGTGACAAGAGGTGTGCAAATGCCTACAAAAAACAATGGGTTTTCTATATGACAGTAATGGACTCATACATGACCTTTAACCTTTAAGTATGACCTTGACCTTTGAGATTAGGACCTGGTTCAAAGTTATTTGAAATTAGTCATTGCTTAAGGTAGCTGCAGCCCAGCAAGGTCTATTACACCTATGTTTGACCTGCAACAACTAAGTGTTACCTTGACCTTTTGAGCTAAAATCTGAGTCATGCAAATGCACAAACCATCTCACTGTGATGAACAATTGTCCAATGCTATTTTAAAATATATCAATACATGACAAAGTAACAGTCAGTCTAAAAGCAATGCTGGAATATCATGTGATCACTGGTTAACCTGGCTTACACAAATGAACATAAAACTGTTTCTGAGCAACTGACCAAGCCATAGAAGAAAAATAACCCCATAAAAATAGGTTAGGGCATGGCTTAATTGAGTTGTAACTGGAAAAACAAGAACTGTTTATTTAACAAAGACATTATATTCAGCAGAGATATGAAACAGGTGAATGGGATTTGAATGAGATCTTGCTGAGATAGTTAACAAAATTATGGCAGACACTTGACAGACAGATGCTTTACTTTATCACTCATAAAAGAGATTTGCGATCTAATGAGAGGCATACAATATTTGGTATAATCAGCAAGTAAATGAATAGAAAACTTGGTATATTTATAATTGATATGAGCAATTTAACATATCTCATGTTATCTCACAGTCACATGATTGTACATATAACTTATCGAAAGTTTCTTTTGAATTTTGCTCTTTACCTATATCAGAAGTGCATATCTGTTTGGTTATAATGTCATTATTTAAGGTCAAATATGTTGGAAATCCATCTTTGGAAATAAATAACAGGATTATAACTGATTCCCAATCATCTGACTGACTGGAGAAATTTGTTACAATGATACAAGTGGCTGCAGAACCCATCCAAATTATGCAAACACTGTCTTCATTCCCAGCAGTTCAATAGCAGACACAGCATACTTGATGAGTAACATTGCCAGACTGAATCCAGTAGCCCAGGAGTGCTAGAAATGTCTCAAAATTCTGTATGAACTTTAAGTGCAAGATGTAATTTCCTAAAATGGCTGACATGCAGAATATAACAGCCTTAAATTCAAAGTTGTTAAACATACTGCCCAGATATTTATGCAAGTTGTGATACTATTTGACAGCTTTTTGTGTGCAGGCTGACACAGACAAGTCTGAGCTGGATGATACATCAACATGTATGGTGTTTTAGTGTTTATCTTTACATTGTTTTCCACAAGAGCTCGCAGTTGGTAAAAAAAAATTTCCCAAATTTTTCAAAATTATTTTGTCTTTTAAGTGCTCACACCTTCAGTCCCTAATGCCTATTCTACTCAGCTGCCTTTACTGGGAAGTACAGAAGACCTGCTATGAGCATTAGTAAATTGCTTTATATACATCTATCAATATTCTGCCAGATTAGCGCGGTAGACCCACCCAGGGGATTATTTAAACAAGCAGCAAAATGTGTCGCCGAAGGTGCTGTCAAAAGTCCATTATTTATCATTTCTTTTCTATGCCAACATGGAATCACTTTCTTACAAATTATACTGATATTTCTTGATGGTTTTATGTTGGACCATTTTTTTGCACCTGGGAATGTCAAAAAAGGGGTTCAAACCCACAACCTTCAGATCAGCAGCCATGCATTCACCCCCTTGGGCCATAGCACCCTTGTATGGGGATTTAAGCTGCTGTAAGAAGTTTTAAGCCAGGATCATTTGATTTTAAAATTCTTACAGTATCTTTGCTGGAAAAATTGTATGAGTTTAAGTCTTATGTAATTAGCATGCCTGTTTTGAAATTGATCTTTTATATGTCTTTACCCACCACAGGTGTAGCGAAACAATGATATAATATATGAATCACTTTAAAATCATGCAACTCTGTAACATAAATTGAAACGCTCATCAAGGATACATTATTGCAATCACATGAGATAATTTTATCTCTACAAGTATATCAAATGACATGGATCTATTTTTTTTCTTGTTCGCCCTACATGGTACATGGTTATATCATGGAAATAACCGATACTACTTGTGTAAAACCAGATCAGCCCGAAAGCAACTCACACAGGCTGGTAAGTTTTATACAGCTCAATACTGATAACAAATGTAGTACCTTTGAAATGAAAAAGTAAAACAGGTCATCTGAATAGCATAGCATTTTCACCTGCAATGAACCATGGCTTCAATTCTAGATCAGACCAGGTACCATTTGGTCACCACAAGCGTTTCCTGTTCTTTGGCTTCCTTGCAAGGACCAAGCCAAAACCAGCTACAAAATCAAAAGGAAGATTTTCATAAGCAGTATCACTTTCTGTCCATTATCAAATAAACAAATTTCCTTATTGTTTTTCAATTTCAAGAGTAATTGTGAAAAATGTGTTTAAATTATACTAAGGACTGCTTTTGGTCTGATCTGGGTTTTTTTTATAATCTAATATGGTGTAAAATTGTGTCTCCTTAAATGTCAAAATGAGTATTCTTTTTCTTGAATGTAAACCCATTCACAACCACACACTGCTGCGTTTAAATTTCAATTTTACCTGAATGAAAATTGATTAAAATGAACCTCTAGCATTTAAAACACGCCTATGATTCATTCATTTGCAAAATATTCTCCCCAGGGAGTAAACAAGTATTTGAATGCATGCACCTGTATCTAGGTTTCAGAAGCAGTCAAGGCCACATGACAGTCATCATATGACATGTACCTGTACTTATGTTAAAGGCATATTTATTGACAACAAACTGGTTCACATCTTTGGTTTAAGGTCTTAAAGCAGTCTCCATTGTTTACATAAATGACAAGTACAATACTCACAATACATGAAACACGATTTCCATAATATACAGTACCTATTTCCATAATATACAGTATCTATTTTTTACCTTCAACCTCTTAGAGTTACCTTAACCTTTGAGCTACATGCCATATAACCATACTGACTTGACTATTTGAGTTAACTGTCGCTTCAACAGTATTTCAGTCATATAGTGATGTCCAGCTAATTACAGTTGGAGGAAGACACCCGAATGCACGGAGGCATCCGGGTAGAACCACTGACCAACCACAAATAATCATACTGAACAAATGTACCAAGTTATTTGAAAATTATTTAATTCATGATGACATCGTCTATTAAATCCAATGTTTGATCCTAAAAGCCTAAGTGTTACCTTGACCTTTGAGCTATGAAGCTGAGTCATGGATAAGCACGTCTTCTCATCAAAGTTATTTCAAAACACATGTATTCCAAAGTATGACAAGAGTCCATGTAGGCAATGAAAGTTGAAACTTCATCCAACCACCCTGTCAACATCATCGAATACCCACCGTCGATCAATAGATCATCCATAGGCCGTGGGATATTACGGCTAAATTTGGTCATTTTAGGGTGATTCAAATTGTGCCATTTCATTGGTCACATCACGATTTTAAAACCAATCAAAAAGGCAGTTGTGTACAGCTGCCGGACGCAGTCATTTATTTTATTGTTTACATGACTAATTTCAAGCCTCCGCGCCAAAGAGTGTTGCGTTTAAAAGTTGCGTTTTCATTGGTCAATAACTTAATCAATAACTGCTGTATTATGATGGTCTGCTTGCCTATTTCATGTAGTGGAACAGAATAAGTCAGCCGGGGTCTTCTACGATTTTTTTTTTTTTTAAGCTGCATATTTAATAGCATGTGTTGCAATGAATAAGAAATATTCTTGCATCAGATAGAAAGAAGTATAATGCTTAAAATTCATTTTTTTTCACCATATGGCCCATCAATATACATTATTATATATACATGTACAGACATGAGATGGTAATTTACCTGGCTTGTTGAATCAATTCAAGGTTTGCAGTATCAAATGTTAAACCAGCTAAGGTATTGGAAAACAAATAAACAAACATGTATGAAACCGAACCAAGGGATACCAAACTAAGATTATGATCAATACACACATCCATATAATATGAATTATTGATTTTAATAAAATGGAGAGCTCAATATTTTCTTATTTGAAATGAAACTATCTGAAAACTTATGAACATGCCTACCAGCTTGGCAAACTCAGCAAAATGGCATAAACACTACCAGCTGTGTAATCATTTGAGGACAAATGACTGATATGTTACCTTAGAAAATACCTTGACCTTTAATTATACACGTGTAACACACTTCATGACCGGATGGATGTATTTCAAGGGTATGCATTTTACCAGTATGCAGCTGTTTGCATTTAAATGTTTAACAGTTAAATATACCATGAAAAAATGTTTCCTATTTAAATTTATTTCACCATATGGTAAATGGATGTGATTAATAACACAGAAAATATTTGTATAAGCAACTAAAGATACATAAACTGTTACATGTACCTTAACCCTTTCCCTCATAGAGGAAACCATGAAAAGACCTATGCGAACAGCATAAAACCAGATCAGCTTGCAAGTAACTCGCAGGCTGATCAGGTTTTATGCTGTTCGCTGCTCCTCAGTGGTCTGGAAATGAGGATTTTGTAATTAAATTTGGTAAGGTTTAACTGTGGTTTTCAGAAGATCAGGCTTTATGTGGTACCTATTGATGGCGTCAAAATGAGTCTATATGAGGGAAAGGGTTAAATAAAAGTTAAATATTCAGCCAACACTGTCCTCTAGTAAATCTTCATAGACACTTTATAGAAATAGATGTGATATATACGAGTCAATATCAATTTTCGTCTAAATCTGATTTGAGTAAAAGTAAAAAACTGACTGCTATCAATTCAAACTTTCATTAACTATATGAACTTTAGGAACCAAACAGAGCGTGGAACTTGAATATGCCACCTAAATAAGCAACACTTTAAACAAAAAATAGCTTGAAATGCAGTGTGTCGGTGGTTGAGTCCTTCCTGTAACAATTTTTATATCCAGCTTAATTCTCAAACTATTTAAGAAATCTTACTTATACTTTGTTGGCATATTAAAGTAATGAATATTTGCTGATATTATGCAAGAAATAAAAAAAAAGTCATAAAATGTAAATTCTATGTATTTCTACAACTGTGAATGAATTTTTGAGGCTTTTTGGCAGGTAAAATATTCAGCTATTACATATTTAACAGCAAATATATCATTCTCATGTTATGTAGTGCCTAGGACAATGGCAATGTGTCAAACTTCCACATTTTTTGTTTTAGAAGGTGCTTACTCTGTAATTTTATTTTGTAATATAGTGATTGTTACAGGTAGGACTCACTCGTTACATGAGTGACATAAAATGTTACAGAAAGGACAAATTGATAAGGAAAGTTATCTTTTGGTGTTCATTTGGTGTTGTAAAGTCAACAATTGCATTTAAAGATTACATCTGAGTAAGAAAATGTTGTTTCGTATAATGAAAGGTTCTTAAACACTTCAGTATCTGAAAATTTCGTTACAGGAAAGACCAAATGTTATAGAAGTGACATATTAAACTATGACCACCGTCACCTTCAAAGTTTAACAGTTACTGCAAAATCTCATTACTCTTAGCAGAACTTTAAATGATGAAAATTGTACAAATGACATCATTTAAAGATTTAATCCAGTGCTTACAGTGAGTGAATCAACAAGTTGATCCAAGCTCTTGAACCTGGTTGCACAAGAGAAAATGTTATTCAAGGTTTAACCCTTTCCCTCATAGAGGAAACCATGAAAAGACCTATGCGAACAGCATAAAACCAGATCAGCCTGCGAGTAACTCGCAGGCTGATCAGGTTTTATGTTGTTCGCTGCTCCTCAGTGGTCTGGAAATGAGGATTTTATGATTAAATTTGGTAAGGTTTAACTGTGGTTTTCTGTTGGGAATGCGTCAAAATGAGTCTATATGAGGGAAAGGGTTAACTTTGGCAGTTGGGTCCTGGATATGCAGTTGCTGGGGAACAGGGTACCAATGTTAAACATTGTGTAACATTTTCTCTTTGTAATCTGGCTCTGGCTTCATTTTTCATATATCATTAAAATAGTGTAACACATTGTATGCTGGGATACAAAACAGCTGCCTTGAAAACTTTGTCTGCATCAATATGAAAAATGAAATTTTGGCAATATTTTTCAAAAAAGACAAATTGGCTGGAACCAATATCAGGTCTTACATATGTGAGAAACTGTTTGCAATTTATAAAAGAACTGCTATATCGGTAGTCGGCATAAAATTGGTTAACATCTGCACCTTTGTGTTCAAAAAGGTAAATTAAATAGCAGAAGGACAAACATCTTAAAATTCTTAACATCCAAGTGTTTTAAAAAAACTGTGTTAGAATCCACATGACAGCGTCCGGAGTTCTTATACATAAATGGTGAACCCTTGTTACACCGACAGTGTTTGTTATGAACATTTGTTTATAATGAGTTCAAATATGAAAAGATTCATATGGCTTATTTCGAAAAAGCATAATGTTAGACCTAATGCAGAAAACAAGAGGTACAGGCAGCAAGGGTTCACTGTATATGTAGTCACAAAGTATTTACTAGACCACTACAACAGAGAATGGGTTCAAGTATAAAATAAAATGGAAATTGTCATCAGGAATTATGAAGTCTGAAATTTAGACAAGGATCGCTAGAGGCTTTCATTCACTGTGTAATGAGAAGATGATGATTGAATCTTAACTGGCTCTGGTATCAAAAATATGTTACTGTAGTCATACTAGCACCTGTCATGCAATTTTTGGGGGCAAAAAAAAGCAGCTGGTATTTATTCTACCGACCTGGTACACGCACTGTACAAATATATCATCAACACCAGAGTCCAACACTAATCCTGGACAAAGTCTATTCTTGTATCTTACAACTACATACTTACCAACAAGAGTGCTGGTTCTGGATGTTTATTAGTCTCCTGGACCCCCTGACTATTACTGATCTCGGCCCCTGACTCTTACTCTTCCCAGCCCATGGACTTTTACTCTCTGTGGCTTTCTGACTCTTACTCTCCTCTCCTCCCTAACTCTTACTCTTCTCGGTCCCCTGCCTCTTACTAACCTTGGCCCCATGACTCTTACTGACTTCCACTCCCTGACTGACCTCGGCCCTGACTCTTTCTGACCTCGGCACCATGACACTTACTCTCCTCGGCCCCATGACTCTTACTGACTTCCACCCCCTGACTCTTACTGACCTCAGCCCTGACTCTTACCTCAGACCAATGACTCTTACTGATCTTGGCCCCTTGACTCTTTCTCTCCTCGGCCCCCTGACTCTTACTGATCTTGGCCCCCATAACACTGACCTCGGCCCCCTGACTCTTACTGACCTCGATCCCATGACTCTTCCTCTTCTTTACACACTCACTATTATTCGCCTCCGTTCCCTGACTCTTTCTTTTCTTTTCACACTCCTTGGTCGCCTGACTTTAATTCCTCTGCCACCTCTTTCTTAATCTCCTCGGCCCCCTGTTTCTTTATTTCCTCTGTCCCTTTGATGTTTCTGTCCTGTTGCTCTTTACCCCCCCCCTCACTCCTTTTCTCCTCTCCCCCATTATTCCTAATGTTCTTTGATACTTTTCTCTTTTTCTCCTTGCCCCCCACACTCTTACTTTCCTCGGAGCCCTATTACATTACTAAGCTCAGCCCCCTCACTCTTACTCTCCTCTGTCCCAATGCTTGTAGGCTCCTCAAAGCTCACAGTTTCAAACCTCACATCGGTTTTACATTCCTGTCACCCTACTTTATTGTTAGTTTCGTCTACATGTACTTCACGTACAATGAAGTGATTTGGAACCCAATTACTTTCTACCATATTATCTCTGGTACTTGTCCACATTATTAAGACTGGGGCATTGCTGCACCTAACCTGTTTTGGAAGAATTAACCTGTTCAAATCTTTTCAGACAGTTGGGCATCCTTAAGCTGTGGATAAACTGAAAAAAAAATGTATTTGCCAAATACCCATGAAGCTTCCATTTGCCCTTATTTTCATAACTTCCATTTCATAAATTGTTTTTATTAAGTCATCATTCGAAGTAATTCTGAGTATTGTTTTGCGAGGTTATCACCCCTTCTTTTCTCATCAAGTCCTTGTGACAGGAAATCATTGCCTAGGTACATTGTTTCATGAAATACCATCTCTATGATGATTCTGACTCTTAATTCAGCTCCTCTCTTAGTTGAACCATATGCAAACACACAACCACAAGAGGGCAAGCAAATGAACTGAAAAATGAATAGACGAGTCACGCCTGTAAAAATGCCCTGTCACACCTGTAATAAAATATCACCAAAGGTTGGTTCCATGACTTAAGATGAAATGCAAACTATATATGAAATGGTTAAAGTTATAGAGAATTAGCAGGAGTCTTATTTCATCTTCTAGTCTAACATCCATTTCAAGTATGTTTTTGTAAACAAAGAAATGTCACTACTGTAACATGTAACAGTCACTCCTGTAACAGAAAATAATCAATTTATTGGTTCTCTGGATCCCATGCACATATAGCTGAGGATAACATACACTTAATATAAAAATGATATCCCAACAGCTAGAATACCACAAAACATCAACAAGTTTGTCATAATACATTATAAATATCTTCTAAAATGACGAAAAAGTCACTCCTGTAACAAGTGTAGTCACTCCTGTCACAAAAAAAGCATGTTACAGGAGTGACTGTAACAGGAGTGATATATTTTGTGATAAAAACCTATTTCAAACCACATGAAGTCTCATTGGTTGGGGTAAACACTTTTTATACAAAATACACAACTTGTCTGAATCAATTGCACCAACTTCTTAATACAATAGCTGTTGAAAAAAAAAGATACAAGCGTAACAGATGTGACCCAATAAAACATTATGCATAGTATGTACTTGGTTTTCTGGCATCAAATGCATCTTCTTTCAAAGTTTTTCAAAATGCCGCCTTTTCCACTTGTACAACAGGAAGTTGACAAAGTGTTTTAAGGGAGATCACTTTCAAAAGACTTGGGGGATCAGTTATTATTTTGCATTTGTACATCTTTGTTACAGGAGTGACGCTTATCCTGGGGACAGATAAATTTTGAACAAAATCAGTAGCAAATGTTACAAAAGAAATCAAAGTTATGTTTTTATTGTGTAAATAAGACCTTAGTCAATGAAACCTCAGCAGAATTTAGTAGTTGTAATGCATTTTCTACCTCTTATGAATCAAAGTATATGAGCGACACTGATGAGGGACAGTCCAATTATAGTCAATGAGGGGTAATAAAATTGGTGGGAAACAACTCCAAAGACATTCATAAAATTAATAATGAAAAATTGGAAATAATGACTCATACACATGTATATTTCATGGACAAAAATATTATCTAATTAAATTGCAGTTAAATCAATATCATTTGAATAAAGAATATGCTACCTGTAACATCATTCAAGGAAAGACATTCAATTTTATATCTTACATATAACATGTTAAACTATTTATATAAATCATTGAATATCTATAACAAAAATCAGTCAGAAGGAATATAGAATAAATCACAATTGATAGTTAACCCTTTCCTTCATAGAGGACACCATGAAAAGACCTATGCGAACAGCATAAAACTGTTCCCTGCTCCTCAGTGGTCTGGAAATGAGGATTTTATAATTAAATTTGGTAAGGTTTAACTGTGGTTTTCTGCAGATCAGGCTTTATGTGGTACCTATTGAGTGCGTCAAAATGAGTCTATATGAGGGAAAGGGTTAAGCAAGTGTAATGGTCAAAGGCCATCTCAACATTCTCCTATTAATTGCCATGTCAGCACAATTGCTTGTAAGACACTCAATATACATGGGGAATAATTAATCAATAAAGTTGTGCCCAAAATGTCCTACTTGATATGTTAAAACTTTGCGGACCATTCATCTGATACCTTTAAGTATTCACAGGTAGAATGGTAAACAAACTATGAACAAGAAACAGTTCTGAACAGAAAACGTACTTAAATCAAGGACATCTAAACCTACACATATAAAAAGTATTTTTGGAACTTACTCCCTGTGCACAGCAGCAACATCTTGTTTATTGCTGCAATACATATATCTGTGAACATCCAATAATGGAGAAGGGGCCTTATTACTACAATATTTTGAGGAGTAAAAGCACCAAAGAATTTCTCAAGCATGGGATAAATAGCAATTTGGGGAAAACCTGAAAGAATTTAAAGAAATTTTCAGAGCATAAGATGCTTTATAAGAATGGCCCTTGATAAAAAGAAGGGGAAAAAGCTTTGGCATCAGACTTTTAATTATTATTTTTTTAAATCAAATAAAAAAAATCATGCAACTTGTAATTTAAAGTATGATCAGAAACAGGACATTTAATATCAATTGAACAGTAATGTTTAGTTAATGGTTTAGATAGAGATAATAATCAATGTGGCAGCAGCCTCCACCCACACACATGTAGGACAGTGTTGGCCAGTCAAGTCATTGATTTCCCTGGGAAAATTGACCATATTCGACTCTTCAGCAGGCTGCCATATGGAGCCATGGTCACAGTAATCTGATATCTATAGATCTATAATGACAGTCATAAATTGCAGATACAACGATTAACAGATTACAGTGGGAAATAAATCTAGACTGACTATACATTTAATGGTTAGATAATAGCTAATATTATCTATGGGACATATTCCCAAGGCAACATGGTGCCATCTTTTATTTCAATAAAAGAAAATCAGTTATTTCTAACACATCTTTATCATTTCTTAATATTGATACAAAGATATTTAATCTCTTTATCTTGTTAATTTGCCTTTTTGGTTATAAGTTAATATGTCAGATAATATAAGGATTTTTTTTAAAACTTGACCAAATTTAATTTTATCATATTCATGAATACATCTACATTATGTATGGGAAAATTTTTTGATAACATAAGTAGCATGTGTCTTATGGGCAGAGAATCTCTTCTCCTTATGGTTATATGAATAGTTCTCAGTTATTCACGGTTAAATATTAAAATATAATGGTTATATATACCTTACGTACTAACAGACCAACGACTTAAAAAGCAATATAATTATATATCATAGCCAACCCATTTAATTATATTTCGTTTTATATACTTGACAAATTTTACACGACTTCATCATCTAAGATTTCCTGATTAGAGAACTTGACGGCATCGGAAAACACTCCTGGCGAATATCTAGCTGTGGCAGTGTATATATGGTAACCAGCTACATTTCACTGGCTTAATCATTATGTATGAAAACAGGATATTGATTTACAACATCAAAGCCTTGATCTAGAAAAGTTATCTTAACAACTCCAGTTGGATTGAAACATACAGTCTTAATTATCAAACAATTCAGTATGTTGATCGTCAGTTTCACCAGAAAATACAAACAATATGTTAACTTACCAGGCCTTTACTCGCACCATAACTTCTCCATCTGCTGGTTTTCCTTCCGGCTTCTTCTGAACTTTCAACATTTTCATTCCCCCGAAGCCGATGAGCACAATATTTTTGGCTTCTTTAGCGTCGTCCACAGGGGAAGCTTCCGCTTCTGGCTTGGTTCCTTCATTGGTTTCCGACATCTTTTTGCTGTCAGGTGTAGAGTTGGACTGGGTGTCTGTCAGCTGAAATCACAAGTACTTTCTGTAAGTGGTCAGGCAAAGGTCAAGGTTATATCCGATTATCTCATCCTTTGCAATCAATCTTTCTGTAAAGGCATCTGGACCACTTGCCGATCCTAGTCCGTTATACAGAGTGCAGCTAAATATTCACGCCGAATAAAAATAATGCAATTTCATTGTAAAAAAAAATGATTTCCAATGATTTTCTATTTTGCCGCTATTGTTTATTACTTACCAGCCAAAAATAAAAATCCAATAATTTTCAAGGTTGCAGTTTATCTCTGTCCTTTACTACTGTACAAAATCTATAAAAGAGTGATCACAGAGGCTGAGTTGTAGACTTGGAGACACGCAGGGTCTGCATCTCAATACAACAAGATGGGGATCAGGTATTGGAAATCTTCCACAGTTCCTACTGATGCCGCGGGAAGCTGAAAATCATGCCCACAGAATTGTGTGGGCGAGTATCAGACTAGCAAAGCATAGAGGTCCCCGTCTCTAGGGACATTCGAAATCAGTTATCACGAGAAAATTGAGATATTATATTCCTGTGTTCTAATTGAGCTACAACGACATTGTTTTTGTTAGAGAATTTATTGCATTTTATAAACCTGTGGGATTTGTTTGGCTGAAAATAGTGGTATTATTTTTATCATATTGCTGCATTTGAGTGTATAATAAAAATAACTGAAAATACTGAATATATAAAAAAATGCGTAAATCACGTGATTCTTTCAACCATCAGTTGGTGTCATGATATCGTTGGGTCAGCTACCAAAAACCATCGACAGCGAGTACGGTTTGGATCAATAATATTAAGAGAAAATGTGAACATGTATAGCAATACCATCATTTTGTTAATTAAGACTTAGAGGATACCCTAGATGCCAATCAGAACCTCTGAAAATTCAAATT
This sequence comes from Solen grandis, assembly GCA_021229015.1. Lineage (NCBI taxonomy): Eukaryota > Metazoa > Mollusca > Bivalvia > Adapedonta > Solenidae > Solen > Solen grandis. The sequence goes on from CM037783.1 coordinate 53,121,534, forward strand.
TATTAGCGAGTGATTCATTTCAATACAATACACCTCTATATTACCATGTACAAAACAGATCAATCTATTTGACAAAATCAAGCCTTTGCCTGGCATTTCTTCGGACAGTAGAAGCCTACGGCACTTAGGTCTTTTGCTGTCTTGAGTAATGTATATATAGACACTCTCGTATATGTTAACAGGCTTAAAATCTCCTGTCAATGAATTATCATGTGAATATGCAGATTTAATTGTTGACTGTTCGACTGTGCCCGTATCTGTAGGGAACTCTTACACAATGATGAATACTTCCATTTTGTAATTAATTCTATTTATTTCTTCTTTTCTTTTCTCTCTGTGACAATCCACAAATTCAAATAACAACAATAATATAATCAGTGAAAACACAATAATAGTAAATAGGAATAATGATGGTTATCCACATAAATGTCCGTGAAATCACAGTACATACCAATATCAAATAGTATTAAATATCAGTTAATAGTTTTGTGTGTGTGTGTAAATAATAGTTTTCGTTAGGAAATCCGAAATGATGAATGAAAGAAAGTATGAATAAAGAAATGCTTAATTATTGCATCATATAAAATATCCATATTCCTTTCTAAATTTAATTATAGAAAAAAATAAATAATTGTAACAGTTTAAAGTACAAAGCTACTGGTAAAATATGAGAAACATTTTACCGGTGTAGCATATACCTAGAGAAAAAAATGAAAATATGATCTAAGTTAAACAATTATTTAATTAGCGTTTTTAATTATTTCCTATTGCCTGATTTGTTCTCAATACTCACAATATCTAAACGGGATTGTCTTATAAGTACAGTGCTCAAAAAATTATTAGCATCGATGGATTTCAAATCATATGAAATGTAACTGTGATACATTCGTAAATTTTAAAGCATCGATAGTAGCTTAATTTTATTTAAATTATTTTACACGTCACCGTATGCTGCAGATCCTATGAAAACCCATTCGATAGTTGATGCATCTGTGAACGTTACTATACAAGTCGGTAAATTGTGTGACGGTAGTTTGATACAAAAGGTAAACCATGATTAGTTTGCTAACAAAACTTAAAGATAGCTAATAAAACTTTAACTTTTCATATTCTTCAGTGTTTATTTTCATATCCTAGATGTGGCAATTACTAAAGTAATCTTATACTAATTAAAATGGCACAAAACTTCGCCTAATTCTGCTCCTGATCGAATGCTCAATTTGATCCGTTTTTTTTTTTTTGTTTTGTTTTTTAAGGCTGACCAAAGGTCGTGGGTTCTCATTCGAATGCTTAGTTCTACCTTTTCACGTAAGACTTTGAATAATTTTCAGATTGATCCCAAAAGTGTAAATCAAAAAGATTGCGTGCATGATTGTCGATTGCAAACATACTCCCATAAAAATATTGTCAAAGAAAAAGAAGTCCGCATTTAGTTTAGTCAGGAATGGTCTTACTTAATTGTATAATACTGTAATCTCGTTTCCATATATACAATTAGTATTATCATACCTATGTGCAGTACACTACCAACAAGAATTAAACAGAGTGCATCTGAACGTAAAAAAACAAAATTCCTGCCTCATAAAAACAACCGGGGGGTTTTTAAAAAAAAAAAAAAAAAAAATATCGCTGTCTCGTGGCCACGAGATATAACTAAGAAAAATAAAATAAAAAAACGAATATCAACTCGTGACCACGAATTGGTAACTAAGAAGAAAAACAGTTCTCGCTATATCGTGCCACGAGTTAGCTAGCCAATTAGATCGTGAGTATCGAGGTAATCTAACGATTTGATTGGTCAGCTAACTCGTGCCACGATATAGCGATAACTGTTTTTTGATTTTTTTTTCTTAGTTACTTATTCGTCGCCACGACTTAGCGAGAACTGTTTTTTTTCTTTTCTTAGTTATATCTCGTGGCCACGAGTTAATATTCGTGTTTTGATTTTTTCTGAGTTATATCTCGTGGCCACGAGATAGCGATATTTGTTTTTCGTTTCTTTTTTCTTAGTTACTCGTGGCCACGAGATAATAATTAAGAAAAACACCATGTCCCCCGGTGCTTCCGTACATAAAGATATACTTAGTCTAGATTGCATGCAAAACTTTCCAAACCCAAAATGCGACGATGACGCCAACTTTAACGCCCGGGTAAGTAGAACAGTGGATCATATTCCTCAAACCGTCGAACTTAGACTGTTGGTACTGATGGGTCACCATCTCACGACAGAGTCTATAAAGGAGGTCATTACCATATCATGCTCTATACCACTCCATGCATATTCATGCTATGATAATTAAGCAATTCAATCGGGCTGACTACGGTCATGTCTGTATGCCACTTCTTACTTTACTAGAACATTTCGTTTCCGTCGATTTGGACACTTATACTGTGTTTTTGATTATAATAGTGCTTTGCGCCTGGGATGGTATTTAACATACCCCCACTCTCTCTCTCCCCCCCCCCCCCCCCCCCACACACACACTAAACCCTGTCCCTGGGGATACGAACTTCGGCAACTTGACTAGTTTGATTCCGTTATTGCACATGCGAGTATACATTTTATCATTATTTTGTTTATGAATGGAATATACATGTACTTTTATATAAACACTACGAATTCATTTAAAGGTATTGAAAAACACAGCCATGACATTTTACCAGATCTTAGTTGCACGACACACGATGTATGCCTGTTTGCACGCACGCGCAAATTGGTGTTGCTATGGACAGTTTTATTTTTCTATATCAAATATCTCGTAAGATTAATGAAATACGGCTAACATGTCACTAATAGTGGGCCATACGTTGATGTCAAATTGACATTACATACTCGCGCGCTTTAATTCTCGCATTAACACACACACACACACACATGCACGCATATGTACCTGGTAACATTTAATGGGCATCATTCAACTGCACATCCGTCCACACCATGTATTTTAAAGCACGCAAAATTGCTCGCTCCTGCGCAATTTACCAAACACAATAAGCAAATGGACAATACACACACACGTACGCACGTACGCGCATGACATTTCTCACTTTACAACAATAAAGCAATACCATTATAGACAGATTAACACGTTACCTTACTCAGCCTGTTCTTGATGATATCCATGGTGTAATATTTAATCCACTTTCATATATAAGATACTGATGTATAATGCTACATGAGATCTTCCGCCTACGCATGTAGTCGGTTTCATATGGGTGTCGCAAACATGGTCCACCTAAGCTCTGACCCCCAAATGGTTGGCTGTGTGTGCTTTATTCAGAACACTCTTTTCATATGTTTGTTCTGATCTATAATGGACACGACAGGCGCTGAGAATGCTTCTCCGATCTCCAACTGTTACTTGGTCTGTAAAGTTTCCTAATTTGGAACGGACAGAAATACGAGACGTGTGAACAGAAGTAATTGTGGTAATTATTTGATCACGTTGCTGCTATGACGTGGATTCCATATTCCAGCATTTGTATGCAATGAGTGATGATAATTCCTGATAATTGTCTCAGAAATCGTGTAGAGCTGATTCGACTAATTGGAATGATAGCAGATTTTGTCAATGGTTTGAATAGTGTTTATCAAAAAACAGTCACCTGGGTAAGCCATCTAAAATCAGTGTAGTAAATTGTACACCTGAACAGAGCTGGGTATATTTAGAAACATACAAATTCAGTGGTGTGAAATTATATAAATGCGTTTATTTTATACATTCAGTTAAAACAATTGAATTCCATGGGCATGTAGGGGGTTAAATGAATGGTATTACAAGCTGATATAAATTTTAACTCCAAAGAATGCTAAATCAATTGGGGACACTGTCTCCAGCGAGGACTTCTATATCAAAGACGGTTGTCAAGAGATGAGCAAATGTCTCCAGAAAGTGCCCAGTCTTTGTCATAGTTCTATATGTCGATGGTCGATAATGCTGACCGACAAACTTCCATCTGACAGCGATCAATACCAGAGCAACACACCTCCCCTACCACAATCGGGAGGTCACTTTTCTCGAGATAATTATAGTTATAATGAGATAAATTGCTCCCAGGTTTTAGGTACACAATAGCCGCTCTGAGTATCTATCTCAAGTACGTCATGTGTATACCTGATTTTGAAAAAGTCAATCAAAGGGAGGTATGTACGCGATAAGGTTCGGTGTTGTTGCCGTGCGGAATGCATTTTTCTGTCTCGAAAATCCATCTTATCTTAAATTGTAAATACGTTTGAAGTGACACTCACTCTACAATTGTTAAAATTTTCAAGTTGAAGAAGACTATGATGATGACTCAGAATTGAACGTAAACACGACAATATTTACAGAGACGTACCATGTGCTCGAAATCGACAGAAAATAAATAATTTTATAAAACGTATTCTTATAACACTTTGACACGGGTAGAACAACTCGGCATTGATTTAGCTCTACGGAAAGGAAAGTAGATGTCCATCTATTCCTTATTGGATTAATTAGCCTTATCATCTCATGTACTTATTTGGGTGCGTCGCTTTCTAGCTTTCACTGTATTAGTGACGATACTTGTAAAGATGCACGAAATAACTGTTGTTTAATATTATCGAGAGCATATGCATTCCTCTTGCTTAATACTTTACTGTGCTAGTCCGCTGTTCTTGTCATGTATTGGTATGTGTACAACGAAAAAAAAAGAAGATATTGCTGATTTCAACAAAAATACTTAATGGGGCGTTGGTAGGTTCAATACCTGAAAATATGCAACTAAATCTATATCATAAGGAAAATATTTAAAAATTAAGGTGCATGCATTTTAAATTTAGCAATCAGATTTGAAAATATTTGACTGTAAAGTGAACATATCATCATATGAAACTGAGCCAGTATGATTACAACAGACTAAATTTTTACATTCATTGAGTCGTAAACTAAATTCCCTCCTTAACATGATAAATCTGATTTAAGGTAGATTTTGACAATTTGGGATGATTAAATCAATTGAAATAACGCATAAACCTGTACACCAAAAAAGAAGTTAATGAAAACACACACACACACACACACACACACACACACACACACACGATCTAAACCCAA
>CM037783.1:53126711-53176711 GCA_021229015.1 Solen grandis
ATGAACTTTATCAGTAAAAAGAAAAAAATAAACATAATTGCAATATGAAACTGAAGAATACAAAATACCACCAGTTATCTAAAGGCGACCAATTTTGCCTCAGCACTACCTTTGGGAAGCCCTAGTCCCAAATGATATTTGGCGTAAAAATTCAAATTTGCTTAGGTACGCCCCTCAAATTATTTTGTTTTCTGTTTCCTGATAAAATCAGGATAATAGAAAAGCTTTGCTGATACTGAAAATAATATCTTTATTTGATAAGCAGTTGTTTTTGTTTACGTCACACGTCGAACTTTACGAGTTTCTCGTATTACATGCTAATTAAAACTTGCAGCCCCAATCTTTGGCAAATCTGTTTTCAGGTTTACATGTTTAATATATATAGGATCTGACATGAATTGTTTTTCATATCAAATTTTAGAAAACGAGTTCATGAAAATGTTATTAGCGACCTCTGACAATGACAATTCGTGTCAGATTCTTTTTATCATGTGACCTATACTGACAGTAAATCGAGATTAAAACAAGAAATGAACGGACTGTGAACGAATTACTGTTTGTAATCTAACCACCAAGAACAAAGTTTCAAATTAGAACTGATTTCGCATACTTTTTAAGCATCATTATACATGTATGAGAATGCATCTTTTTTATCAAATTTAAAATTCAGCTATATTTGTCATTTACCAAAAGTTGTACATGACTATTTTTCATATATTTTTCCTATGGGTTACATTCCGGACCGTTAAAATCACGTTCCTAAGATATGATTTGGAACCCACAATACCTGACATGACAATTAACCAAGGAAATAGACCATAAGGTATATAATATAAGGTATTGTCTCTCTATATAACCATTCAATGACCGGAGGCGAAAAGGTATGTCAATAATTGGAACTCTACCAGGTCACGAGGTGGGTTTCCTTATGTTTTATGGCGCTTTAGCGGAAAGGAAATAAAAAAAACACGCTTGTTTCCCGATAGGGAAAAAATCGAAAGTGTAAAAAAGGCAAAAAAAAACGAATGTGTAGAGATTTGGTGGTGAGTTTGAACGTTATAATTTAGCAAAATAGAAAGCTTGATACTTGCAACGAAAATTTGCATATTCGTCAACAAAACGCGTTAAAGGTTTCATGAATCAGTTATTTTTTAAATGCACCCATCAGGCGAATCACGATAAATTAATATTTCGTCCCTCGTTTTTTTGTTTTTTTTCTTGTGCATTGCGAAGCAAAACATGGCAAGTGCAGGGCAAGTTTCGAATTTTTCTGACACTCCGTTAGATGAAACAGGACAATTTAAAATTTTGATGCAGATATTATCACAACTAGCTTTGATATTTTAATATAGTTGATATCAATTTAAAGTATGCAGATTCCAGAGGGCCTCACTCGGTTGAATTTGATCTAATTTACACTGATGTCATTTATTTTACTTACTTCTTCTCTTTCTATCTTCCTAACTTTCCTATTTTGTTGTGCTTAGAAAAAGTACATTTGTCTACTAATAAGTATTTTTCCCCACTTGATATATAGAGCATACCATAGTAACGACAACTTCGAAAGGGGAAATAAGCTTTATAAGCATTAGGGAGCTTTCGTTTAAATCCCCATGTATTAATATCAATACCTTTATGACATCCTGTAACGTATTTACATTTCATATATATATATGCTTCACTGATGTTTTTCTTTGTAACTATGTTTGGGAAATAAAATATGTTTAAACCAAAATTTTATGCTGTTGGAGCGCAATTTCGCTTACAGTCAGAAACCTGCAAGCGACTCATTCTATCCATAGCATGAACAGTACAAAGGTGTTTCGAAACCCTGCTATACACTCTCGACTTTTCGACTTGTGCTCCATCAAAGCGACAACTAACATACGTATCGGACTTCTCGCCACGCCCACGCGAAATAGCAGTAACAACCAACATGGTCTCAAGAATACATGTCATATCATTTATTCGAGAATACCATACCTGTATCAGAAGTCACTCAATTAGATTACTGACTCTATAGGCATTTATATTCAGTGATGCATAGCGGTCAACTACATAATCGTAAAAGCTAAATTCAACAACGACGTTGACATGATCGGTCTTATTTGAGACCCCTTTGTCTTTTTATATATCCCTATTTTTCGTAAGTGAACTCCTATTTTATAGATTTCTTTTTTGACGATAACCATTTTGAGTCATTTCATTCATTATACCATTATACTCTATGACAAATTTTAAAACTGGGGTTAGATGGAATTCCGGAAGCGTGTTGCTTTGCGTTTCGTTGCGTTCGGCAAAGAAGTCTCTTTTATATCAAAATAAAGCTTTTCTTAATATCCCTTTACATATTTGCTTCATAATCACATACATTTAATTTAGACAGTACCATCACCATTTCCCACAGAATTATGACGGGAGTGGGCGGTTGTTGGTTCGATCTCCCGGCCGCGACATACCAAAGTCGTAAAAAGTGGTACTGATATAGCTTCTTTGCTTGGTGCTCAGCATATAAGGGTAATTTCAAGACTGTTCGATCCTGTGTCGGTATAACGTTACCTGTTGTGGTATCATGCCACATGTCTCCGGCTTGGTACTTCAGTGTGGCAGCACTAAATCTGTCTCAAGTAGACATAGTCTCCAAATGATTGAAATACAGTCGGCAAGACGTTAAACCCAACAAACAAACAAACAAACAGATTTGTGACCTTGACCTTCATGTGACATTATGGAAACTTTTTCATTAATCACCATGGTTGGGTATGAACTACCAGCATACATAACTTTAATTTTGCTTATTTGGTTGCTTTTTGGCAATGCGTTTTTAAAATTAGCTTTTTCAGTCACCGTATAAACGATACAATATGCAGTCGAATATATGCAATACATTTTTCATTATATGAGATGCTGAGATGCCATACCATATTTGTGAAGAATGTATGATGTATTCATGTAGTTTACATGCAATCTATCAATCAACCCAGCCGCTTTAGTGGTATACATTTGGTGTTTATATACCTTCATGCAATAGATTTATTAGGATTCATGCTACTGGTCGTTTACTCTATACAAGGAAGCAATATACTTATGTATTATGGGTGAACATTTGCATATGGTAGAATTGTCAATACGAGTTTCGTACATACAGCTAAAACAACTAAAAAGTACAAGGCCACAAAAAAGTACCCTGCAGATAACATATTGGAAGAGAAGAGTGAAGTGAACCAGTTGAAATGGTTTACACTAGAAAAGGAGAAGGAAGTATAGAAAACATACTACCCCTAGACAGAATCATGGACAACAATGTACAGATTATCAAGGGTTTAAAACAGCTGAAAGGCCGAGAGTTGTACACACCGAAAGGTATGACAGCTGCGAATAATTTTAGGATGGTACTGTGATGAATATCGTTTGAATATTTGCCAAAATTAAGACGAACCTTCTTTGGGGTTTCGAAATGTCCGACCCACTTCGGTTTGATCATCTGTGTGTATAGGAAACAATTTATATCGCAAATCCATATTCTCTCCCCTGCTCTTCGTAACTTTAATAATATTTTACAGTTGGGTCAAAATATGAAAAAATATTTTATACTGACGCAAAAAGGAAACTGTGGAAATGGCTTGAATGATTACTTTTGAAGTTCGATCCCCGGCCGCTACATACCAAAGTCGTAAAAAATGGTACTGGTATAGCTCCAAATGATTGAAATACTGTAGGTGGACGTTAAACCCAACAAACAAACTCATCTGTCGTATTCTGTTAAAATTAGCGGTACAATATTATGTTTTTGCAACGTTAAATGTCGTAGGGGTCAAACTTCAAATTAGCAACTGATGATGTTAACTTGACACTGCTTTTTCCCAGAGGGTTTTTCTGTTAATGTGTTTTTGTTCAATACCAAGTATGTCCACCTCCTTCCGATCTTGAGCAAAAATAATGCCCTGGGAGAACTGAGGAACGTTCTTATATATGACTATTATTCTGTTTTAATATAAAATGCAATCCCGTTCATTTATGTTGTAAATAAATATCGTTCATATGCAATAAAATCATATTTGAATTCATTTTCTACATTGTATATATTCATGATCTATTGTTTTTATATACAATAAACTAAAATAAATTTCAATATATTTCAGTTCATATAGGAAAAACACCCGTAGTAGAAACAGTATTTTCATACTATTGTACAAATGAATTGTGGGTAAATTATTCATAACCTACCATTCATTGACTTCATGAGCTTTACGTTCATATACGTTAAGGGACATTATTTCAGTAGTTTCTAGATTTTGCTTACATTGGGCGATGTCGGGCTGATGGTAAGAAGCATGTTGTACCCATGTTGTACCCATGTTGTACCCATAAAGTAAACTAATCAATCATTGAACTACCCTTTTACTGAATATTAGGAAAGGAGTACACACTAGAACAATTTTAGCGAATTTATTACGTAACAGCCGAGGTTCAAAGCTACAGAAACGGGTCACTACTATACGTTTGAATTACGATTGACTACGAAAAAGACTTATTCACAAAGGAAAACACATGTAGTATACTCGATTAGATGATATTACAATGGTTAGTATTGATTCTACATGAATGTATTGTATTACAGACATATCTTGTTGCAAGAAAAAAATATTTTGCGTTGACCTATAAATGTCGCAATGTCATATTGTATATGTTTAAAGGGACACCATAAATTGTTTACTTTGTTCGATTCCCGGTCGCGGTAAAATACCGTCGGCTATTTTTCATGTGAATAAATGTTTTTAAAGCCTTCAAAATTTTAAGGCTTCATATTCAAATAAAGAAAGAAACAAAAATTCAGTGGAGCTCTCTGAATGAGACTGATAAACGTTTAACGTTGTTTACGTGATGCCATTTTCGTTTAAATATGGCGACCGGCAGGATGTAGTTGTTTCAAAAGAAAAGTGTTCGTCTTGATCAAGGCTATAAAGCCGAAATATTGAAACAGAGTGTTGTTAATACATAACTCATCATATTGTCCATTTTTAAATTATCTCCCATGGCCATAACTTGAAAAGCATACAAGGTTGACTTGAAACGCCATGTATAAATAAATAGTTAATAGTAATAAATAGTTAGTTAATGGCAATATATTGCAGTTCTTAAAGTGATTCATTCATCAACAGAAAGAGTTAAAACAATTATTTATTTGCAAGTATAATAGCACTTGTCGAAAACAAGTTGCCACTTTGCACTAGGCAGTAAGCAAAACACACTAAATTAAATATATTCAAAGCTGGCAGCCCAAATGAGCAATTAAATTATGCTAGGACCCATTCTTAATGAAGTAAAATCGCTCTAACTTTCTCTGTGCAGAGTGTACGACGAAGTTTACCATTGCACATGCGTACCAGGTACGCATCGCTTATGTTTTCCATAATGTTAGGAAATATTGTAAATCTGTAGAAATAATCATTCGGACCGATGTGTAGGGCACAAATGATGAAGAAATAGAATACTTACAACAGTTTTCTCCTTTGAAGCGAGGTAACAGATGCTTGCTTGCTTCAGACAGTTTAAAAATGACGTCACATATCACGTGGTATGGTCACACTGTCATTAGGTCAACCCGTTATGGAACTGGGCGTCAGGTACGGGATCAATCTCATTAAAATCATATTGAGTATACTCTATCATAGTTCACTAACTGAATCTGACCACATCGTGTAGAAGGTCGTCTCAGATTGACCTTTGTGTAAGCCAATCGAATCAGCGCCTACAAAATCGTTAGGTATAACATCGGGAGGTAACCGCATCACTAAAATTAAATTAAAAGATGGTATACTGTTGGGAGAACTACCACATAATCCCGAGAGTACCAAATCAACTTCTTTTTCTTCAGGCTTCTGTAATGTAGTAAGAACATCTTTCGCAGCAGTTGTTGAGGCATCCATTTTAAATGTTTTACCGAAGTCAGTTTGAAACACGCTATTTAATTAGTTTAAAATCGAGCACTTGTTTCTGCATATAGGTTACTTCATAGGTCAATCTGACGTGACCGTTCCGTAGGAGATACGTATTATTTAAATGCATACAGACACAAAAAGATCTGATACAGCATGTAAATAATTTAGATATTATTATTATTGTTGCTCCAAGAAATGATGGATTGTGATGATGCTAAAGGATATTTCATTAAAGAATAAGACATATATACGTACTAAATTACTAATAATCTCGAAATAGTTTCAATTCCAGTCGCAATGTCGTGTTTCTTAGTATAAAAAGTCAAAACACAGCCTTTGCTTTGTTCGATTCCCGGTCGGGGCAAAATGCCTTCGGCTATTTTTCATGTAAATATTTTGAAGCCTTTTTGTGTTTAAAGGCTTAATAAAAAATAAGTCGGTAAGAAATAGTTGAAAGACAATTTGGTCAGCACTTTGAATACATTGTATCATATGAGTCTTTTATATTTTTAAAGCCTTTCTCAGGTGGCTTTATAACCAAGAAGAAATTAATTATGTATATTCTGCCTTGTGATCTCCCATTTCGTATAAAAATATTTAAACTACTGGAAGGGTAAATATACTTAAGTTAAAGATTAAATACATGAGATGTGTGTCAGTTTTGCCAAAAGAAACTTGTTACTTGATATAAAGCATGAAAATTGAATATTTACAAATGTTCTGACATGGTGTTGCTTTCTTGAACAGCCCATACATCGAACACTGGCTCACTCTTAGGCTGAACTAGACTTAATGCGATTAGTTGCAAACAATGCAGTACCGTAGTATATGTTGGAGAGACAGAAAGACAAGTACGAGAGAGGATTAAGGAACACATTAGAGAAGTCCGCTTAGTTAAAGCCAAGCCAATAAACACACACTTCACCAGGACACAGCATTCGATTTCGGACATGACATTTACAATTCTAACATAATTATATGATGCAACAAAAACAGAAAGACAGTTTCATGAAACTGTACAGATAAATTCGTTTAAATATGGCGACCGGCAGGATGTAGTTGTTTCAAAAGAAAAGTGTTCGTCTTGATAAAGGCTATAAAGCCGAAATATTGAATCAGAGTGTTGTTAATACATAACTCATCATATTGTCCATTTTTAAATTATTTCCCATGGCCATAACTTGAAAAGCATACAAGGTTGACTTGAAACGCCATGTATAAATAAATAGCAACTGAGAGAAGTAAAGTGATCCAAAACCATAATTCTTCCTGTTGTGTGTGTGTTTTTGTTTTGTTTTTGTTTTTCTTGTTTTTTGTTTTTTGTCCAGACTACAGATCAGATACAAGGTATTGCTGATTTTAAACTCAAAGTATAGATAGATGGAGAGAAGAAGAAGTGCAGTGACCAAGAACTTGAACCCTACCTAGTCCCCTTTATTTATTATTTTATTGAATATTTTTGTGGGATCACGACTTGATAATTGATAACATTACTACATTTCAATTATCATCAATAATTTGACATCATTGGAACGGGGTCTTAATGTGTTTGGCTTGGGCGGGGGCATTGTGTTTTTCCACACATCTTTTTAAATAGTGTTTATACATTTGTCAATCTTCTGATACTATTCCTGAATGAAATAAATGAATTAAAAGACTAGGCCATTCAACCACGGAACAACACTAATGCTAAATGTCAGGGGAAGGAGATAAAGTGAATCTACCTCGCCCATGAGTTGTGGATAAGGAAATCCCACCCAAGGGTTGAGATACGTCCAAAAATACGAGGCGTGCCGGGATTTTTCGGACGTATCTCAACCCGAGGGTGGGATTTCCTTACCTACAACTCAATGGGTGCGGAAGATTGATTTTCTCACCAACCAACGATCATTTTCAGCTTTCTTTGTACACAACACCGCATTATGGTGTTTCTTTTCCACGTGGTACATGTACTTTCTAATCAATACACAAGACCGCATTACGGTGTTTCTATTTATAGCAAAAAAAACAAAAACAAAAAAAAAACCATATTTAAAATTCAAGTATACAAGATGCCAGTCGTTACTTTACGTTTGAGTTACGAATTGAGAAAATAAAAGAGAGATTTATTCATTAAGGAAAGTATTATACATTAGTATATTTTGGCATCGTTATTCTACATGTATTATACTACAAAAATATTACTAGAAAAAAACAACACTTTATGCTTTTTATCTTCCTTCCCGTTGCAATGTCATATTGTATATGCGTAAAGGGACACTACAAATTTCTTATCTTGTTCGATTCCTGGTCGCGGTTACTTACCGTCGACTATTTATGTGAGTAAATCTTTTCGAAGCCTTTCTATTTTAAGGCTTAATAGTAAATTATAGAGAGAAACGGAAAACAATCAGTAACGTACCCGGTGGTCGAGTGGTTAGAGCGTCTGCCTCGGGAGCAGGAGGTTGTGGGTTCGATCCCTGGCCGCGACATACCAAAGTCGTAAAAAATGGTACTGTTATAGCTCCCTTGCTTTAGGTAGTTGTAGGACTGGTTAGCCCGGTGTCAGGATAATGTGACTGGGTGTGGTATCATGCCAAATGTCTACGGCGTGATATTGCAGTGTGACAGCACTAAATCTGTCTCAAGTAGGATGCCTGGATAGCGTAGTGTTAACGAGCCTCGCTTCTCACCAGTGCGTCCCAGTCACGTACGTGAGAGGGTACGGTGGTCGCCCGTCCAGACACGTGTATTTTCTCCGGGCACTCCGGTTTCCTCCCGCAATAATGACCACATACGCCGCCATCAGAGCCATCGAGTTTGATTAATATAAGTTGTGATAACTTGTTTCGTAATCGATGTAAAATAAAGTATTAGTAGACATCGTCTCCGGTGGGACATTTAAACCCAACAAACAAACAATACAATCAGTGGAACTCTTTAACCCTTTCCCTCATATAGACTCATTTTGACGCACTCAATAGGTACCACATAAAGCTTGATCTGCAGAAAACCACAGTTAAACCTTACCAAATTTGATTGTAAAATCCTCATTTCCAGACCACTGAGGAGCAGCGAACAGCATAAAACCTGATCAGCCTGCGAGTTACTCGCAGGCTGATCTGGTTTTATGCTGTTCGCATAGGTCTTTTCATGGTATCCTCTATGAGGGAAAGGGTTAAATGTAAATATTACAACACGTTTACTTCCGAATGTTTTATGAAAAAAGACATGTGCATACATGTATATTTACTTTTTCATACATGCCTTTTTTGCATTTTTGTTTCACGGTTTTAAATGACAAGTGTTTAATAATAAACATTATGTGTTTACTGGCTATTAATACGCCAGTATGTTAATTAAGACCCACGTGCTAACTACCAAATAATACATAACAAATGAGAAGTGCAAGCATACACGTAGCCTTGTCGCATTTCTTTTGAAAAATGAATAGCACTAAAAGCTTTGAGCTGACCACCAAATAAGAAATTATGTAAACAATGGACCAGGGAAACCAATCGTACCCAGCAGCAAATTCATGTATTTTGTGTCTACCAAACTCAGATTATTTTTTGCATTTAGGGATTTTTTGCGAAAGGTACATTTCAAGAGGCGTTTTTTTTTTGTTTTTTTTTGCTTTTTTTCCACCCTAGATTTTTCTAAAATTTTGCTTTGCACATAAGTACTTTAGACTTTAACTAAACGCTATGTGCATTAAAATAGGGGATAACCTTGCTCGTCTTAGAGATAAAGCTTATTGTACAAAAGCACTTTAGCTGTTTACAAAAATGACATTAAAAGATTAAAAAGATTTTATTTCTTAATACTTTGAAAGCATATCAAAATGATAGTTTCCGAAAATTTAACCATAATTTGTAACTTATAATGTATTCTCTAAGATACACCTGTAAATACTGTCAAACATGCGTTGGAAAAACAAAACGAGCATGAAATTTCGATTGTGCCGGATCAAAATGTATACCCCCCCCCCCCCCCCCCCCCCCCCCCGGTAAAGCTGTGAGATGTTATATATAATTTTCTTAATAAAATATTTTCATCGAAAAGATTTTTTTATTTTTTCAGTTTCATTTGACAGCTACGACTATAAAGGCTTTCTGAAAATGTAAAGATATATATATATATCACGTACCATGTTTATTTTTTTACTAAAATTTCTTTTTCAATGAAATTTTAGCCAAATGTGCATTAAACATTGAAATGGGACTTTTTGGACCTTAAAAACTTCGAAAATATATTTTAAAATAATGTCTTCAACGCATGAATATTAAAATTTGGGTTTTCCTTTAACATTCTTTTACAAAATATGAGAATTTCCAAATTAAAATCAGTGATAGCCCGCTCAAACGCTGTTAATTAATAAAATGGTTGATTAGCGGCCTTTTTTTTCAAAATGACGTCATTTTTCACGGTCGTGGCGAGAGTATACGAGATTTCCTTCATTAGGCTTATTTCAAACTCCATTATAGTTATCTCCCTTGAACTTACTTAGCACATCTACAACTGATGGGAGGTAACTACTGCGTGGAGTCTGTCTTTGATGATACATTTTACTTTTCGTAAAAAAGGAGTATAAACTATAGCTGTATTGAACATGCATTCATTGTTGGCAGAATTAAGTTCTATTCCGTGCGGTTTTTGGCCAGCATGTAGCAAATACTAGCCCTCGCCGTTTCCAACATATCTATTTTAATATCAAAAAATCAGGGAAACTCATTTATGAGGGACCATCTCATTAACACATGCATTCACTAAATAAGAAACAAATCATGACAACCAGCAAAGCAAATACTGGTATGATGACAAGAACAATGACGAGCACTAGTATTAGGTATAACTGCATTTGGTTGGCTTTCATTGCACTTTGAAAGGCACAAAAGTAGAACATTAGTCGTGTTGTATAATCACAGAGCTATGTCAATTTTAATGAGTGTATTGTATATAATGTGCCATGACTGTATAAGTATGGCGTGTATTACGTTGCAATATTCGATATATTCTATTTATGTGCAATAAATATGATTTATATTCTAATTTTTTTAATTTTTTATTCCAATTAAACATTGTATTATTTGTTTATTCAAAGACCTTAAACCAAGAAATGCGCTACTCGGCGAGATATCATAAATTCTCGGCGCGAACTCTTGAAGGTGCGGGTAAGAACGAGAGTAATTATTTAACCCTAAAACATATTGTAGGTATGTGTGTTGTTTTACATTCACTATATACTGACATTATTCCTTAGTTTAGGAAAGCTTTGGATAACAAATAAAAAAGTTTTGTAAAATATCCCCAAGTACTTGTTTCTATTATGGCGACCATAATATTCTACCAAAAGAAGTATTCACGCTTAACACGTTATCTTAAAGATAACATGTATGTACTTGAGTGTATATCTGACGTTGAATGCTGTTTAAATGACTTTTTTTTTTAATCATAATTAACTCTAATGGCCCTTTTTCTTTAAATTCCAAATGGCGTCACTGTTCGCGTTCTTGGCGAGAGTATACGAGATTTCCTTCATAGGCGTATTTAAGTAGCACATCTCCATTTGTTTTAGGTCTTTGGTTGTGAATTAAAATCGTAGAAACAGTACTCTGGTGTCCCTTACAGCGTCATGGTGTTTAACATTTGCTACGGTTGTCTACGATTATTTATGGATAACTATGGCTGTGTTGATTCATAACCATATTATATTGAGTGACAACGTGCTTATTAGAATAGTTACAGCTACATATCGAGTCATTTTGACGATATTTTGGGTCAACCTGACTTTAAATGAAGTTAAAATGTACATATATTGAGTGAGATTGTCATAATGTCTTGTGGTAAAGTCGTTATATAGATAGGATATTATTTATTGGGTTCATTTTATATACGCATCGTTTAGAAGGCCTTATTCCATGCCATTGTTATCTTTTTTTATTATTTCTGTATGTGTATGATAACATAATTTGCATTATTGTTTCATTAAGGCGCACAATGCGCTGAAAGACTGACGACGAGATTTATGCATGTTAGCCATTCTTGTAATTCAAACTCCAACGTTTAATCAGGGTTGATATTTCACGTGATGTCATATGACCCGTTTTCCTGCAACTCTAGTTTCTTGTAGTAAAATAAACTCGCTCTTTGGTTCATGATAACCCCGCCGACAGTCCCTCAGTGCCTTGAGCGTTTTGATTTGTTTCATAATGGTCCATTCATACCTACGGGGTTAGGGCCGGCAATCGAAGCGATACAAAACGGTTAAAATGGAAGTGTTAATTATGCAAATTAACAATGCCTGCTTTGATTTACGACTACGTAAGACTGGCGGCTACCTCCAGTCTAAAGACTTAAAAAAATCATTTTTCCATCATAATTATTATATATTTGCACCAAAAGTTTGTTTAAAGCAGCTTGTTCACAGATGGTCATTTACTAAGAATTTGTTGTTGTTGTTTTAGCTATGTGTGTGTATAACGTCTATCAATACCCATCTACAAATGAGTGGTCACCCAATGCACAAGCAACCGTCCGTAATTGTAAAAAATAAATAAATGGGTGGTTTCTCCACCGCAGGCAGTATTGAACGGTATTTAACCTATATATAGAACTATAAAACCTACTAGTATATTGATTTAGATTTTCTATATGTGTTTGCCGCCACATGACTAATCACATCATTCTTCGCGCATGCGCTCATATCACAGGCTGAACTTCGATACCCGGAACTGGTGAAGACCGTGTAACTTGACACTGCAAGCACGTGCTTCGGTGATACCGTATTTTACATTTAACCTATTTCACCTAAGTGGCGTTTGCGTAAATAGCGTTTTCCCGTGCGAGGTGACCTAGCTAGCCTACACTTCTCGGGAAATAAAGACTACATCAAGTCCATCATTATATATATATATATATATATAGGACACCATGCTCGTATATCCATGGTAACCGATTTTAATAAAGAGCTAAATATACATCTTGAGTTAAAAAAAAGAAGATATGAAGAGAATACACATGCAGTTACTAACAGATAATTCAATACAGTTCAATTTATCTGCATGAATTGTTTGAATATCGCCAGGCCCTTCATTTTTACAGGAAAAAAAATCGAAAAGAGAGTTAGAAAAGCTTCAAATCCTAAAGTCTTAAGATATTGCAACATCCATGCAATAATAAACACGTTATAAATGAAGCGTAATAAACGCGTTATAAATGCAGCCACCCGCTATTTGCAAGGCGATATCTATTCGCTTTTTTTTTTATTTCTTGAGGCATATTCTATTTTTATTTGATATTAAAGCCCTAAAACATTAAGGCTTCGTAAAGATTTACTCACATGAAAAATAGCCGACGGTAATTAACCGCGACCGGGAATCGAACACTGACAAGCGTTTCTCAAAGCTTCATAAAGCTACAAAATAACACATAGCGAAGGGTAATAAATTGATACTTTCGTATATGATATATATTTTTTGAAAAATGAACTTTGAAAACGTCTTTATTGTATTTTATAAACTGAACGATAAAATACACTTTTTTCAGAGTATAATCGTGAAAATTAATGACAATCGCTGCATACAGTCGAGAATTAATTTCTAATTTATATTACCTCCCTTTAACAAATTATTTTTTAACTATTTCTACCTTTTTAATTCTTTTTTTTTCTTTGTTTTTGCGATAATTACTTACAAATCAAAGTCTTTTGAAGGTTTCAGCCTGATAGAAATTTATTACGGTAACTGATTAATAATTTGATGAATTGATTGCTTAATCGATTTGATAATTAAATAAATAAATAAATAAATAATTAAATAAATAAATAATCATTTTAACGCTCAATTATCCGATCTTAAACCCCCAGAAAAATAATACAAGGCAACAAATTGTTCAATAAAGTATATTATGAAATTAAACATTGTTTTATCATTTATGTAATTTCTATACCAGCTTACTAATTTATTATCAGAGGTGAATAACGTACGTACTTCTTGATACTGGGTAAAATGTTGAAGGGATTGTCAAAGGGATGGTAAGTCGTGAATAAGTTGTTTTTATTTTTACTCTGAATTGAAATTAACCATTCAACTGTATTTTATAAAACCTTTTTTTTTTTCATTCAAACTTCAGTGAAGATTACGAAATTTCCAAAATCAACAAGAATCGAATTGTAATTTGGATTAATTCCCTTTAACATATTTTAATTTAGATATTTTTTATTCTATCCTCTGCATTAATTGTTATATAGTGCTCTGTCTGTTGATAGAAAGGCATGCATTTTAAGAAGAAAAAATATATAGTTATTAAATATATTTAAATCTCCAGCCAACTTAAACCATAGAATTTAATGATTTCGAAAAACAACAAAATAGCTATTTAACACCATCTTACAGACGTTTTGAACAGCATTTTGAAGCTAACATGACAAGAAGTATACATGCCAAATGTTGAGGGTCCAAAGAGTCACAGCTTAGTGTTTTAATGCATATTTGGCAAAGAAATAAAAATAAAAAGTCAGTTTTAGTTAAGAAAACAAACTTGGTGAGATATACATTTTTTTTAATGTTATTTTTTTTAAAATTATTTTCTGAAAGTCTTTATAGAGCTATCAGATGATTTAACAAGAACTATATTATATAATTCCATAGCCTCTTTTGTATATATTTTAGTCCAGACACAATGACTACTTTTGCTGGTAGTGTAATTTTTAATGCATGCATGTTTGACAGAATTTTTACCTTTAACTTAAAATAACACATTATAAACTACAAATTATGATAAAACAATTTCAATATGCTATTTTTCCATTTTTAATGCTTTATTTTTTTTTAAATTTTAGCAAACAGTGATGTTTAATCATAACTAAGCTATTAACGAAACGAGCATTTTTAATTAATTCATATTATCTAAAATAATTTAGAAATCATCTAAAAGAACTATGTGTAAAATTTTAGAAAATTCTGTCCGTTCACCTTCAGTACAAGTTATACAAGTCATAAGACGTTTTTAACCCGGTTTTTTTTTTTTCGTTATTTTTTTTTTTTTTTATAACCCTTCACAAAGATACGCTGTTTAAACATGTCCACCCTCTTTCTTTGTCCAAGCCATTGCGATTTTCCAAAATGGCAGCCTCCATAGGACATTAGCAACACTTAATAGAATACACTGTAATAAGAAGCAACAATGTCGTCACGTTTGAAGAAATATGAAATTTTGCCAGTTGTTGTAGTTGAAGACCACCACGAGGTGAAAAGCTTTGTTAAAAACAGATTTATTTATAATTTTCTCCCAATCGACATATCGTTCAATCATCCCTGGCACAGGCTTCATTTGTCGACAGTTAAGTTGACCAAGTTAAAGAGGAAACAGCTGTCATTCTCCAGATTAAAAAAAAAGCAACATCTGTATATGAAAATATTTAAAAACTATTTACAATGCGCTGTTGTAATTACACTGAGGTGTTGCGGTCAATTCGTAACCGGTTTCAGGTCAATTCGTAACCACTTTCAAATCACTGGTCAATACGTAACCATTTTAATTGGTCGATTCGTAACTTCCCACAAATTATCAATGCTAAATTAGGAAGGATTTAATTATATGCAGTGAAAGCTAATAAATACGATACTGAATAATAAATAACATTAATAATGCGGTCTGAGGTAAATTTCAGTTTGTTGTACATATTAGATCTAGATGAAACTTGAGTATAATCACATGATGATCCAGCCCCCGGATTCCATTTCTTGATTGCAAAATGGAGTTTTATGATATATGGTGGTAAATATGTATGTATGAAAGTCTATCCTAACAATTTAGATGAAACAAAGCAGTAGACTGGACAAATGTCTCTCATAAATATATTTTTTAAAACCAAGGGACAGAGTGATTGGCAATTGTCTCAAATATTATATAAGACAATATATTTCGTAATGATAACATCAACAAACAAATAACATTTTTACCCCCCGAAAATAGATAAATTAATTATATTTTGCGCTATTTTACTATTTGATTACCATCCATGACTTTGAGTGCTGAACTTACTCCAATTTGTGGGAAAGTTATGCAATCCAAATATATTCAAATTTTGGCTTTATCATTAAATCATCTATGAACCATAACATATATTTATCACATACAATACCAATCAACACAAAATTAAAGGAATGTAAAACTGATAAAAATTAACATCTATAATATAAGGTTACATGTCGCGGTAACAAATTGGCCTATACTTTGAAAAGGTTACGAATTGACTTGTTAAAAAAGGTTACAAATGGACAAAAAAAAGAGGTTACGAATTGGTTTGATTACGAATTGACCAGTATTCCCTCTGAGTAGGTCATCCAAGGAATCCGAAGCCTTGAAACCTTCAGTCAAATTGATGTTGATGGTTCAAGTGTAGAGCTGGAACTGGTAGACATTTTGTACCTGGGTACCTGCGGCTGTATTACGCATGGGTACCCAATGTTATTAATTTCCTTTTAAATTAAAACTTGATAGCTGGCACTTGCAAAAACAAGGCCACGAACCTAACTTCTTTAAAAAGCCAAGTTGGCAGTTTTTCAGTCTTCTGCATGACAAGCAGAAGTCAAAATGCAACATTTGTGACTTTGAATTAACTTACCGTGGAGGTGGTACTTCTTTCATGAAAACATTGAGTTTATACACCCCATGAAGCTATGGAAGTGATCTGTTGACAGCCTCACCACAGAGTCTGTTGGTCCAGTGCAGATCAAATAAAACATTATGTTTTGAAAGTTTAACAGACGTCTGTTTCATTTTGAACGTTATGGGTGAACAAAATCATCTGGTGTTTGGTGGAAAATCTTGGAGTTGTTTATATGATGATTCAGTTATCTATTAGAAGGATCAAACTAATTTTTATTTATATATCTTTACTATATAATAGTCTGGTACAGGGGTAATAATTAGTACCAGGGTAGAAGCGTTACCCAACCTGATACTTGAGTACTCGAGTACTCGTCCCAGCTCTGTTTGTGTTGGGAGCTGATTCCATTCCCTGACAACTGGTGGTACTCAGTTGACTGTACACTTTGTTGACTGATTCATCCCGAACCTCTAGTTCTGGTGTCTCCAGGCTGAATGATACTGCCTTTGTTGATGTTCATGATTTCTGACCTTTTGAAGATAATTCAATCTATGTGCCCTGTGCCTGTCTATGTTCTTTCAATGGGAGGAGCCACACAAGATCTTTTACCATGATTTTATTGCAACCTTATGATTGGTCATGATAGTTGTTGTTTGGATACCTTACGCCTCTTCTTTGCACCTTCTCTAGATGTTCAACATCTATAGCAAGGTAAGGTTCCCAAGATGCTGAGGCATAGTTGAGAATGGGCAACACAAACATTTGGTATGTTTGTTCTTGGACATGTAATCTTTTTGCAATCACAAAGATTTCTCCGTAGAAGAGTTATGGGACTTGGATATAAGAATAAGCCATATTCTTCCACACTGAAGTTGTATGTGTCTGAAGTGAAAGAGGGTTGATGGTCTGCAGTTTCAGAAAAGTCTGTACGACCCAGAGATGAAATCTCATCTTAACCTGCCAAGTGCTTGTATCAAATATTCACTTATTGACGGTGCACTATTGGTAATTACGCAAATTAACAATGCCGCTGTTGCAGATCAGTTTTACATTTATTTATTTTTGACACAAAATTGATTTTTCAACACTTTCCCTTAAATTTTAAAAATACTTGTGCGTAGAGTTAACCCAGGGTTTTTCCTGAATTTTTTCAATTGGGTGTCAAATGACCCCTTGATTTAGACACACAGTGTTGGGTCATTTAGAAAGTTTGCGAGTCAAAATGGATAATTTCATGTGCCAAGGAAAACCCTGTAACCAAAAACATATTCTTTTAGTGGTTACTTACTATGGACAGTTGTGTGCAGAGGTGCTCTTATTTATCCAGATATGTTTGCATCTACAGGCATTGCCCCACATTTACAGAGCAATAGGTTCCAAACACTTGCCACTGTCAGGGGTCACACTGGTCCATTTCGACTCCCATCCAGATATGCTAATACCAGCAGAGATGTCAGCAGATGCTGTGTTTGATAAGGATCAGTTGTTTGAGTGAGTGCTCTTTAAACATTTTTAGTATATTTACAAATACAGAGCCTAAACTATTTCCTATCTTTATTATTAAAAAGGGCAAGTATACTGCCAATGGTAAGTTTCTCTCTCACTTTGTGAGAATTCAGAATTAATATGGCCACAATTTAAAGATGGTTTTGAAAACAAGGCAGATTCAAAGCAGACAGATACTTTCAGATGCTGCTTTGCTCTCATACAGTATTGTAGGACAGATTCTTTCTATTTGACATAGATAAATTTGTTTCATATACCACTCTAAGTTCTGTAAATTAGCATTCATTAGGTCATGAATATTAACAAGGTTAAGGGTTATTTTACCTCATTCTAATGTACAGGTCACTGAGTATAGAGAACTGGATCCTGCCAGCAGTGTATGCCGGTCACATTGACCACGTCATCTGGCTCAAGCCACCCTGGTGTAGTCAGGTGGAGGACAAGTCTACCAGCTTCTATGTGGGCAAGTGTAAACAGTCTGGCAGAATCAGGTGGGTCTCTCTACTGCTGTAGATTATTACTCTAATACAGGGATGTCAATATTATTCGGAGTAGGAGGTAAAACTGTAAAAGTAGAAGAGGGTAAACTCTCAACTTGATACATTTATATACATTCATGAGAGAAATGTATCTGGGTGAGGATGTTGAATATATCTGGGTGAGGATGTTGAATATTCATTCATGAGAGAAATGTATCTGGGTGAGGATATTGAATATTTATCCATCAGAGAAATGTATCTGGGGGAGGATATTGAATATTTATTCATCAGAGAAATGTATCTGGGTGAGGATATTGAATATTCATTCATCAGAGAAAGGTATCGGTGGAGATGTTGAACTTCTCTTTAAAGTCATTGTCCTTCATTCTCCACATAAGCATAGAAAAATTAGACATTGTTTCTTCAGGGGTAAAAACTGGAGGAAAAAAAATGAAATATATATATAACTGATTAGCTATGGCATCCCAATAGGATGTTCTTGCTATCACACTGTGATAGCATGATTTGTCAATCAATGGACCTTTCCGGTTTTTGCAAGCAACATTTAAGTGCACTGTAAGTAATGAATTATTATCTCTATGTGACAAGTCAGCTGCTCACACAGTACTATAAACACATGTGTTTGTGTAAACTTAGTCTTTAACTAGGTCAACCATTGATTCCAGCATAGCTATTGATTGATCGGGAATAAGATAAAGTTGTTAACATCTGACAGGTCCATAAGCTGTATAATTGTGTGTTTCAGGACCACATGCAGTGAGAGTTACTTCCTCAGTGAAGTTCTGTATGTACCAGAGGAGCAGCTTGACAACAAGAAAAAGTTGACTTTCACCATAGCAACTGTGTGTCCTGGCAACTGGCAAAGTCTCAGTAATAATGGCAACTCTGATAAAATCGACACAGAGGATGAAGTTAAAAATAAAAATAACAATAGTGATTTGAGTAAGGCAAAATCTAGAGCAAGCAGTGATATAGAAAATCTGGAGAAAACTGAAGAAAACATAATTCTTGATGGTCCTCAGAGTAAGAAAGCAAAACTTGATAATGAAAACTCAATTGCTGATATGACACCATGTAAATTAGCCTCATTATCAACATCACAAGTAACATCCTCAGCTATGATCTCTTCTGTTGACAATGCCGATATATGTAGCCCTTTATCATATAAGGATAATGAAACTAGTGAATTGAACTGTCCAAAACCTGGATTGGAAGGGAATAAGAATCTTGCTGATCTGGTGGAAGGCAGACATTTTGTCCTTGATATTGACTTGGACTTCTTCTCTACTATGAATCCTTTTAAGGAAATGTATGGAGAAAAACAATACAAGATTCTACAAGAATTGTACAGATTTTCGAAACCAGAATCTACAAAGCCAGAAGTAAGAAAATTGTATTTATACACGATGATACACTGATGCACTATTCCTACTAGGACTTTTACCAAGTACATGCAGATTATATGTACATTTGTATATATTGTTAACCTTTCCCTCATATACTCATTTTGACGCACTCAATAGGTACCACATAAAGCCTGATCTGCAGAAAACCACAGTTAAACCTTACCAAATTTAATTATAAAGTCCTCATTTCCAGACCACTGAGGAGCAGCAAACAGCATAAAACCTGATCAGCCTGCGAGTTACTCGCAGGCTGATCTGGTTTTATGCTGTTCGCATAGGTCTTTTCATGGTTTCTTCTATGAGGGAAAGGGTTAAATTAGCTGAGACTTATATTATTTTCCTTTTTAATTTCATGATTATGCCATATATGAGTCTGCAGTGATGTAAATCATCAACGTCATGATATAGTATGGTCATAATGTTTCAAGATATTATATTTTTTTGCGGTACTTAGGTTCGTGTTATCATGTTCTAAAAAAATGCCAAAACAGAGATGATCACCAACATATATATTTTTGATTACCTAGTGGCATGTAATGACTTAAGTTATCCCTCCCTTGTATGATTCCTGTAAGTGTAGCACATGGGTGCAGTACTATTCATCAATTACAAGTCCAGAGTAACAGGTCAGCAGGCTATTTGAGTATTTACCCAATAAATTTTGGCAAAAAAGCAAAAGTTTTCAGAATCATGGAGTAACTAAAAGCAAAACAACTTTTGAAAACTCAAAATATTGGTACTTGTACATAAGATATACGGAATACCCGTTTCACATTATCAAAAACCCAATTTATTTAAAAGTCATAGGGTAAATTACCCATTTCATGAAAAAGTTACCTGTAGCTCTGCAAGTCTTTATTGTTAACATATGGAAGTGACGTGTGTCATTCTGGTAAGTGTGAAAAATGACCAACACTTAGTTGATGGGCTTCATTAACCAACTGTAAATTGGTCCTTGAGACTTCATAAATGGTTTATTCTAGTTCATATTTCGTTCCATCCATTCTTTGTTTAATTGCATCTTTTTTTATAATAAATGTAGAACAAATTTTGCAGGGATCCCGAGACTTACTTTGCATAACACACTCATTTCTTTAGACCACATTCTGTCTATCATGACTGGACTAAAACAATAATGATTTGATATTTATTATTTAGAATTTGTCAAGTATCATACATCAAGTAAAAACACAACTGTGATTAAAAATGTTTTTCTTATATTGAAGGACTTACAGAAGTGTGTTTTACAAAGAGAACAGCAGCTAAAGGAACTAAAAGAAGCTTTTCTCTCCATTGAAAAAGATCCAGAAGTGAAGCTGAATCCTGCAAGGTAAATGATCTGGACTTCAATACTGATAACAATAGGAACAGAAGTCATAGACAGCTCCATTATGTCCCTTCTACAAAATCAAAAGTTTGACTGTAAAGGACTTATGCATGTTGAAACATCTTATTTAACAGAAAGTCCAGTATCTTTTTACATGCCTGAGTCACAGTGGCACAGTGGGGATATTCATCATCTAATGTGATAGCTCTAGTTGATGATAGACACATTCAGGTTTCTGTGTCTGGTTGAACCCCGACAATTGAGTTGATTTCCAGCAGCATGTATTGTTTCAGTTCTTATATCTTGAAGATATTTGTCTACTGGAGTACAGTGCCTTAGGGCAGTACACTGCAGTATGTCACTATTTGTTGTGTTTACTGTGGTCACTATAGTCACTGCCAAGTTGCATCCTGACAGGAAGTCAGTTTTTCCTGACACCAATCTGGCAGGAAGTACTACTGATAAATAGTAAGGGATCTCAGAACTGGATAGAAAGATTTAGATGCGTTTTATGCCTCAACTTTAAAATGTAAATAATGCAGATGTGGAAGTGAAGACACACATAGGAAGTCCAGCCAAGAATCTGAGGACTGACTCTTGAATAGAAGGGTGTGTGTGCATACAGACGATTCAGAGTTTGATTTCAGCTCAGGAAGGAAGGGAGGAATTTACTGTTATGTATTTACAATTGTACATCTTCTTTTAGTTCCATTTTCATGTTTACACTGGAGGGGACAATAGGTTTGCCCTCTGCCTGTCTGTATGTCCGGAAATCTGTATCCAGCGATAACTTAAGAACAGTTTAAAATAGTAATTTATTATGAAACTTGGTATATGAATAGATGGCAGTATGGAGATTCTAAACATCACTTTGTTGTTTTTTTTTCTCAGACCAAAAGTCTGGTTGCTATGATAAAGGAAAAGTAATGCACCTCACCGGTAGGTGACTCGGGTGTTACATGCAACACCAGTTACTTGTTTTTCCTGGGGAGGGTGGGAAACCATGATAAACTGAGGATCATGTGAATCTTTTGACTATTAAGCATTATTCCAAGTCATTGTGATGTGGTAAAACTAAAGAACATTCAGGAGATAACTTTGTTTGAAGTTCTGTTTCCCAGTTGATGTAAAAGAATTTTACAACTGAAAGATTGGAAGAGCTTACAAATATATTGAGTTGATCTGTGCTACTACATGTAGTGATAGTTCTTTGATGTGTTTCATTCTCAATATGTCTACAGATCTGACCTGATCAGGAGCCTGGTGGGTGACCTCCGTGAGACAAGTCCTGTTGACATCGACTTCACCTTGCTGCATGAAGCAGGATGCACGTGTGATGACACTGAGCTGCCTCACCATGTCAGTAGCCCTGCCCAGATATCAGCCCTAGTTGACTCAGCCCAGGATCTCCTATCCTACCTCCCTAAACCCACATATGTGACCATTGCCAGGTAGCTGTCTTGACATGATTTTGATCTTGTGGTTGTTGGGACTTTTGACATCTATATTTTGATACACTGGCAAACAGGGCAGACCCAGATCACACAGAAAGGAGGCGTCTAATCAGGGGCTCCTGTTTGATTGTAGCTTAAGGTCTTCAGAGTCTACATGACAAAGTAAAATCCACTGGTTCATATACTATCTACTATCTAGAGTTCAGTCAAAACAGAGACAGGAAACTCCAGTAAAAGCCTGTCCTGTGGAAAATATTGTTTAGGCACACAAAAGCTCATTGAATATTGCATACTTTGCAAAAGAAAGTATAGAAAAATCATAGAGGAAAATGTAACCATATTATAATCATTTCTCTACTGCAAGGAATTACTTTCAGTTTGACATATTTAAAATAATCTTTTAAATTATAATTTAAATGCAACCAATGTAGTAGAAAAACAACGCACTTCACATAGTTATCATCACACAGGTACTTTTCTATTTCACAGGATACTTTTTTATTTCTGTACTAATTTCAATACATAATATATCATTTTGATTGTAATGTTCTCTTGTAGGATGCAATTTACTTTCAAATGTCTTTAATAGAAAATCAGATATTTGAAAATGTGACTTTGCACAAATTGGCCAATTTATTACATACTTTTGTGAGATTTAGACTAGTTGCCAATCTTTGTTTAATAAGTCTTTGGTTCAGTCATTACTCATAAATTTGTACATGAATATTCATGAGGTAATGGGTTAAACTTTATGACACAAGAGCTGTAAAGGAAAGACTAGTGTCCCTGAAGTTTACGCTTAGACAAGGTGGTTGTCTATGGGCATATGCAAAGCAATGCATCTTTTATTCAAAAGGGATTCTGACGAAATATTCCTTTAATATGTGAAGCAATGCATCTTTTTTTCAAAAGGGATTCTGATGAAACATTCCTTTTCATGTTTTTGGTAATACAGTCGAACTTGTCTTAGCGGTCACGTGTATTAAGCGGTCACCATGCCGTAAGCGGTCACTTCAGGTCCCCCCGAGAAATTTGTTCTTTAATTGTCGTGTAATCAGCGGTCACGTGTCTTCTGCGGCCAGCGGTCACCTTTGATGGTCAAATCCTTCTTTAATTGACTCCTAATTAGCGGTCATCGGCACCCAATCAACAGATGCAGGTGCAGACGGTCAATAGTTGTCTCGCGCCGTACACTTAACCGCTAATTGCACACCCCCCACCCACTGTCATAATTGTTCCATTCATAGAGTGTGCAAACAAAGTACGGTGTGAATTGGTGTTTGACACGTTGTTATTTGATAAATGACCCATCAGCCAATGCCCAGTGTTTTAATTACCTTCGATAGCTCTTGATGTAATCACAGTTTGGGCAAAACAATCAGTAAACAGAAAGCTGACTCGATTTGCGTACGCTCCATTGAAGATCGCCGAAACTGTTTGTGTTTTGAGTTTGAATAATTAAATTCGGACATGTTTCATCTTTGTGAGTATAAAGATTGAATAATTGAAGTCGAATAATTATAGAAATTTAACAAAAAATAATGTTAAAAACAATAAATCATTGGCGGTATAAAATGGAATTTCTAGAACAATTCCTCATTATGACTGTGTATGCCACGATTTCGAAACGAAAATGCCTAACTTTAGAAGAGCGAATGAAAGTAGTGAAGAGCTTCTGGATGCTGGGAAAAGTTCAAGAATCGTATATATCGTTGTTTTATGCCCATCTATAAATTTATTTCATTAAAAATGAACTTTACTTATGTTCTTTTTCTACTGTTTGAAAGATGAGAGGACAGGATGAGAGAAAGAAAGAAAAAAGATAATGGTGTGATCAGAGAAAATAGAGAGAGGAGAGGAAGAGGGAAGGAAAATAGACAAGAGAGAAAGAAAGAGTGGTATTAATTATAATAAAAAAAATAACTCAACAAACATACACACATACAGAAGACATCATAAATAAATAAAGACAATAACAAACATGCACACATACATAAGTACATATAAGTACATATACATTATATAGGTGTGCCTAAAATATGGCTGAAGTCATATTTTGTCTTAAGCAGCCAACTTGTCTTAAGCAGCCAATCTAGGGTCGTCCCTTAGGTGGCTGCTTAAGACAAGTTGGACTGTAATTGAGGTTCTATTTTTAATTAGCAAACTTTTCCCTTATAACTATATAAAAGACTGTTAGATCAGAGATGCATTATATTTGCAGATCCAGTTCAGATGACTACTGCCCCCCAAACCAGGTGGACTTCATCCAGGAGAGTGTACTGAACATGCTACAGGAGCTGTACCTACAGATGTCTCTCACTGTGGACTATGGGGATCAGGGGGATTAACACTAACACACACCTATTTTAGTGTGGTACCTCTTGTACAACTCTTACCTTGGAGAAGTTTCTCACAGAGGACAATAGTGATTGAGGGACATGCTTAGAGAGTGTAGTGATCAACTTTGTGTCCTAGGTTTGATACCTTGACACATACAAGAAGGTATTTGTGGTTGCCCATTCAGATATGCAAGATATTTCCAGCCCACAATAGGAACATCGCTTGCCACTGTCCATGTAACTCGCAGGCTGATCAGGTTTTATGCTGTTCGCTGCTCCTCAGTGGCCTGGAAATGAGGATTTTGTAATTAAATTTGGTAAGGTTTATCTGTGGTTTTCTGCAGATCAGGCTTTATGTGATACCTATTGAGTGCGTCAAAATGAGTCTATATGAGGGAAAGGGTTAACACATGCAAATTATGCAGTTTATCTTTCAGACAGTTTAGGCAGCTGCAGCTGTCCTGTCCGAGACATGAATTTACAGGTCCAATACTGAATGCTTTATGGAGGCAGTGAACATTGGTCTACTTTATTGTTAATGTGTTTTCTGATGCTGCATTTTACCACACCAAAAAACAGAATGGTTAGAAAAATATGACTTATTCAAAATAGTTTTGAACTGTTTTATATTACATTGATAAAGATGTCTCAAGATTGATACCAGTAAATTTTTTTTTTTTTTATTATGGTTTTGTTATTAAATTAAAAAAAAAATGTCAGAATGTGTCTGTCTTTATTGGCTTACCAGTATCTTAAGTTTACTGGCACATTTCATTAAGTTCACAGAAATACTATCGAAGCGACGGTAAACTCAAATAGTCAAGTCACAGATTTGTGGTTCTTAATATCATTTGTAGATTTGTACGAACTATTTAAAAAGAAAAGCTTTGGGATACACATAAACAAATGCTGGAATTTTTTTTCTATCAAATTAGTTAAAATGAATATGTGTAAAAATGTCAAAAGAATGGTTTTCTTATTGTTTTAATATGATCATTTCATCGTAATATATACAAGATTGACTTGTGTGTGTGTATAAAGGCCATCAACAGGAACCCTTAACTATTCCACTGCTCTAAGATATGTTATTATTGAGTCTTAATGGTTAATATACCCAGAGTTTCCAACAAAGGAGCATGGCATGAGTTTTATGATACATCTAACAACATCTAACTGAAATATTTGAAGATCTTTAACTGCCTTAATCCTTTTAATGCCTTAGCTCCAACCTGGCTTATGGTAAAGCAAGTGAGTATTGCTGGGTTTTATTATGTAGTTTATGGCTCAAGTTATTAAGCTAAGAATCTGGTTCTTCTTCGTTACACATTGTCTCACTTAGCTTGACATTTGTGTCAAGTAATTTGAGAATCCCTCCATCCAAGGTTAAGTAACAGCCCAGACAAGATTAAATCAAGAGACAGACACAACAAAGCAGTAACGCACACCCATATGTACACAGAACCACCATTGTGACAACTAAGTCGAGCTCACCGGAAGCAGGCTCAACAAAACGGGTTTCCTTTTACTAATAAGCAACAATTGTGCAATATTTGGTGCAAAAGAGAATACTTAGAGTTATCAGTTGGACAACGCTTCCTTATAACACAATGTTAAAGAGAATTTAATTTATGACCTTGACCTTTGATGTACAGACACAAAAATCAATTGGGGTCTTCTACTGGTCGTAAGTAACAATTGTATAATATTTGAGACCTAAGTGTGGACAATGCTTAATTTTAAACAGTATTTGGGTATAATGAGCTGTGAAAGATAACTCTGTTCTCTACCAGATATTTAATTTAAAATTACAGATAATATTGCAACGTCCCTGACCCCCTAAGATCCAGGTCGTTCAGAGTAGTAACGCTTTAGAAGCCAGTCGGAGCTTTCTACTTCAAAAGGGGTATCATGACTTACAAATTGCAAGTGGAATGAAATAAAGAGAAAGGCTGGTTAATGTTTAAAAAAATATTTTATCTATCTTATTCATAAGACGCAAAGACAACACTCTCTCATTCACAGAAGCGTAACTGAATTAAAGGTAGTATTTATATCCAAACAGTAAATGACCTCTATATTGTCACAAATACTTTGGAAAGATTATGTACATTACATCTGATGACGGTACTATGTATATACTGGTGCCTTAAGCACTAACTAAATTATTCAAACTCAACTTCAAATCATGGTTATTCTCCATCGTTGGAGACCGGACGCTAAATATGGTTAGCTACAGAATAAACCATCTGGCAGTACTCCAAGGACTATAAATGGCAGAATAACCAACACCTCAGGCGGGTACAAAATGATGCAACTGATACAAAAGATATCGGTCTTACTTCATTTTAACTGGATTTCCAACACTACAGTTAGATCTAGTTTATTTATGAAAAGCATAAGCAGGGGTCACTGGAACTGAATTATCGTTTGGATGACGTGCTTTAGGGCCTTATATAAACTTTGGTGGACGGGCAGGGGACAGATGTACTAAACAAAACATTTGATTGGTTTAGGACGCAGTTCCCTAGCAACTGCATACCCAGTACCAGTCGGATGCAACGTCATCTTGCACGGTATTATTGAATTTGATTGGATGACGCTGTATAATACATTATAATGAATGATAAAATCCAAGTAAACCAAATGCTGTGTTAGTTTCAAGATGTCCAAAGCGAGCGTGTATTGAATACACACCAAAGAATGAAGCTATTTAAATGCAATAAATGCTTGTTCTACAAGGTATAACCGATTCAGGTGAAATAAATATTCCCTGAATAATGTTCCTACAAACTGACATCGCCGATTTTACTAAAAATACTACGAAATCATCCAACATATCTAACAACCACGAGGTAAGAATTCCAGTAGAGTGACTTGAAACTACCCATGTAGAATTGATGACTTACGCTTCCGTGTTTCACTCTCTCACTCCTTATAAACAAATACAATTTATCAAACAGAAGCACACATATATACATATAATAAAATCCAATGAAATGTGGACTTTTATTTCTTCATGCCTTGTTCATGCTTTTTCTTCTGTTTTTTGCTGCCTTTCTCTGAAAATTAAAAAGAATATTAATGTTAGTACAGCCAAAATTCATCAGACTAACACATGGTTAAACAATTAAGGTTTCTTCAGTATGCATCAACAATAACTTTTGGTTTTAAGTGTCTGTTGAACTTGAGTTGATTCATTACCCTGTTACACTGCCTTAACTTGGATCTTATATCTTTTGTGCACCTGTAACGTAGTGAAATAGGTAAAACATTTGAGTTCTCAAAACCAGGCCAATCATTACAGTGAATGCCTGTAACGTATATGAACAGGTCAAATTTTTCTCTCCTCAAAACCTGACTCTTTTAAGCATAGGAATTCTGAAAACAATCTACAAATTTATGTATTTACCAATAATTTATTAAAGTGACTTAAAATGTAATCAATATTCAAGGTATATAAGCGGTCCCATTTGTTTATTTAAAGTTTTGATTTTCTAGAGACATAGGACATATTGAATTTAAATCAGAAAAATCAATAAAAAAGTAAATTTGCATATTTTAATCAAAATTCAAATTACCTGAAATTTCTAAATAGAATAAAATCACTTTAAGCGAGTTCAAATATTTATTTTTATGATTTAAACTAATTAAACTAACTGATAACATTGATCATCTTAAGTATTATTGATCATAAATGACTCATTTCACAAATTTTTATACTACAGATGTTATGATTTTAACCCTTTCCCTCATATAGACTCATTTTGACGCACTCAATAGGTATCACATAAAGCCTGATCTGCAGAAAACCACAGTTAAACCTTACCAAATTTAATTACAAAATCCTCATTTCCAGACCACTGAGGAGCAGCGAACAGCATAAAACCAGATCAGCCTGCGAGTAACTCGCAGGCTGATCTGGTTTTATGCTGTTCGCATAGGTCTTTTCATGGTGTCCTCTATGAGGGAAAGGGTTAATCAAAACTGATTAAATGCTTTACTGAAATACAGACATGTAATGATGATAAGTGTATTTTTAATTATTGTCAACATTTATCTTATGTTATACCAAAATATTTCACATTTGTAAGCATTCTGTATGGTGCATTACAGCCTTTACAAACATTTTCATACACTCAGTAGTGCAATGTGTTAAAAACCTGCCTGAATCCCATAGCCCAAATTAACTTTCTGAAGTTGGGATGTAAATATTCTTAAATACTGAATAAACCAGAGATAAAGACTAAGGAATACCCCAACGCCCCATCTCATTACCAACAACCAAGGCTTGTGAGCAGCTACACAAATGCATAATTGGTAGAGTGGTCACGCGATCCCTCAATGTGGCGATTCATTGAATACCGGCAATGGCTCAAGCTACAAGCCCAGTCCCTTGATTAAGCCCTTCTTATTGTATATAAATTTATGGGCGATTCTTCAAACATGCGATTTTCGATTCCTCGAGCTCCATCCTTGGTCCCTAGATAGTATATCTATGTAATTTTTATGCAATTCCTTGAAGTCGATATCAAAACCTACCTATATCTTCTTGACAACCATACTTCAGATCTGACCATCTTTAATGTAATTAACACCATGGTCGAGA
The DNA here is from genome assembly GCA_021229015.1 of Solen grandis. Classification (NCBI taxonomy): domain Eukaryota; kingdom Metazoa; phylum Mollusca; class Bivalvia; order Adapedonta; family Solenidae; genus Solen; species Solen grandis. The sequence goes on from CM037783.1 coordinate 53,156,386, forward strand.
TTGTTTTCTATTTGTTATCACACATCGCCACACCTCCTGAGAGTACATTGGTGAATCGTTATGTCAACACGGCGATGTAGAACGTATTTTTGCACCTACTGATCACGTAACAAACTATGACGGATCTGCATGATTAATCATTTGTCTTTAAAGGAGTCGAATTGGTTTGTTTGTGTGTTGTTGTTTTTTTTGTTTTTTTCTCTGTAATCATTAATTTGGAGAACCATGGCATAATGTTAAATGTTTATTACTAGAATGTAAAAAATATGCAATGCCGCAATATGCACAAACTAAAAATAAGGATTTCAATCAAATTATCGGTAATAAAAGGAAATTTTGACATTAAATGATTCCTCGAAAATACAGCGATTCTTGGAGGTTTTTTGCAGATCCTGTCCGACCTCAAGGAATCGCGTGACCACTGTATTAGGTATTTTACAGAAATTTGGGGTGCAGAGATACAAAAACAAGAGGGCCAAGATGGCCCTAGTTCGCTCACCTGAGAAAAGTATCATTCATTGCCTGTACAAAACAGATTGCTTTAGAATTAATATGATGAGGTGAAACAATGTTCAGGAATTTTCTGACCCCATCCACAAAAAATATCATCAAGATAAACATTCTGACCAAGTTTGAGGAAGATTGGATTAATATTGTAGCCTCTAGTGTGTAAACAAGATTTTTCTAAGATTTGACCTCTGACCTACTTTTGGATCCAACCTGACCCATTTTCAAAGGTTCAAGATATCATCAAAAAAACATTCTGACCAAGTTTGGAAGATTGGATCAAAATTGTGGCCTCTATGTGTAAACAAGATTTTTCTAAGATTTGACCTACTGACCTACTTTTTGATCCAACCTGACCCATTTTCGAAAGGGTTCAAGATAATATCAAGACAAACATTCGGACCAAGTTTGAGAAAGATTGGATCAAAATTGTGGCCTCTAGTGTGTAAACATCAAAATTGCTGACGGACGACGGACAATCAAGTATCCCAAAAGCTCACCCTGAGCTATGCTCAGGTGAGCTAAAAAACCCACAAAAAACAATAGATGATTTAAAATATATTTCACACATACTTTGTATGTGTAGATTACATCACACATACTTTGTAAACTGTTAAATTGTGTGCCAACAAAATTGTTATATAAGTAATTTTGCGAACTCAAAAGTCAATGAAAGAGTCAAAAACTCCCGTATAGCTTATTAATCATAATCAAAAATGCAAGTGCACAAGTAAAGGTTTGGAGTAAATCCAAAATGCTAGCAATAGTGTATGAGGAGTTTGGACACACAAGAGTTATTCCCTTTACAGTAACTCTGGTTCAAATTATCATAGTAAACTCTCAAACCACATTTGGGTTGTCCATCTGTGAAAGTTTGGGGGTAAATCCTAGAAATAGTGTAGGAGGAGTTAAACACACCAGATTTAGTCTTTTTGATAATATGCTATATTAGAAGAAAATTCAAAGGGACATAACTCCTGTTCTAGTAGATTAATCATAATGAAAATTGCAGGTGCACAAGTTCCCATGATAGAAAAGATTCAAGTAATGCTTCAGCAAAATTGAAGAAAATCTGGAGGGGAAACATACAAAATTGTGTCTAAGGACAGATGGACATGATTCCAGTATACCCCCGCTCACAACAATGTATAATGAATAAAACAAGAGGGCCATGATGGCCCTGGATCGCTCACCTGGTATCATTAGGCTATGTAAAATCAAGTGACCCCTGGGGCAGAGCCAATTTTGACCCCAGGGTCATGATTTGAACAAACTTGGTAGAGGTCTATTAGCCCATGATACATACCACATATCTAAAATCAAGACCTTGTGGCTCTGAGAAAAAGATTTTTCTATTTTTTTCCAAAATAAGTCTATGTAAAAGCAAGTGATCCCTGGTGCAGGGCCAATTTTGACCCCAGCGTCATGATTTGAACAAACTTGGTAAGAATCGACTTGACAATGCTACACACCAAATATCTTAACCAAAGGCCATGTGTTTTCTAAGAAGAAGATTTTTCAAGTTATTTCTATATTAGCCTATGTAAAATCAGGTGACCCCTATGGCCAAATTTGACCCAAGGGCCATGATTTGAACAAACTATGTATAGATCAACTAGACAATGCATGATTCATGATTTGAACAAACTTGGTAGAGGTCTATTAGCCCATGTTACATACCAAATATCTAAACTCCAGGCTTTGTGATTTTTCAGGTTTCTCCTATATTAATCTATGTTAAATCAAGTGACCCCTGGGGTGGGGCCAATTTTGACCCCAGGGTCATGATTTGGACAAACTTGGTAATGATCCACTAGACAATGCTACATACCAAATATCTAAACTCCAGGCCTTGTGGTTTCTGACAAGAAGATTTTTCAAGTTTTTTTTTCTATATTAGCCTATGTAAAATCAGTTGACCCCTATGGCGGGGCCAAATTTGACTCCAGGACCATGATTTGAACAATCTTGGTAGAGAGACATAAGATCATGCTACATACCAAAAAAAATCAAAAGGCTAGGCCTTGTGGTTTTGGAGAAGAAGATTTTTAAAATTTTCATTTTTAAAATCTATTTTTAGCTCCTGTGATCTAGATTTTTGACCAATCAAAATAATGTTAACAACTTTGGTAAAGGGTCCCATAATGAACATTCCTGTGAAGTTTTATCAAAATCCAGTGGGTAGTTTAGAAGGAAATGTTGTTTAAAGAAACTGTTGACGACGGACGCACGAGACGCACGCATGGATGACGGACAAAAGGCGATCAGAAAAGCTCACCATGAGCACGTTGTGCTCAGGTGAGCTAAATATTCACTAGTCAGTTTAAGCAAACCTTACCTGGAGTTAAAAATTCCTGGAACAGCTCTCTCTTCTTTTTCTCCTGCCCTTGTACGCTAACCCAGTCCTTTTGGCGTGTGATGAAAAGTCTCAGAGCAAAGTTGTTGTAGATGTGACGCCCAAACCTGTCACTGTGCACCTTATCCTGTTGTTTAGACAGCTCCTCAGCCACCATGGTTTTGAGTTTGATCCCCAGTGCTTTCCATATGGCCTCAAGGGCCCTGCTGCCACATCGATCACAGGCCACCTCAACAAACCAGCCCTTATACAAAAAGATTCATTCATTAATTAAAGCCAAGACATTTTGTTTGTAGTTTAAAAAAAAAGATCAATCTTAAATATCTTAGTTACTATAGAGATATTTATAACCAGATTTTTCACCCTTTCCAAAATACACCATAACCACCACGACCTTAACCCTTTCCCTCATATAGACTCATTTTGACGCCCTCAATAGGTATCACATAAAGCCTGATCTGCAGAAAACCACAGTTAAACCTTACCAAATTTATTTATAAAGTCCTCTTTTCCAGACCACTGAGGAGCAGCGAACAGCATAAAACCTGATCAGCCTGCGAGTTACTCGCAGGCTGATCTGGTTTTATGCTGTTCGCATAGGTCTTTTTCATGGTTTCCTCTATGAGGGAAAGGGTTAAACATCAAGACTTTGAAACAAAAATATAGATATTTCCTTTTTTACTCTGTATAAAAAAAAAATAGTGATATTCATGCCAAAAATCATAGGAATTTAGTTCTGATGTTTTGTAAACTATGTACTGCTATATTCTTTTTCCATTTTCCATGCATGTGGAATATAATAGATACCCTATAATGACTGAGGTATAATTGTTCACTGTAAAAGATAGGAAGAGAGGCCAGGTCAAATATTTCACATTTATAAATCTTTGATTCTTATTTATTCATGAATTTTAACCTTTTTTTTCATATGTTTTAATAGCCATGACAGAGCCTCATACACTTCATGCAGAATGTACAGGAAATATTTGTGTACTGACTGCTGTGATTAATTGCCTAATTTGAAAGAAATTCAATCATATTTACTATAATTAACATAGAAACCATATATAAAATTTATTTATCTAACAACCATAAATGTACAAATTTGGTAAAAATATGACCTTATATCATCAGGGATATTTAAGATTTATCAGTGTTTTTTTTTGTTTTTTTTTTTCTCAAAAGACTTCACATATATTTATCTTCAAAATAATGTTAACTTCAATTTTGTTTAATAGCTAATTATTATACTAGTGGTCATCAGATTATCACTGGATCAGCAATAATTAGTTAATTTAAAGATAAGATCTGCGATATTCAATGACTATCATGACATCGCTGACATGTATCAAGCCAATATCATTCTACATGTGCATAACTAAAATATTTTGAGGTCTTTTTTTCAACTTCAAAATTATTAACGATGAATATGCATAAGCATGGCACGAAGGTATAAGTGTCATTTTATATCTCTCTAATATGTACCTCACCTACTTACTTTATACTTATGAAGAATCTGCTCCTTCTGTTTTTCCCCAACACTGCCACTCTGGAATAACACATCGATCACATGACTACCGGTAGTGTCACATGACAGGGTTTTGAGCCCGACTGGTTCCAGGGCCAGCAGACTGGTTGTGACCAGCTTGGTGTTCCGGAACTGCAGGAGATTCTGCAGCAGCACGGAGCCATGGTAGCTCACCTGGCTGATTTCCTGCAGACAGAACAAGATTTCTGCATAAATGTTCAAGCCACTGAAGAGATCATTTACTACATGATGTGTCACAGAAAAAAAGATCAGACCAGATTACAACTTTTTACATTTCCTGTAACTAATGTACTAATCTCTCTTGACAATACCTGGGTATGAGCAGTATTTTGCCATGAGTTGCTAATAAAAGTCTCCTGCCCCACAAAACCTCAAGACCAATTGGAATGGTTCCAAACATGTGACTACCTGATCATGTCTGTGTTTCATGAGTTACTTGCTTATTACATTACCAAGGAGCAGAGAAATGGACCCACTTACCTGTTTGTAAGGGGGTTGGGCTGGGGGCATAATAAAAGTTTCATTAAACCTGACCTAACTGAATTTATATAAAACTGAACAAGCCTGAAGTGCATTTAACCAGCTTCAGACTGGCAGCCTTGTGCAAATTTCAATCATTGCAAGGATAGTGCAAACACAATTAAGTATAAATACTGAACTGTGTACTAGAGATAAAAGAGCTCTAGAACATTCATTCATCCTGTTATCATTACATGAGTATTTGTTCTTATTTTAATATGCACACAACAGAGTTACAAACCTTCCCGTCTTTACTCTGGTTGTTGTCATCATACATCATGTCATATGTACTAAAGGAGGCCAGGAGGGGTACCAGCTTTTTCTGTCTCTCCACTGGTTCCCAGCAGTGAAAGGCAGACATCAGTTTCTAGCAAAGTTAAAATTAGAAGTGAGTAGGAGAGGAAGTTAAATTTTCTTAAGTTCATTTGTATTCAATCAAAAACAACACACCAGGCCAACCAGTCCTTGAACTACCCTTATGCTGAAACCAAGCAAGGGTTATTTCAGTAAGACTTTGGTGTTGTATTGAACCCACGACCTCCCGCTCCCAAGGCAGATGCTCTAACCACATGGCCACTAGGGACGGTACAACATTTAGTATTAAGCCTCATGAATGCAGACTAAAAAAAGGATTCTATGATATCCATTTATCCAAATCCAAATACACACATACAGAACAAATCAGACCAATTTTACAGAATTTAAGATTCCTATACGATCTTTGAAGAGATACAAACATTCAGAGAACTACATCTAAAGCAGCCATCATTGACACTTATATAAGGAAATTTGTTCCCAAATTAATACATGTGCTGCCAATACAGTGAGTTTAAACAAACCTGCAGAAATTTGTCCTGGCAACAGTCTAGTTTGCGACACATCTCTGCCAGTGCCACGATGACCCCAAAGTGACTGAAGGCCAGCGTGTCTTCCACATGGTTAGCCATCTCCTCAAACAGCTCCTCAAACTGTAACAGACAATGTTCATGCAGTTTACAAGGTACAGAAAAACCTACTCTGGATATACTATGGGGACCTGATGATTTTTTTTCTATATATTAAACTTCTGATGTAACAATCCTTTCAATGAAAGTTTTTTTGTTGTTATTTTTTTCCCCCTTCAAACTGAAGAATTACAAAAATTTAAAACCTACTCCATTTTGAGAAAGCAGTTATACAAATAAAACACACATATAAAGGCTAAGCACACATATTGAATAATTAAGTACATAATTATGTAAAATATATATTAAGGCACTAAAACCTAGTGCAATTATCTACTGTTGGAAAAGTAATTGATTTTACTTTAAGCATTTATTTTTTATACATAATTTTGCATCTTTGGAAAATCTGTAAAAGTCGTTTAAAATAAAGTACATTACTTAATTTTGGTAATCATATTTATCCTATGTCATAAGCCAAGTTGTACAAACTGAAAGAGCCTATGAAATACAAGAGCACTGCACGCGGATACCAATGCTCAACTGTTTTTTGGGTTTTTTTTAAGGGGGTGATATATCAGGTCAAAATGGACTCGAGTTATGGCCCTTGATGGGAATGTAGCCCTTGTGATTGTGAACAAGTATGTGAAGTTCAAGAACAGACAGTTTCATAGTTTAAAAGATATGGATATGGTTAAGTTTATGATGATGACGCCAGGGACGACGGCACCAGGGTGATGACAATACCTCGACTTTTTTTTTATTTTAGTGAATTTAGGGGAATTTTGAGTACCATTGAAATGCCATATCTTTTCAAGACTAATGAGCCATGACAAAGGTGCACTTTTGCAATATCTTAAAAAAAGTACTTACTAGAGCTTTTCCAGGGCAGCTTCTGATGAGTTTCTGCAAGACAAAGTTTGCTGTGGGACTGATGGCAAACTGGAGTAACTTTCCCTTGAATAGCACAGTAAATAGTTCCTGGAAGAGATCTTCTGTTGCCAGGGAAACAATCTCACCCACTAGAAAGGACCCAACACTGTCTACAGCCACTGGAGGCAGCCTGATGAAATGAATATTTATAATGGTCTGACAAACTTTTAAGGAATATAGATGTCCACAGTGTGATCATTAACTGCTAAAAGTTGCTCACATTAGCAAATGAGTATTTGTTCCAATTTCCATGCTTGTTTTCTATATGCTACCGTACAACAGGAATGCAAACGTTCATATTGTGATGGTAACACAGGGCTTGACTGTATAATGGTTACACTAGCTGAAATGGCACTACAGCCCAGTGTTAATGTACACTAAGGATCCAAGGATTGTAGATCCATTCACATCACTTCAAGGCACAAAGTAATTGTCTAACCAAAGGATCACCCAAAATGTGCTTAACCCTTTCCCTCATAGAGGAAACCATGAAAAGACCTATGCGAACAGCATAAAACCAGATCAGTCTGCGAGTAACTCGCAGACTGATCAGGTTTTATGCTGTCCGCTGCTCCTCAGTGGTCTGGAAATGAGGACTTTATAATTAAATTTGGTAAGGTTTAACTGTGGTTTTCTGCAGATCAGGCTTTATCTGGTACCTACTGAGTGCGTCAAAATGAGTCTATATGAGGGAAAGGGTTAACTGAATGTCTGCAACACAGCATAACAATATAGACAGAGCTTTGGAACAGACTATAATATTCCATTATGTTTACATTAAGAAAGGTAACACTCTACCTCATCAGTTTAGGACTTGATCAATGTTAAATGACTGATCTTTATATATAAGTCCACTGTGTTTGCTAATGCTTCAAATTAAGTATACATTTAAGTGTTTATGTGTCTCTCCATTACTTCACTTACTTACTGGTACCTACAACATGATGCATGAATACACAAACCTCACTGCATCTGTGTTTTCACTGCCCTCCTGGACATTTTTTATCCGTGACCTCTTGATGACTTTATGTATACATTTCTGGCAAAGGTCAAGGTCAACCTTCTTCAATACCATTAGAAGTGTCTGTATCACAGGATTTGCATTCTTGTCCATCAAACACACTGAAAGTATAGTATTATACAAAATGTAGGATATTTTATGCCATATATTGTTACACTTACTCAAAACAATAAATCAATCATACAACAAATGAATTATAAATGATTGATTGTATTCAGGTTTTACTCTGTTGCTTGGTGAAGTGTATAAAAGAAAATGACAACTCTTTTTAATCAGCCATTACCTCATGAATATTCATGTACAAATTTATGTAAAATATTCATTACTGCCTGTTTGCCATAGTGTCAAAATATGTCAACATAAGGTCAATAATTAAATTTGTGATTTTTTTAAGAAGAATTCAATCTTAAAGGTGCGATGTTAGATTTGTCTAAAGTTAAAAAACTATGAAGAGTGAGACGGCTAAATGCAAAGAAAATAGTTTAATGACTTGATAGTCTTTATACTCACAATTAAAGTTTTCAAGCTTGAAAATGTCTTTGCTGATCTTTCTCAAGCGTTTGTGAAAAACTTCCGATACGCCAAAGTCAGAAAACTGGCGTCCCTCTCTTGGCTTGGATCCTGAGTAACAAAACAGCATTCATTGTATTAATGTATACCAGTACCTCCAAAACCTGCAGAATCACAGACATCACTGTGAGTAATAAATGCCCTTACAAATTACATAATTAAACAACTTCATGGGAAAGAATGCAACATGCAAAATTTCACTGAGTGGGTGTATACTTCAGGAACTCATGTTCAACTCAACAGAGAGGACACATCTAGATACAAACTCTTGTTTATAGCGGTCACTTATACAGATGTCCTTGGATAACATAGCTTCCAGACCTGTATGAATAATGATATTGTAAAATTAGAAAATGTACTCTCTGCATGAATACAGTAAACAAATGTTTTTCTGACATTTGTGAGTAGAAGCCACAAGTTTGTTTGCAAATTAATTGAAAACATTTATTTTTATACATAGATTTTTTTTCCTTTTACATGACTACTTCAAAGACAGACACTTCAGCTAGGAATCCTGTGAACAAAGCCTCAGATGTTTCTTCATTTGACTGAATTTTGTAAACACTTCATTTCATAAACAATGTTTTGGTTTAAACATACAATGTTTTGGGGTAAACAAAACATATAAAGGTATCTTTTTTATCAGGGACTCTTATCTAATATTCACCAAATCCTGTGTCGTTATTCCTGGATGTTCGGCTCTTCATGACGGTTTCTCCAACGTAAGTCCCCCCGAGCACTTGTAATACTGCCCGCAGAATATGTGAGCTATATATGTGGGATATGTTCTGGTCCAAGTCCTCTTGTAATGCTCTACTAAGTTCCAACAAAGCACAAATCACATACATTTCTGGTTTCTCACTGCCAGCTTCATTTAAATCCTCTAATGTAACACTTGGTGCAATGTTCCTGATAAATTTAGGTAATGTCAATAACGCAGCTTGAAGCACATGGCTGGCACATTTGTCTTGACAGACCTCAGTCCAATTCTGAGAAAATACTGTGAGAAGTGATCTAAGATTGTTTACTGTTGCTACAGAAACAAGATCCTCAATCACATGGCTGGTAAGGTGACACTGACATACTGGAACAGCTTCCTCTTCTAGTTGTTGAAAGACATTGTCCAGAAATAATTCTGAAATAAACAGGAAACTTGCTTTAATTTTTACCACAAAAAAAAAATGGTTTTCAAATTACCGGTTCTGAAGTGACCAGATTTAATGCAACCTATCTTATACCGGTTCTGAAGTGACCAGATTTAATGCAACCTATCTTATCAATATGAAACATTATCAAAAGGAAATTGGGAGTTTACCAGTAGGTTGATCTACATTTATAATGGTTATGTAACCCAGGTGAGAAAATGTGCAGTCAAACCATGACATTCATCTGGGACCCCACGCTTACCGGATGGGTACTCTACTAACCAAGTTAGCTGACCGCTTACACAAATCTCTTACTGATAAAGGTTACCTGTTTGGGCCATAACAGATGAATTGGTCAGGACTTTCCCTTGATAGTTTATATTTGGTACATATTTAACTGGAACAAAAGACTTATGTTTAGGCGACAGGCACCCATCAAGGCAGTGACACTGCATCTTATTGTGAATGGGGCAATGTCCTTTTGAAATATGAGAAAATGTTACTTTCATCTTAAAAATGCTCCCACTGCCATCATTATTGCACCTTTGATGGCCACTAGGGTTTGATTTCAACTGTGCAGCATATTTTACTTTCAATCTGAAGTGGGTATTTTTGGTTAACGGTGTATCTATAACAACACTGGGTTTTTAATTGCTGATATATGATTACCTATATTCTTAAGCCAGAATGTATGTACTTTCCCAAATTCAATGTAAAATTCCCAATGAATTTTTGGAAGTAAAATAAAACAAACTACGTTCTAATGAACGCCATGCCCTTGCAGGGGGCCATAGGCAACAGGGGTCAAGGTAATTTGAAGGTCAAGGTCATCTGGCAAGTAGAGCTCACCAAGGTGCATGGACCTGTGGAGGCTGTAGGTGGAAGGACATCTGTGTTATGGTCAAGGTTTGTTTTGTGACAGATAGACAAACAGACAGACAAAAACAACATGCCCCCTATCTAGCGATGCGTAGCTATCTGTACTGGCCATTTGAAATTTTTTGTCACACTACAGACAAATGTTACATCCTGACACAGAGCCAACAAGTCCTGACACTACCTTTATGCTGATCACCAAGCATGGGAGATACACTAGTACCATTTTAATGTCTTTCAAATTCCACAACCAGGGATTTAACCAATGACCTCCTGGTTAATGAGCAGGTGCTCTAACAACTAGGCCTCAATGACTTGTCTGTTCATGGCTGGATTGAGCGATGTTCTTGAATCTGTCTCTATTTTGTGATTCAAGATTTAATAAGCAACAGCCTCTTTATTGGACGCTTGACATTGGTGCATGCCATCCAATCGCTCAGTCGACAGAGCATTTGCCATATAAGTGATGGGTCCCAAGTTTAAGCACATTTTTCTAACCAGGGTACATCTGGTGTCAATGAAGGACTGTTTGGCCTAAAAAAAATATTCTGTGTGGAATCCCACCCTACCTAGTGCAAACATGCTGACCCTTAAGTTTTTAGTGACCATTTTGTGACTGCCATTTTCTGTAAATCATTCACTGTTAAAACTGGACTTTAAAAAAAAAGTATAAAAAAAACGGTCACACGACTTACCGAAATACCAATATACTTCCGAAAAACCGGAATACCCTAGATAATTGGGATAGCCATATATACTGTAGGGCTTAATTAGTGTTAGAATGCTATATTATGAGGTATCAATGACTTTATGCTTTATTTTGTTTATGAAGTGTTTTATTATTATTTTTATCTTATTTCTTTTTAAATGGGCCAATTCGAGATTTCCATATTAACCGAAATTTCTCGTCTGTCGAATCCTCTCTCGGCCAATATATCCCTGAATTAATTTATAAAATAAAACAACGCTCAGAACTATTTTACCGCGTGGGTTCGAGTCCCGACGGGGTCATTCAGATTTTCATGTGAGAAAGCTTTCTAGCTGGCTTGCGGAAGGTTTGTGGTTTACTCGGGTACCTATGTGCAATCGGGGTTCCGTCCACCTGTAATTAGCTGGACGTCGCTATATGACTGAAATACTGTCGCAGCGACGGTAAACCCAAAACACACACACATTCAGAACTATTTTAAATATGCGAAACAAGCACTACAATGGTATACCGGTCGAGGGAGGATTCCGCAAATTACACTAAACATGCATACGGTATTTCGGTTTCTCTTAACGGAATACTGCAGTCGTCGGTTGTGTTTTATAATTTTCAATACATTAAATAAACATATATTACAGCATTTAACAATAGTTTGTTACTTCAGTTTTTTAACTAAACTTAATAAGCGCATCATCAATTATTAATTTTCAGTAGGTTTCTGTTAGAGGGAGTGCAATTCCACCTATCGTATCGCCTAGCCTGTAGATCTAGAATTTCAAAACACTATAAACACACACAAACACACAAAAAAACCCAACAAAAACACACAAACAAATATAATAAATACAATAAAATAAGTTCATTAAGGGATATTCCGGTCTTGGGATAATACCACAGACGAGTCATTCGGTTATGGAAATCTCGCTACAATTGGCTCATAAAAGAGAAAAGTTGAAATAGACGCACACACACAAAACAACTGAATAAACATTAAAAACATCATAAAGCCATTGATTCCTCATAACATAGCATTCTAACACTTATTAAGCCCTACAATATATGGCTATCCCAATTATCTAGGGTATTCCGGTTTTTCGGAAGTATTTTGGTATTTCGGTAAGTCGTGTGACCCTAAAAAAAAACAATTCAATCCCTACACTACTTCACTTTTTTTAATCTGTTGCCCTAAACACACAATTGTTTTGCCTTACTGTATATTTCTCATGCCAAATGACACCATGGTGCAGTTCCCTGGCCTGTGAATGTTCAGAGAATTTCAAAAGTACTTGCCTAAAAGTAACCCTTTTCTCTAAGGTATGTGTTAGCAATCAGGTGACAGTGTATCACTGAGTTAGAAACTCACCTTTCTCTTCGTCAGTCGGAAACCCTTCTTTCAGAGTTTCTTCGACCCTTTTATAATAATTAATTGTATCAACTGCAAGGTTAACACCAGACTTGCTTTTCTTTACAGAAGACATTTTTAAATGTATGTATTTACCAAACCATCTGAAACATGTGCATTTCAAAACCGGATGTTGATCTCCGCCAACGATATTTTGCGGCTACTTAAACGAGAGGGAATGAAAAAAAAAAATCAAAGCGCTAGTAGCGCTGAGAGATCAGATTTTATAATATGATGAAATCGCATTTCTTTTGTTTATCAAAGTAAAGTAATAAAGCAGGATCAAATTTTCAAGCGTTTCCAATAAACCCAATGTTATAAACTGCTTTAACTTTGCTTGAACACTGTCGTTTAAATAAAAGATGAAAACATAATTTGCCTCAATGGATTGCCAACAATAAGCATATCGCCACTCTTACTCTCCACATTTCTCTTGTCTACAGTTTATAAGATTATATGAATATGTGGAAGCAAAATTTTAAAAAAAAAATCATTATTTATATTATGTTGTTGTTTTTTTTTTGGGGGGGGGGGTTATATACACATTATGCGTATGTACTTAATAAAGGCACAATAATGATTTTCAATATAAAAAATATAATTATGTATCATAAAAAATTATTGCAAAAATAATTTTAAAAAATGTTCATCGGCTGAGACTCGAACCTACCCCTTTTCAATGCCGTTTGTTTGGCGAACAACATGACTATTTTACCCACTGCACGAACGGGCAAACGTCGCATGCAGACTAAAATTTTATCAATAAATTGATGCTTGTCACTGGAAATTCCAAATATATATAGTATATTCAAAATATTTCCGAACGAGGTGCGATTTTTTCGCTTGCGTACTTTCTATTTTTATTAAAGTTTATTAAACACGTTACCTCCAGCCTCGATTACCAAAACGTTTTAATTCTACTTCCATAACGCAATCGTACTGAAACAAACATGAAAAAATCACCATTTAGTGATAAGACAGAACTTCTCCGGCGACTTGATGCTTTAGCATCAATATTTTTACTTGTTGTCATCTTGAACAGAGATTGAATTAAATTAGTTCAGTAACTGTTATTGTTGTGCCTATATGGCATTATGTGCAGACCCCGGAATGTGACCCAAACTCCTTAAAGATAAATTTGAATGCCGAAATAGGTCGAATTTTGAAAATCCTCATAGGTATGAGGTAGGTACTTTATAAAATCAAGAATTTTGAAGCTAAAGTGGGAATGACAAACTCGGCTAATTCAGCCTAAATGTTGCCATTCTCTGTGACGAAGGAGGAAGTGGTCCTAAAAAGGACCGTTTGGGTCAGCTGACTGTCAGAGACAGACTGATGATTGTGACAGTATTTCAGTCCTTTGGAGACGATGTCTACTTGAGACAGATATAGTGGTGCCACATTGCAGTATCACGCCGTAGGCATGTAGCATGATACCATACCCAGTCACATTATCCTGACACCGGGCCAACCAGTCCTGCAACTACCCTTATATGCTGAGCGCCAAACAAGGGAGCTATAACAGTACCATTTTTTTACGACTTTGGTATGTCGCGGCCGGGGATCGAATCCACGACCTCCTGCTCCCGAGGCGGACGCTCTAACAATTCGGCCACCGGGGACACAGTAACTGTGAATTGTTTATAAGTCTCTATCGATGACGTCAAAACAAAGGGAGAGAAGTCAGTCAATCTTTTTTTCCACCTGGGTCATTTTTCTAACTTTTAAAGCCGATATCATTCAAATTACAAATAAATTCAACAAATATTTTGTACAGAAGGTCTTACACTAATATATTCTAATAGATAATAATGAAAATAAAATCTTTGTGGATGACCTTTAGATAATGACTTTGTTTCGAAACTCTTTGAATTATGGTAGTAGATCTTTTTTTTTTTAAATAAATTATCTAGTCATTTGCAAATACTTTATTATCATCAATGTTATTATGATAAAATATAATGTCATTTAATTCAGGTACCAATTCACTTGTATTGGATCTAACGGAGCTATCATTAAATGCATTGTTCCCTTTAATTTTCTAGTGCGACAATTTTTTTTAAAATACTATTTTGTAAATCATTATGTATTAATAATGTACGTATTTCGTTAGTATTCCCATCTTAAAGCCATATTTCATATCTGGGCATTGGATGGACTAGGATCTTCTTATGTAATATTAAGAGACCGTGATACGACCTAACAATGAATTCAACGAAACTCCCGTGTTTATACCATTTACTTGTTTGCTTAGCGCTGTATCTTCAGCCTTCGGAATTACTATACGAGAAACAGCTTGTGTGGCTTTACTGAGTAATCTCTGGCGTGAATAAAAATGAACTACGTGAATAATTTGTCATTTGAAGGTTATGTATGGGACATTGCCCTTTCTAGAGAAAGTAGGTTACTGCTTATCAAAGCAATCGTCGTAAAATTTTCTTTTCTAGAGATTTTTAAAAATATTTTTTAAATTTTAAAATTATATTTTCCAAGGGGAATGAGTCCAGAACAGAACATAAATGTCTGTTCTATTCAAATCAATACAACAAGTTTGGCTTTCAAAGAGCAGTGTACATAAAGGTGATATTTTTAAGCCTGAAGATTTAATTAATTATGTTATTAACTTCGTCTTCTGTAGACAGTCTAAAGTTGTTCATAGAGTATTCATCTGAAAAATTAAATATATCGACTTATACGCCATCATGTCTGTCAGCAGATGCATAGGTATTGCAAATGAGAACCGACGTGAGAAACAAAAGCGGCATCAATACTTAAATGTCATTTTTGAACAAACACTCATGGTCAAATCATTCACTAGGAAGAACAAATGTTTGCATTGTGTTCTTCTGTAAGACCTTGATCCCCGTACATTGGCGACAGCTGCTGGACCCAATCAATGCTACATGTGATTACAATGAGCAAGAACAGCCTTCTGAGTTTTTTCGATTCAGAAACCGTAGATCGACTGACTGGACGGAATTACTGGTACAAAGTGTGTTCTTGTCAGAGACTGAGGAAACTATTCCGGAAGGACAGACCCAAATCTCCCCCTCCACTTCTGCAAGAAGCCGTGTTATCTCCAGTCGAGGTTGGCCTTATCACGTTGCATGTATGTATATTACTTCTGGTTAGCTTGCATTGCAGAACATCTGTCCTACACATGCATGCGTTAAGGCGTGCACGTACACATTGCTACAGATAATTCAATATATTTCAAAGAGACATCTTTGTCTATTTTATATCATTGATTTATTTGACATATTATGAAATGACTTAGATTTATATAGTATTCAAAAACATTAAATACTTTCCTACTTCTGATATGATATGCCTGGGAAGACAATAAAATTTACTATTATCGTTTAAAGGTGTTAATTTTTTTATCCATAACGTAAAAATTAAATATTTTTAATCTGATATATAAACAAGAGTGTTCTTTGATTTACATATGTCACCTTCTGAAGCATGATAACAAGATGTGTTCCAAAAACTCTATGCCCCCGTCTGAGCAGGTCAGATTTTAAATAATTGATGTAAACTGAAAGCCATTCATGAGTGGCGTAAGTATGTCAAATATATAGACTTTACTCAATGTAGAAATGGAGAACCCGACAGAGTTCTGTTTCAGAATCATTACACTTCTGCTACTCGCTATCAATTTATATTTAAGTTTCAAGTCAATACCTTGTATAGTTGTCAAGTATATAGTAAATAAGTTCTTCGCTGGACAGATATTTATTGTAAAATTAAATAAAGGGAGATAATTCAAAAACTGGTACATGTAGAGATACGGTTTTTGGTAACTGCACCTCCCAACCTCACTATCTATTTATATTTTGAGTTTCAAGTCAATACCTTATATAGTTTTTGAGCTATGCTCCCGACAAAAAAAAAAATGAAGAAAAAAATAAAAAAGGGAGATTATTCCAAAATTGAACCAGATATATAGTTATGGTTGTTAGACTCTTAGTCAATGCACTTCAAGTCAATACCTTATATAGTTACTGCAGAATAAAGAAGTGTGACATGCAAAAAAAAAAAAAAAAAAAAGAAGTGTGAATGAAAAGGGGAATAACTAAAAAAAATACACCAGAGTTGTGGACCTTGTGCATGACAATTCCCCATGTGAGGCTTGTTTATAAATGAAATTACATTTCAATAGCATGGTTAGAGCTGGAGTTATTGTAGAATAAAGAAGTGTAACGGGAAAAGTGTAACGGACAGACGGACGGGCAGACGACGGAAAAGTGACCCCTGTGTGTCACCTCTGCTTACAGCAAGTGACACAAAACTGTATTGAGGAATAGGAACTCCTTAAAGTAATAATATGACTTTTTTTTAATTTATTCGGCGTAGCTGTCTAACCTCAATTTTGACATACATAATGATGATGACGTAAGACTGTGCCGAATGAACTTGATATAACGTTTTTAATTGGTAGATATGCCTATACTCATAGACCATTGTTTGATGAGATGACAACTAGTTAAAATATATACTTTGCATTCACAATATCACAATATTAATAATGAGCTCTAACTGTATTAATTTTTCTTTGAAGTTGTTTTATCAAAATACTTCTCTTAGGTGCACATTCAGACCTATTTTGGGCCAAGTGTTTTAAATATCTGCACTGTAATATAGTCTTTTCACCGTAACAACCGTTATAGTGCGCTTAATTGCAAAACTGTTTCCTCCACCGATTGCGGTGGAGGCGACGCTTTATTTTGTATTACCGTCTACATTCTTCATTACTTTAATTCCCATCAACGCCGAATATCTTCCTTGCTCACCTAAGCACAGCGTGCTCATGGTGAGCTATTAGGGTGGGTCAGTGTCCGGCATCCGTGTGTCCGTCATCAACAATTTCCTTTAAACAAAATCTCCTGTACCGCTAAATGGATTTTGACATTGACCCTTATGACGCCATCTATCAAAATTGTTCAAATTATTTTGATTGGTTGAAAAAGTAGGTCACAGGGGCTAAATAGGTTTTAAAAATGCAACCTTTGTAAATCTTTTTCTGCAAAACTGAGGCCTTAGAGTCAAGTATTTAATGTGATGCATCGCCTAGTGGACCCTACCAACTTTTCTTTTCAAATCATGATTCTGGAGTCAAAATTGACCCCGTCCCATTTCCCCAATTATCTGACATATTAAAAAAAACTAAGTTCGATGAAGAAGCAAACATTCTTCAAAAGCATTTATCAAAGAGAGAGAGAGAGAAAAAAAAAACAATGATAGATTTCTTTCTTTTGTACACCAGTAAACACATTCAGTAAGGGAAAAAAAGAATCATGTGAGGGAGTATTAACTGAAGACGAAATTTACAGTGCACTGAAAGAAATGTTGGAATAATCTTAAAACCTACTTTTTAGATTCTTTAAACTTTTCTTATGACAATGGAACTTTAACTGATCTTCAAAAACAAGAAATAATTTTCTCTAATTCCGAAAAAAAAACAACAAAAAAAAAACAACGGAAAAAACAATACTGTTCTAACGAATTGGCGACCAATTACATTATTGAATGTGGATTATAAAATAGCTACAAAAGCCATAGTTAACAGAATAAAACAAGTAATTAATACAATAATTCCATACACTCAAACTGGAAGATACATCGGAGAGAATGTTAGACTAATCTTTGAAATTTTAGATTTTCTAAATGAAAAAAATAAACCAGGTTTATTATTTTTTCAGATTTTGGAAAGGCATATGATACATTAAATCATGATTTTATATTAAATGCCTTAAACAATTTAATTTTGGAAATAGCTTTATTAAATGGATTAAGCTGTTCTATAATTAAGTAAACAGTATTATAGTAAATAATGGCCATCTTTCAGGATGTTTTGAAATAAAAAACAGAGTTAGACAAGACAACGGTTGTCTTCTTCAATTTTTTGTAATGTGTTTTGAAATTTTATCAAAGTATATAGCAAATGATAAAAAAATTAGGGGAATTGAAATAAACAAAATAGAAATTACGCAGACTTTATTTGCATATGACGGAACATCTTTTGATAATGGACTTCAAGAATCTTTCGAAAGACTAATATATGTAATAACTCAGTTTTTATTTATATATATATCCGGTTTAAACCTAAATAATAATAAATCAGTAGTGTTAAAAGCAGGTTCTTTGAACAATTCAAATATTGAGTTTTGTAAAGTGAAGAAATTTAAATGGACGTCAGAAACAGTAAGAACTTAAGGAATTAATCTTTATAACGAAAAAAAATTATTATCTAACACAAAATCTTTATCCAATACTTAAAGACGTTATAAACCGTTTAAAACAATGGCAACATAGAAGACTTACACTTATGGGAAAGGTTGTAGTTATAAAAACCTTTGCTTTACCAAACTAGTAAATCTTTTTACAGAATTACCAAATCTACCGAAACAGATTATTGACAGAATAATAAAAGATATTTTTTCTACTTATGGAACGGCAAGCCTGAAAAACTAAAGCGTGATGAAATATATTTAGATTATAAGGGGGGTTGAAATTGACAGATATTAATATATCTTTAAATGGAATTGGGGGAATTAACTGTATCTAATTCCTCCATCAGAAACCTGATGCTTTATTAATTATATATTTTTATACAATATATTTTTATATTACAATGTGAGTGAGCGTGGTGATTTGTGTGTATGTGTGTGTGTTTTTGAATGCAATTGTAAAGCACTTTTGAACGTACATTGCTATGAAAAGAGTGCTATATAAATGTGGTATAATAATAATAATAATAATAAATGCATAAAGGCTAGCTGGGGTAAAAGAATATTAGCTACAGAAAACTTGGGATGCTGGAAAAGTTTAGACATAAACATTATTGACAACCTTGGTGGAAAAGTATTTTTAGAAGGTGAATTAATAAAACCAATGTAAATCAAATATGTAATTAGGAATGTTTTCATGAAGGCCTAAGTTTAATAACTAAGATTAAGTCAACATGGTGAATATGAAAATTCTTACATGAGTCTCCGCATAGTGCCATAGTTTTGAAGTGAGGACAGA
The DNA here is from genome assembly GCA_021229015.1 of Solen grandis. NCBI lineage: Eukaryota > Metazoa > Mollusca > Bivalvia > Adapedonta > Solenidae > Solen > Solen grandis. Next base: position 53,175,943 of record CM037783.1, read on the forward strand.
GTGAATGGGCAGAAGGAAAAGGAAAAACAAAAAGCAAAAAACAAAAAACAAAAAAGCAAAAATCGAAAAGCAAATGGCGCTCAGGCTTTCCATACGTTTGAATAATAAAGTTCCATCATTAAATTGTACTCTTTGTTGGATTGTCCTTCCAGCTGAACCCCCACCCGGTATTTCACATTGCCAAGCAAGTTTCCCCAAGAAAGTAAGATAAAGGAAGAGTGAACGAAAGAAAAACAAATACAGCACACTAAACAATAACTAAACCAAGAGAGGCAAAAAACACCGGTTCAGCTTTCTTTGTCTATGTAGAAAATAACTGTATTGTGCCTTTAACCCTTTCCCTCATAGAGGACACCATGAAAAGACCTATGCAAACAACATAAAACCAGATCAGCCTGCGAGTAACTCGCAGGCTGATCAGGTTTTATGCTGTTCGCTGCTCCTCAGTGGTCTGGAAATGAGGATTTTGTAATTAAATTTGGTAAGGTTTAACTGTGGTTTTCTGCAGATCAGGCTTTATGTGGTACCTATTGAGTGCGTCAAAATGAGTCTATATGAGGGAAAGGGTTAAAAGATGCACAGATGAAAACACACACATACACAAACACAACCTCTTCTGCCTATCTTACCGAGGTTTTGCATGTGTGCTTCATACTTCCCTAAGACCGAACTTTTGATTGTGAAACGCTGAGAGACGGGACAGTAAACGTGATTCCAAATCAGGGGTATATGTATTAATATCATTCTTTTTATACGTTGGATAAACATA
>CM037783.1:53176811-53215069 GCA_021229015.1 Solen grandis
AGTTTACTGTCGCTGTGACAGTATTTCCGTCACATAGCGACGTCCAACCTATTACAGGTGGAGGAATGTCCCGGATATACAGAGGCGAACTACCGGCCTACCGCAGCCCAGCAGAAAGCCTTTCTCACATGAAAAATCACAATGGCCATGTCGGGACTCGAACCGACAGCAGGAAGGGATTGAGTGATGTTTAATCAGCGACATTACCTGCTCTGCTCTGCAACCGAAAATATTTGTCCGAGTAAAGTAGTATTAGCACATGTTGCAATTTGATTCCGAACTTGTTTACTACTTTGCACTATTTTGTTCATTTGGGTTTCTCTTCGACAAATCAGGATACTGTCGTAGTTCTAATTGCTGATGGTATCAGTGTTTAGTCGAGTGCTTGATGTTGTATTCTGGGTAACTGAGTAGGCGTGAAGTAAGACATCCAAACATCAACATGTCGAGAGACTCGAGACATGGATTTCACGTCCCTTCACCAGTGATCTCTAATAACATCAACGAGAAAATTAAGATATTAAGCGTTATCACCTCCAGTCCAGTCGTTGTAAAATTAATATTACTTTAGGCGGTATTTACACAATGTACCTTTCTAGTTTTACCACTGAAAATTTAAGCCTGCCTTTCCCACCCAAATGTTCACAATCAGTAACATAAGCAAAACCAGTGTTCTTTTGGGCAAACAAGTTAACCATTGACTAACTATTATCTAAGCGTAGCTAATGGATAGCCTGAGAGTCAATGTGAATACATCTTAACACAAGGAAGGTCCGTTGTCTGGTGGAATGGTGCATGTCTTCAAACTAATATCAGTTATTCTTTACATTGTTAATTCAACATCACCCCTCCACTATCGGTTAGAATCTCGTCATGGTCGCTTGATTTTTTTCGGCGTAGCTGTATAATTTCGATTTCAACTCGCATCTTAAACCAATCAAATGTACGCTAACAGCGGTAAATAATTCTAAGCTGAATAAAAGGACTCCTGTTATTGGTTAACGCATCGTTATGGACTATAAAATTACTGTAAATAAGGGGTGCAGCTTGTATATATCATTCAGCTTGGTGTTATTACTTTTCTTTTTGATGTAAACATGAAAGTGATTTCAGTAAGTTAAATACAATCCTTTTCCATCAATTGAGGGATGCTATTTTGTGAAAATGATTTAAAACAACAAAAAAGAATTCACCGTGTTATGACATGAAACCCCTTAATTACTATGTATATTGAAATCTTCCAGCCTGCCGAGATGCTCTCATTGAAAATTAATTCGCCAAAACCAAAACAACTAATAACGCTTTTATATCATAATTGTCATATTCAATAATGATATGAACAAATATCAAACAAGCCTATTTACAGATATAATTTTTTGTATTACCGTCTATAAATAAGTATATTTCATAGAAAAAATACTGAACTATTTCTAGAGCGTACTAAATTTGTTGTGCGTCGGTCTTTCGCGCGCTTTTCCTCGGAATGTTCTAGAAGACTGGAAATCTCGTTTTTCTTTCATCCTACGCCGAATATCTTTTTTAAAGATATTTCTTGTTTCTCGTGTGAACACCAGGCAGCTGGCTTGCTGATATACGGAGACCTCTGTTTGATCGGGTAAATTATCTGGTCGTCGCTTTAGGGCTGAAATACAGTGTGCTATCGCAGCGACGGTGAACTCCAGCAGAGAATCAAACACTAGTCGTGCCAAGGAATGGCCATGTGAGATTATTTACAAGATTTACAAGATCCCAAACCGTATTTACTTATCGATGTAGGCGAAATCCACACTTACCGGCTAACGTATAGGCAATTTGGTTCCCGGCGTAGGCGAGACTGCTGGACTGATAACATTAAAACATATAATCATATTAAGTTGTGCTAATTCGCGTTACGCTGCGTTACGCTATAAAAAGTGTTCATCAATATCATTCGAGAGAATCTGAACGAAAGAAACAGTTTATGTCATTATGATATTTTAATCTTGAGTTTGGAAGTTGTGCTATATATATAATTTCATCGATCAATACTTTTAATATATCCTCTCAAACAATACTTTTTAATATATCTTCTCTTTTACAGTACGTATTTTTTCGACGTAGCTGTTAAACCTTATTTTTAACCTACATAAGAATAATGACGTCTGATTAATGACGACTGATAACGTCAAATGAATATTTTCATAATTTTCATTGGTAGACATTCCTTAACATACAAAATAAGATAAGAATCGTTCCTTGTTTAGATGACAACTAGCTGAAATATATGCTTCGTTTTAATAATATAATTGAAAACTACTCTCTATCTCGACATCGACGGTTCATGAGTTCAACGTGTATTGTGCGCCTTGGAAGGTCATAACTGTTCACTACTACCCAAGCGAGGTCGACTTCCAATTTTCAAATCGACGGCATGTACATGACACAATTAAACTATGTATCTCTTCATTTTAGAGAACTGCTATATACGAGTAGATAAGCTGTTACTATATTTACTGAGGATATAATGAACAATTTAAGAGACATTGAGACACTGTTCAGATGCTGGCTTAAGCACATTGCGATTGGTTCAAATTCCATCAAATCCTAAAGGACCAATTAATGGCTGTATCGGATACACTTGATAACGACAGTAAAGTAGCCTGGATCAGATGGCGAATGCTGGGAAACATGTTCGATGATGAAGGCGAAACTTACTAGAACGTTTTGTGGCGGTCGGTCCCTCTGGTGAATGGCAGGAATCCGACGTCTCCTTTATACATCCTCCTCATGCTGTCTCGGTAGCTGACAGGATTTGAGTGATCATGAACAGCGTCAGTAGGGACGAACACACGAACGATATCGTGATACACACTGAAAAGAATAATTACTATCATACTTCACATATATGTGATGAATTTATTCATAAAGTGACATGTTCAGAGTTTAAAAGTATAAATTGCGAGTGTCTCTCAAATATGGAATTTGGCCTTCGGTGTGCAGGTAAAATAAAATAGCCCGATGAATATGTTTACAAAGTTTGCATGTTCATAATTACTCCTAGTCGCAAACTTAATAACCACTACATAAAATGCAGTATTTACTTATAAAACCGTTTGACTACAGTCCATTCGCGATGGTACGAAGTAGCCAGGGAACGCATTCATTTCGTTCCATCGCGTATTTCGTTCCATTGCATCTTTCTATTGACGATTGAAAATCCTTTATGTATGTGTCACTCGTTTTTTATGTCGTGTTTATGATGTATTGCCGAAAACCATGTACTGTCGTAAAGATTTAGTGTCGTAATATGTTTAGTGTGATGTTGTTTCATTATTTGATCTCTATATTTTTTACGATGATATTGATAAATAAAAAAGGCGTTCAGCAGTACAAATGTAAGTACTTTAAGAAGTCATGTTTGTTTGGACAAACGTACATAGGTACAACATGAACATGAGATATCGAACAAGTGAATTATTATACAAAACGAACACAAGAACAGTAACTATTATTGTTTATTAAGTTTTGACATAAAATCACTCATTAATCTTTGTAACAAACAAACTCGCTTGTAAGCTTCGTGTCAGTTTGCAACATCAACGTCACGGATGGCGTGCTAATAGGCTGATTACAGACAATATAATGGCGGACGCGTGTAAGCGACAGGTGTCACTCGGGTAGGTGAGAAAACTGACCGACACTTCGTTCGAACGCGTCATTAATCAGTTGTTAATTAGCAAATCGGACCACATACATACTTCGCTCCAGTGCATCTTTCGTTCCATCCTATTCGTTCCATCGCATCTTTTTTGCATTGAATAAAGAACAAATATTGCCGGGACCTGGCAATTACTTCATTACACCTTCATTTCGTTCCATCGCATTTCATTCCATCGTGAATAGACTGTATTTTTCTTTAATCGCCTTCTATATCCCATCACCTTTTATATAGAGAAAGACAGTTTTATACCCTTATCAATTTAAATTATGTGCTTCGAGGAAGTTGTGACAATTTGTTCCCCAATCGAAGCAAAACGAACAAGATTAAACCAAGCTACCTGCAAGAACTTTTACAAACAATCTGGCGTCCAAGAACGTAGAAATATCGGAGCTGAACCCATCTTGAGAGAGGTGTTTGAGAGTCTTCCGAAGATGATTCACGATGAATAATATGAGGATGCCAAACTAAAATAAAGCACATAGCATTAGATCTAAAGTAATGAAATAAATTTTCGATAATCAATCATCATAAATTGAACAATTAGTTCAACCTTTAAAAAAATCCTCATATTACATGAATGAAGTTGTATATTTTTTTCGGCGTAGCTGTATAAAATTGATTTTGACCTACTTCTTCAGCCAATCAAATGTTGGTATGCAAATGAAGTCAGAGTGAATGCAATGCAATCATGGGCTTGTATAATTTCTTTTTAGGATATTTAGGATATTCCAATTTAAAATGGGAGTTTCAGGTTGCATTTCTTTTTCAGTTTAAACATGAAAGGTATCACAATAATGAAAATTTAACACTTCCATATCAATTTAGGAATGCTGCTTTATCAATATAATTTAAAACAACCAAATAAGAAGCAGGCGTATATCTACTTCAGACCACAATTTCCCCTAATTTGTAAAAGTGGCACTCGGCCTTCAAGGGAGCTAACTATTGCGGACAGTCGGGCAGTTTATTAAGCTACGTCGAATATCTTTTTCAAAGATAGTTCTTGTTTCATATTCATTGTATATCTTTAAACGTTTTTCGCTAAAAGAAATATTTCGCTTTTTTTTTGCGTACTTGTATCATATTGAATCAGTGAAGGATTTCAATTAATTCCGAACTTGAAACAATTGATTCATAAAATAGCTATATTGGTGATATGGAGATATAAATATATCGATGTATAAAGGGACATTACTACAAGGTTATGCATGGAAAGCAAGATGAAAATCACAGAGTGCTATCTATATATAATATTAAGTAAAAAAAAAGCATTGTCTGCATCTCAATAAGCAATTTTTCATTAAAGGTTTCAAAAAATAAAAATAAATTATGAATTACGAATGCCTGGTTTTATGTTATCTCTACAAGCTAGGCAAGGAGCACTATTTAATCCAACAAATATGATAGTGTCACATAAATTCTATTAAGGCTGGAAAGCGAGTGTGGAAGGTTGGGGAGTGGGTTTAGACAGGTACCTGGAAGGTAGGCTGGAGATACAAATGATCACGAGAGAGTGGGTCTAGACAGGTACCTGGAAGGCACAAATGATGGCCAGGGTGAAGATACAGATGACGACGAGGAAGTGGGTTTAGACAAGTTACTGGTAGGCACAGATGATGACCAGGCTGGAGATACAGATGATTGCTAAAGAATGGGTTTAGACAGATACCTGATAGACACAGATGATGGCCAGGTTGGAGATACAAATGATCACGTAGGAGAGGGTTTATACAGATAACTGGAAGGCACAGATGATGGCCATGGTGAAATACAGATGACCATGTAGGAGTGGGTTTAGACATGTACCTGGAAGCTCAGATTATGGCCAGGCTGGAGATACAGATGATCACGAGGGAATGGGTTTAGACAGATAACTAGTAAGCACTGATGATGGCCAGTTTGGGGATATAGATGACGACGACGGAGTGGGTTTAGACAAGTTACTAGTAGGCACAGACGACGGCCAGGCTGGAGATACAGATGATCACGAGGGAGTGGGGTTTAAACAGATACCTGCTCAGCACATATATAGGAATGGCCAGGTCGGAGATGCAGATAATCACTAAGGAGCGGTTTTAGACCGATACCTTGTAGGTACAGATGATGGTCAGGGTGAAGATGCAGATGGTCTCGGGGGAGTAGGTTTAGACAGATATAAAGTTGTTGTTGTATTGGGGTTTACCGTCGCTGCGATAGTATTTCAATCATATAACGACGTCCAGCTAATTACAGGTGGACGTCGTACCCCGAATACACAGAGGTACCCGGGTAGAACCACCGACCTACCGCAAGCCAGCTTGAAGGCTTCCTCACATGAAAAATCCGAAGTCCCATCCGGGATTCGAACCTACAGCGGTGAGGGGCCTGAGAGATTTGTAGTCTACGACTGTAACTGCTCGGCCACGGCGGCCCCACAGATATACTTGTAAACCACTATAGATACAATCACGTGCCAGAGTTATGGAAACAAAATTGAATAGTAAAATGGGACTTAGGTCTATCATTACACCACACGTACCGTGTATAAGATGGTTGCTGTGACCAAGGATGTCGACGTTGCGGAAAACGTTGCAGAAAGGAAAGGAAAACGATGCCACATCATGACGAGAGGAAGTACAACTAGTTGATAGAAATTATGCGAAGTTTAAAACTTGGATAGAGTCAGTTGAGAAATGTAGTCTTAAAAATGATGTTTCAGAAAAAGGGAAGAAATTAATTGTATTTAAAAGTAGCTAGGGTGTGGTTTGATTTTATTCAAAATCATTTGAACAGATCCAAATGCAACATGGTTACAGTTAAAATCAAAATTAAGGACACGTTTTGACGAAATATTTGATACGCATTACAAATTCATGCCACTTCAGAATATTAAACAAGAAAATAGAGAGAAGGTCCAAACTTTTGCAGATAAAATTATTTGTTTAATAAATAACGCCTATGTAGATTTTGAAAAAAGTTGATTGGAATATTTCAAATTGGTTTAGATGATAATGTTATTAGATATCAAATTATGAAGGAAAATCCTAAAACTTTGAGAAAAAGCCGTAGAATTGCTAACAAGAAATCCAAGAGTTCTCTTTGGAACACGTGTGTCACCTGCTGGAGCGTGACAGACAAACAGACGATCGGACGGACGGGCGGACAGACAGACGACGGAAAAGTGAACCCTATGTGTCACATCTGCTTACAGAAGGTGACACAAAAATGCTAAAGAGATTATAAATTGGGATCAAACAGAGAAAGGGCAAAGTGAAATAAATGATGACACACAATCCGAAATATATTAGATAAAAGAAATTAATGACGGAAGTGCATGGAGTAAATACATAGACAGAAAAGACTCAGTTGCAAAAATTTAACATCCGTTGTTTATTTTGTAAAAATGATGGCCATTTTCGTCGTGATTGCCCCAAGTTTAAAGTATTTCAAAGATATAGAGCTTCGGGAAACGAAAATCTTTCTATCACGCTTAGGTCGATGTTTGAAAGCTAGAAAAGAACATGTTCTTTTTTTAAAATCAAAAGGATATTCCTAGCTCATGTTTAATTAAAATTGGGGATAAAAATGTCAGAAGCTTAATAAATACTGGAACAAGTTGACTTGACTATTCGAGTTTACCGTCCCTTCGACAGTATTTCAGTCATATAGCGACGCTCAGCTAATTACAGGTGGAGGAAGACCTCGAATGCACGGAGACATCCGGGTAGAACCGCCGACCTACCACAAGCCAGCTGAAAGGCTTCCTCACATGAAAATCCGAATGACCCTGCCGGGATTCGATTCCACGCGATGAGGGGCTGAGTGAGTGCTAAAGTCAGCGACTTTACCCTCTCGGCCACGGAACAAGTTGTAGCTAGTTACATAAACATATTTATGATTCAATGAAAAATAAACCACAGTTAACAAAATGTCAGCTTAGTCTGTTGTTGCTAACGGGAGATTAAATTTAAGTATTTGGGAATGCCACTATAAAATTCAAGGTGATTGGACTTAGATTAACCCATACATTTGTAGTAGTCTCAAACCTATTTAGGAATTGCATGTTGGGAAGAAATATTTTTGCAGAAAATAGATGCAGAATTTACTTTGATTTAATTTGTATTAGAATTAAAGATACGTATGTTGAACTTCAGAACGACCGCTGTGTCGCCTCCATAATTAGGGGTAAATATAACTAACATATTTACATATTTACACCAAGACGGTAAATCATTTGCAAGGTAGAATAAAGCAAAATCCTAATTTAGAAACAAATGTAGATTATAAGATAGCCGGTATATATACGGGATAAATTTAAAGGCCTTCAAATTAATCCGAAAGAGCATTATGATACAAAAACTAATCTCAGCAAATGAATGATTTAGGGAAGGTTCCAAATGTAAAGGTCAGGTTGAATACAGGAAATCATGACGCCATCAAACAAAGACCATATCGTTAATCATTTAATAATTTTGAAACCTTGAGAATAAAGGTTAATGAATTGTTAGAGAATGAGATCATTAGAATAAGTCACAGTGAATGGGGCTCGCCAGCAATTTTAGTTAAAAAGAAAGATGGGTCAAAGAGATAAGTCACTGATTACAGATAATTAAATAAGATGCTAGTTCCAACATCATATCCGTTGCCTAATTTAAATGACATTTTAAGCAGACTGGTTGAGTATAACATGTTGTCTTTCGGGCTTAGGCTTGCTCCAAGCATATTTCAGTCAGGAAATGTAATCAAGGGACAAGAAGAGTTCTTTTATACATATCTAGATGACATTATCATATTTTCCAGACATTTTCAGACTCACTTAAAGCATATTCAACAAGTATTTGACAGGTTGAGGCAGATTAAAATGAAGGTAAAGTTGAAGAAGTGTCCATTTGTTCAAGAAAGCACACGCTACCTAGGACATATTGCCGAAAATGGAATTACACCAGACAAGAAAAAGGTAAAAACATTGAAATTGCTTAAAGCGCCACGAAATTTACGTTTTATAGGCAATATATTCATAATTACAGTGAAAACGCAGAACCTCTGACATATCTGACTCAAAAAATGTTCAATTTAAATGGTCTGAGAGATGTTAAAACAGTTTCAACACAATAATTAGGCAGCTATAAGCATTATCCTGATATTAGCTAACCAAATATCCTCATAACAGACGCATCGGACCACGGCATTGGTGGTGGTGTTTTAGTACAATCTAGCACAGTTAGACAAGAGAAAGATTATTCTAGTCAAGAGCTGAACAGAACTCAGCGTAAATATTCAACAATTTTGAAGAAAAAAAAAAGCGTTTTCAATTGATTTTGCTTTAAAGAAGCTCAACTGTTATCTCCACGGTGAAGAATTTACAACTGAAACAGACCATAAGCCACTAATTTATTTACCAACGGCTGTGACCAATGTCATGTATTGTTTTGTGCAAGTATTTATAAGTCTAATTGACACACATTATAGAAGATGACTAGACGCATTATCATCAGCAGCAAAGAGAGAGGTTTGCCTCACAACAGTATTCATGAACTATAATTTATGTGTCAATACCAGATATAGACAAAAACGGTCAATTTCGAAACAAAACAACAAATATGCAATGCCAACCTCAACCATCAACATAACCAAATGATGCCAGTCAACAACAACAATACAACGAGTAACAGCTAATGACATTATCATCCCGGAATAGACGAAATCAACAGCAATTAACACTAATATCATCAATAGAAGACGAAACAAACCACAACAGAATTATCCTCATCAGAAGTAGATGAAATTAACAACAATAAACATAACATCATCAGTAGAAGACAAAACAAACCACATCAGCACACTGGCACTAGAGCTACAGTAATGCCAATTTCATTGGTCGGTATGTTGAACATGGTAAAGAATGGAATTCCTGACCGCCTGTCTTGATTACGGATGTCGTAACGGGGTGTTCCCACTTTGCCAACTTTATATATTTTGCTACCAAAAACAGAGTTGGCAAAGTGGGAATTTGACCAGGTAAGGTAAAGGTGTTAATCCCCGATAAATGCTTGCGGTGCAACAATAAAAAAATACCATTGCGTTTTATCTTGGCAAATATGTACCGATTTTTGGAAAAATATGTATAGTACTTCATACTAAAACTCACCGATTTTAATGTGGCTGTTAAATAAGCAAACAGTATTTCACACTTACCTACTCAGCCTGTTTTTATATATATGTTTGAAGTCGGTCGTTCATAAACGTCGTTAATTAGCCCTATTAAATGCAAACAGTATTTCACACTTACCAACCGACTTGTCTGTTTTTTTGTCGGTCTTTAAATTAAAATAAACTTATAATTAAGTATTGTACAAATCATGTAACATGTTATTCACAATTATAACAGTTGTTTGTAAATACTTTAATAATACAATCGCAGGATGACAAAAATAAACGATACCGCAATCTTTTTAAGTCGTCGAGATGTTTGAGTTAAAACAATTTTAGTTTTTCGCTATTGCGTTTGATGATCTTTAATTATTTATGATGTTTGAGTTAAAACAATTTTAGTATGTCCACATATGCATATATACTTGGATTGTAGTTTCTAAATTTTATTATTATACGACTGAGCATGGCGAACGCGTTAGTTGCAGTGGAATTCATAGAGAACAAGAGGGGAGGGAGAACCCTAGTACACAACCAGTACATGTTCCGACTTAAGACGAAGAAAAATGAAAGGTCCTACTGGTACTGCGTCCAGGCATCATGTCCAGCCCGAATCAATACCTTCAATGACCAACCGACGAAAATGGCCGGCGAACATAACCATGATAGAGATGCTGCAGGAACCACAGCTGTGAAGGTGATGGCAAAGATTCGAGAGAAATGTCGGCAGTCGGCTCATCCCATTCCTGCAATATTTGACGAATCTCTAGCATGTTTGAGAACCGCAGAATGGGACGACTACACGGAAGAAGTGGTCCAAAAACTGCCAACATTCTACGAGGCTAAGTCGTCGCTGTATCGACAACGGGCCAAGCTTCATCCGAAGCTTCCGAAATCTCTCGCAGACGTGGAACTGCAGGGTCAGTGGACAGAGTCTACTACTGGAGACCGCTTCCTACTGGCTGACGATGGAACAGAAGACAGGATCCTTATCTTCGCCACTGACGGAAACTTGAGGATACTGGAAGAAGCAACTGAGTGGTTTATGGATGGAACCTTCTATTCATGCCCCAGCCATTTCTACCAGATATACACAGTGCACTGCATGATCGATGGTACCATGATGCCGCTGGTGTACGGACTGCTCCCCAACAAGACAGAAGCCACGTATTACCGGTTCTTCAGTCTGCTCATGCGAAAGGCCGGAGAGCGAGCTATACATCTGCACCCAAACAGAGTGATGCTGGACTTTGAGGTGGCACCGAGGAATGCGCTGATTTCTCTGTTTCCGCGTGTGTATGTTAAGGGATGTTACTTTCATTTTACACAGGCTATTTGGAGGAGGGTACAATCATGTGGACTGGCTGGGAAGTACCGTGAGGATGGCTCTCTCACAACTTTAGTTCGTCGAGCAGCTGTGTTGCCACTGGTTCCTTTGGAAAGGGTTGAGGATGTATGGTTCTTCGCCCTCGAGGACAACGAAGATGAAGGGGATGCTGTGGAGAAGTTTAAAGACTATGTAACTGAGACTTGGGTGGAGAGCGATCGCACCATATGGAACCATTTCACCACAGAGGGACCAAGAACTACAAACCACCTGGAGGGATGGCACAACAAGATAAAAAAAACAGCTGACTCATCCACATCCCAACATATACGTCCTGCTGCAACTCATCTTGAAGGAACAAGCTGCAAATGAAGTTAAACTGATTCAACACAATGCTGGCGGGAAGAAACGGCCAAGGAAGATGACTTACAGAGAACTTGACCAGAGGTTGGAACGCCTGAAGTTGCGGTTGGCAGAATGAGAAATAGACATATATAGATACGCTGACGCAGCATCCTATTTGATTAAGTTGGCTTGAGATATACTGTGATGTGACAAAGTGTGCGTTGAGAAATAATAAGTGAAGTTTATGAAAATGTGTGTCTTGATGACTGACGTATTGTTTTCATTTATCCATATGAAATTCGTTTATTGACATCATTGTTGTTACTTTGCATTTATGTGACATAATAAAATATGAACAAGAAAACATTGTTTTTATTTAAAAATGAGACAAAAATGCGACAGCGCGCGCAAGAGTGAGAGAGACAGAAAACGAGAGACGGAGAAAGTGAGAGGGGATATACATGTATATAGAGGAAATCCTTATTTTAATTACACACATTGCATTAGCTCAACGCAAAACATAAACATTACAAATAATACACATCATACTGCAAAGAGAAGAAATAAAATACACCATTTTAATATATATATTTTAATATATCTATTAACCTAGGCACAGCATAAACCATCTGGGCTTATTGTACATTATCACCGTTATACCTGACTGCGTACAGGTAACCTTCACTCAAGAACTGGAAAGTTGGCATAGTGGAAATACTAAAAGGTGTGAAGTTGGCAAAGTGGGAACAAACCGTCGTAACTTTGCACAGGTGTATGCTACCATTATATTTTATGCACGGTTCGATCAGTATGATGTACATTTAACACATGGAATAAGGAATCACTGTCAAAAGACAACCTTTACGAAGTAATAACGGTAATGACACCAAATGTCAAAAACATCGGTACATTTTTACAAGTCTGCTCCAGTATCAATATCCGGTTTTTCTTTTCGGCGAATCTGATTGAATAATTTAAAACATATACAATGCAATTTTTTTTCAGATCTCTCATTCAAAATTTACATCTACAACAACAATATACGCCACCAAAAACTGGATGTTGATAGTGGAGCAGATTTATGAAGACGTACAAATTGTTAAAATTTCGCTTTTTTAAATTTCGAACCGTGCATAGAATATGATGGTAGCATGCATGTTTACAAAGTTACGACGTTCGTTATCAAGTGATGTCAGAATTCGTTCTTTACAATCTTTTAATATACAGTACCGGAGAAAAAAAAATCGTACATGTATTTTTCCATATAATCAAGATCACAATTAAATTTGCAATTTTGAGGTTCCAGTGCCAGTGCAACAGCATTATCGTCATCAGAAGTTGACAAAACCAAAACGACAGCAGATACATACAACGGGACATCAGCCAGAAACTTTAAGTTATGTGACAATTGTGTTAATTGTGCATAAACAAATATGGCTGATAAACCTTAAGTAAAGTGTTTTGGTATTTAAAGTTGAACATTGTGTAAGACACGTGTTATGCGAAATGTGTTAGTAAAACCAAAGTGAAAGCACACAAGACAATGACAGTACCACTAGGCATTACAAAGGATGCACTAGATGTTATCTTATGAGATTCGATGAACTTTAATTACAATTGTTTTGCCATGCTTTCATTCTTTATCTATTTTCAGGTGACGTACAGAAAATTTATTACTTTATTATTTGTATTCATGTTGTTGTTAAGGAAAGGAATTGATTAACGTTGATCATGATTGCAAATATAAGGTCAACAGATAGCTATATTTAATTTCAACCTTGTGTCAGTACCAAAAGGAAATATTAAATATACATGTATATCGTTTTGCCCTTAGCGATGGAGGAGTGTGACATTATGAGTTATGTCACGTGCGATTTATATTGTTTTTGATTGATTGATTGATTGATTGATTGATTGATTGAGTTTACCGTCGTTGCGACAGTATTTCAGTCATATAGCGATGTCAAGCTAATATCAGGTGGAGGAAGACCCGGAAAGCACTGAGGCATCTGGGTAGATCCACCGACCTACCGCAAGCCAGCTGGAAGGCTTCCTCGCATGAAAATCCGAATGACCCTGCCGGGATTCGAAGGGCTAAGTGAGTGTTAAAGTCAGCCACTTTACCCTCTCTGCCACGGTGACCCCCCCCCCCCTCTCTTTAATTGAAGATTCATTTATTATTATTATTATTTAATTACCTATCCTTTACTCATTATAACTTATCTGGTCATGGGTCCAAGAAGTGCATTATTAGCATGAGAGCAAGATTTGGTGACAGGCGTCACTGTCCATGCAGGAAGTGCAAAATGTCACCGGCATTTAAGCTTGTCATAAATTGTCATATCTAGACAACTTCATAATTGAGTAATCAGATAGTTATCTTGAGCATCTAAAGATACAATTTAAGACTTAACGAATGGTTAGCCTTTTCGCTTTGAATGGACTATCCAATCACAGGTTTTACAAGGACGGACCAGGTGTTGACAGTAAGTTAAGAGAGTTCAGTTTAGGGAACCGAATAAGTTAGCCGGAACTAAGACTGTTGCTTGAGACTGTTAGATGGGCTGAGCAGACCACTCTAGGGTCTTGTTTTAGAGTAGGCAGTATGGTCTTGATAATGAAAATGTTATTGTGTAAAGAATTGTAAACCACTAAAGATACGATCACGTGCAAGAGTTATGGAAATAAAATGGGACTTAAAAATAGTAAAAACGGGACTTGGGTCTACCATGTGAAGATACAGATGATCACAAAGGAGTAGGTTTAGACAGATACCTGGTAAGCATATACGATGGCCAGGGTAAAGATACATATGACTACGAGGGAGAGGGCGTAGACAAGATACCTGGTAAGCACAGACGATGGCCTGGGTAAAGATACATATGACTACGAGGGAGAGGGTGTAGACAAGATACCTGGTAAGCACAGACGATGGCCTGGGTAAAAATACATATGACTACGAGGGAGTGGGTTTAGACAGATTCCTGGTAAGCACATACGATGGCCAGGGTAAAGATACATATGACTACGAGGAAGTGGGTTTTGACAGATACCTGGTAAGCACAGATGATGGCCAGGGTGAAGATGCAGATGATCATCGGAGAGTACTGGAAGGTAGGGTCGTTCTGGTACAGTTTCGTGGAGATGAAGGACCTGCAAGACAAACACGACCGTCTTACTTCATCATTATTGCAAGTCAGTATTATAAATTCATTTTCAGATCTCACTAATTATAAATTATGACGTCTTTTTACATATTAATTGAATTTACTCAATTTTAAATAAATATAGACTTGACTATTTGAGTTTACCGTCGCTTCGACAGTATTTCAGTCATAAAGCGACGTCCAGCTAATTACAGATGGAGGAAGACCCCGAATGCACGGGGGCATCCAGGTAGAACCACCGACCTACCGCAAGCAAGCTGGAAGGCTTCCTCACATGAAAATCCGAAAGACTTAAATAAATATAATAACTCCTACTTTATCTTAAATATTAAGGATTTGTTCATATATATTTTTGTTTGGTTTGATTTAAACATCCAGCTAATGGTATTTCTGTTATCTAAAACTTCAGTCACCATGAGATAGATAAGTATATTGCCTATCTCGTTATCGTACAATTTTAGACGTGTGATACTTCACCATTCATATTATCCTGACTCGAGTCCAAACAATACATAAATAATGTAATATTACAAAATAAGTTTTATTTTCGAAATAAATGGTATGTCGCTGTATGACACTCACCTCCGTGGATCTAAGCACTTGGCCATAGAAGAAAATCAAATCAAGAGTCATTATGTTGCGTTGTGCATAAACTGAGACAGTAAAGGAGAAATTTAAGTGTCCTTCAATTTGAAATTGTTTTACTGACTTTCTATATAACTAATATATTATTTTACTGTGAGAACCGAACATATTTCAGAAGACAACACAGTTTAATTGCCATATATCTATTTGATTAAAAAAGGACATTATACATGCCAGAGATGCGTGAACTGTGATACACTTCATGTATATATCCCGCTACTGGCCTACGTTACACAATTCAATTTCTGATGTATGGTCCATTGATAACTTTTCGAGCTCACGCATCATTTCAGTATTATCGTTCGGTGTCTGTCGTGACAAATTATAATAAGTCATGAAAAGAAGACTGTTGTGCATTTTATTCGTGAAAGATATGCACGTTTAAAAATGTCACACGCCTAAACAGGAGTTCATCATGCAATACAGCTTGCCCGCTAAAGAGCATTAAATTTGGAAATCCGCGATTGAAATTCCCACGGACAGACGTTTACAACACAACATAAATTTTAAGCATAAGAATAAAAAGAACAAAAATTGTATACTTTATCCATGCCAGACGTCCCGGCGTCTTGGTGACATTACATGTTGTGACCGGGAAATTGCGGACTGGGGCCAAGAGCTGCTGCACATACCGGAAGTTGTGACTGGTTGCCAGCGACCGCCGTTCCTCCTACCGAGTAAAACATGCAGGGAATCATAGTTTAGCCATTCACCTTATATACTTTAATTACTATTAATTATTAATACTCATATTTCTTTTTTACCGAAAGGATAAATAGTTGCATTATGATAATAATGAGAGATTCAAGAAAGCAAGAAACACGAAGGGGATTTGTAATTCCGTTTTCCCATTTATTCAATTATTCTTCAATTATTTTCGTGTTGAAATTCTACAGTTTTACATTGCTATGTTTTTATCAAACCTAATCTACTTCTGAAAATGCAGCTTCCATCTGACGCGTTGCTGTCTTTTTATTAATTGGTATTTTTATCAAACTTAATCTACCTTGAAAATACAGCTTCCATCTGAGGTATCCCTGATTCGTGCCAATATAGACACGCCAATCTTGTAGGAGAACTTCAGTATTAAGACCAGAAGGCACAATATGACCGGTAGCTGCCTAGCAGTGTGTAGACTTCGGAAGTCCTGAAGCACACAGAAGACCGAGACATTACATTCAGGGGGAATAACCTGGGGATATTTAATTTTACACAAAATATAAGAAACGGTTTTCGCTTCTCAAGGGTAATTTAGAGGCAAGAAAAAACACATTCTTATGATATATATAAGCGCCAATATGGTAATTTGTAAGTCACTCGCGTTGCAAACATTTTCTCTTCTTTTATTTTCTTTCTTTTCTAACGAACGTGCGTATGCCTGGCTATGTGCAATACATTGGAATATTAGAATGCAACGTTTTAGGATGTGGTAAGCAAGGGTCAAAGACGGTAATTCAACAAAATAAGTTCATGGCTTAAGTACAGCTCTCAACACTCGCTCGATATTCAAATAAATCGGGGACACGCGAGCTAAACGTGGCGGTACCACACTGGATTATTAACATGACAGTAGGTGGTATAATCCTTCACTGGATCACATCTTCCCGCATGCATTCCTGGAGATACAACTTGAAAACCAAACAAAGCTTATTTCATTACCGGTATCATCAAGCGGCCTCAGTATATGAAGATTGTTCGACGCTTAAAGGCTTCAATTTTATATACGAATGGCTATTAGCCTGATGAGCGAAAAGAAAAAAAAATAGGCTGAGGGGGGACACTAAAATGGACGGAGACCAGAACAAACGTGACGAACAGAATGTAGAAAGAAAGAGGACTAGTAATACCTCGTCTCTGCAATGAATGACCAAACCAAGCCAGTAGGTGAACCTGTAATAAAACAAGATTAAATATTGAAATTTGAATACAAATGTTGCGTCATACCACATCCAGTTATATTAATACATAACCAGTATGAAATATGAGACTACTCTGATTTTGAATTATACCAGAAAAATCACTTCACGTTTAGAAAGACACAGCTTTACACCGAAAACATTTGCACTGACATCATCGTCGCCATCATCATTATCATCACCATTTTCATCATCGATACCATCCTCATCACCTATATCAGTATCATCATCACCAACAGTAACACAAAAGGCGTTAAATTAGGTATCGTTGTAGTTGTAGTTGTATTTGTATTGGGGTTTACCGTCACTGCGATAGTATTTCAGTCATATAGCGACGTCCAGCTAATTACAGGTGGAGGAAGACCTCGAAGCACGGAGGCATCCGGGTAGAACCACCGACCTATCGCAAGCCAGCTGGAAGGCTTCCTCACATGAAAATCCGAATGACCCTGCCGGGTTTCGAACCCACGCGGTGAGGGGCTGAGTGAGTGTTAAAGTCAGCGACTTAACCCTCTCGGTCACGGAGGCCCCATACTAAGATGAAGCCGGTATAAGGATATTGATGGTATAAGGTAACATACCACATAGATGAGTAGACCAGACCGAAACACGAACCAAGGAGAACCCACTTAGTATAGAGGCTGGCAAACAATGGGTAAAAACGTAGTCCATTATCCACAACTTGTAGCAAAATTATCAACGCTGAAAGTAGAAAAGAATAAAATAGTGTCAGATGTACAATGCACGTCTACATACATATATACATACATACAAACAACTTATAAAAGTTTTAGTTGTTGCTTTGTTGCTGTTTTCTCTTTTGTTGTGTGAGAAGAAAACTTTGATTTTTTGTTTTGCTTTGTCTTGTTCAAAATCCCGTATCTACTTGAGGCAGATAAACAGTATCACGCCGTAGACATGTGACATGATACCACACCCAGTCACATTATCCTGACACAGGGCAAATCAGTCCTGGGAGTACCGTAATATGCTGAGCGCCAAGCAAGGACTTTGATATGTCCAGGTCTGGGATCGAACCCACGACTTGTCGATTCTTGGGCAGACGCTTTAACCACACGGTAACCGTGACCGGTTTGCTATTTTGAGTGTATTCAATACTCCAAGGAAAACAATGATAGTGCACATAATCTTATTGCTCTTTAATGCAAATTTTTAATTATAAAAGTTACAGCTAAGGTTATAAAACCGGTCGACTTAAATCATAAGTATGTTGTTTAAAACTAATCGGTTCATCTGATGGTGATTATAAATTGAACCACAAAACTATGACAATCTGCCGTACTTGAGCTACTAACATTCTTACCGAACCAGCCTTTTGGTTTGATGTAAAAACGCGCTGATGACAAAAGCGTATATTGAAGGACTTTATGATATTTTTAGCTTGGGGTAACATTTCAGACATTTGGGGGACTGTTGTTTACATGAGACGGGTGAATATAAACTGGTCGGCATACAGATAATGAATTCGAAATATCTACATTTCTAATGCACGTTCTAGTAAAATGCGGGTTACTGCATTGAGCTGCGATAGTAAGATTCTAATAGCTAAGTAAACTTCTGTTAGCTCACATTTTGACCATGCAGGCACGTCTCCCAGAAGTGTGTTGGAGCTGAAGAAGATTTCAAAGCAGAAGCTCGCCATGCTTCCAAACGCCGCAGCGACAAATATCCGGTCTCCACATTGGTCCAGGAGATTGACGGGGCTGGGGATAAAATATTGGCTGATTTACATATACCTTATGTGACCTACGCTGGCTCAATTGGCTGCACCCAAGGGATTAGTTGCATTTTCACCACAAACAAGGAGAACAATAGACCATATGGCAATGTTTGTTGGTCGGTTCTGTTGTAATCATACTAAAAATTACCACCCTAATCATGGAAACTGGAAATATTCGTAGAACGCACGCACACACACACACACACACACACACACACACACACATTACATTATAGTGTACATAAATAAAGGATATTTCCGGCATTTTAATTTCCGAGTACATGTACTTCTTCCTTGTCAACCAAGGAGCTAGATGCTTGGTCTCTCTTGTCTTTGGTGCTTTGTGAGTACAGACGCGTGTGTTGATGTCAGAATGAATGACGATTTATAAGAACACTGCCTATTTTCTTCCTTCTACTTAAATGCGACATAAAATATCAAAAACAAAGACAAAGAAACCATAGAAAATAACAAGACACATGTAAGAGGAAACGACTGAACGCTTTATAAGACACAACGCGTTCAGTTGTGGATATGTGAGCGATATTTTCGGAGCGTTGTTTTTTATCTATTATTTTTAATTTGTTTGCCTTTGTTTTGTTATTTCAAATCACATTTAAGTTGAATAAAAAAAATATACGTGAAAATGAGCAAATTTTGCATTTTTTCTGTAAATCGTTATAGATTCTGTACCCACAATAAGCGTATGTGATTGCGACCGCGATTAAAATTCACAGTTTGTTTATTGGGTTTAACGTCCCACCGAAGGTATTTCAGTCATTTGGAGACGATGTCTACCTGAGACAGATATAGTGATGCCACATTGCAGTATCACGCCGTAGACATGTGGTATAATACCACACCCAGTCACATTATTCTGGCACCGGGCCAACCAGTCCTGAAACTACCCTTATATGCTGAGCGTCAAAGAAAGGGGGCTATACAAGTGTTAATTTCAACTGCTTTGGTATGTCGCTGCCGTGGATCGAACCCAATTCTTCCCGACTACGGACGCTCTAACTACGCGTTTTCGCGGTTAGATTAAGTAAAGGACATGATTGTTTATCATAAGTCCGCCGCCTTTATGGTACCTCATACTGGATGTAACTTTATCCATTCATGGCTGAGGAAGAAAATACCCAAGACACAATCTTATATCAAACACTGGGTATATCCTTTACCGTATGCAAGATATCTCTGATCTTAAAGATGTCAAGTTGCATTCTATTTTTATTTTAATATCATATTGTTTACTTTAAAAAAAAGTCATAGATTAACAACTTAAAAACAGTACCAGGTTTATTCCGTCATTGCATTTCCGGACGTTGTGGGTTAGAACCCCGTTAGAGACAATGATTTATTAAGATGTTCCCAGGAACAAAGTACTGGTCCAACCCAGAAAACGTCGAGATGGATTAGTATAAGTTGTAATAGTTTAAATTAAATAATAAAATAAAAACTTACAAAATAATACCAGGTCTGTTCCAAAAATATCGACATTTTCCCTGTCATTGCGTCGTTCAAGAAATGAAAACAACACTATATAGAATACCTGTAAGTACAGTAAATTCCTGTTTTTTTAACAAAAAAGAAATACGCAGACTTACAACAATCATGATCATTTACCTCATGCATATGCAGGTACAGATTTATAACTTGATAAATATCAATGTGTCGAAATTTAAATGAAACAATTGATTTGTGTTGCCAAGTAGGGATACATTCAGAGGAATCCCTGTCCGGGCAGATCTAGGAAGGAATTGTCTGGTCTAGGTTTGATCTGTTTGCCAATGCGTCAAATTACATGTACGTCTATATATTAGAGAAAGGGTAACATTAGTAATGGTAAAAAAAGAAGTACGTGTCATCCCTGCCGCTTTTGATTTGAAAATTAACCTACATGGCTTTATGCGTTTATCAAAAAGTAATTAGAATAATTATTCACAAGACAAATAATTCACGTTTTGTGTGACCACCACTAATCAAGTTCACCTGTTTCATTTGTATTTTTTTAATCCCAATGATGGATTACAACGTGTGTGAAATCCTAGCACTTTTTACAACATTCACTCTGACCGCAAGCCATACTCGGGAATTATATATGTTATATAATATGCAGCTTACGGTATAAAATATATGTATCAGCTGAAATGAAAAGTACTATTGTTCCGTGTTTTTTTTTCTGTTCCAATCTCCTTATGTACAGTGTCGGAGTAAATAGTAAATATAATCAAGTCAATATCCACACACTATTTGAGTAATTTAAGAAAGTAAGTTCGTTGTTTTCTACTATCATATATAGGCTGTATATGTATATGTAGTCATTGACATGATGATGAACTGTATACGGTTTAAGTCAATAAAATATTATCTATCTATATTTATGTTGTCAATCACAGTATAAACTGTGTGTTTTTTTATACACAACACTTGTTTAACATCGATACTCGATAACCAATCCATTATAAGGTCACCAATCACACTTGCGTTGTGTAACACAGTATGTCCCACACACAAAGACTTCCTGAGATCCCACAAGATTCTCGTAATGTTACGTCTGTAACAATACTTTGAGCGAATATACACAGGTGCAGCTTTGTCCAGCCATGAAATCCAGACCATAGAGGCAAAGTCCGTTAGTTGAATAAGTGACATTATACAAGGCATAATGGTTGGCTGGTCATAAACACGTATATTTATTTCAATATGGGAACATTTAACAATGGCTTATATAACATTAATGGTTTTAATCCAAAACAAATGGAATATTTTAGAGCAATGGGTGAACATATAATGAGCATTAAACCACACACATTTTCAGACTTTCAAATCTGCAAAGTACATGAAAAATGATGCATACAGCTCATTTAGTTTGAGATATAAGACTACCATCACTACGGTGCATGACTTTTAACAGTTTAAACCAAGGGAGTAAAATGAGATTGAAGTTGTATAGCTAGCACTTATGTTTTCCATATTTAGATCCCCTTACAACTCACCGACTTACCGGTAATTTTACGTAAATTTATGTAAATGCACTTTACATTTATGTATAAACCAGGGATTCTATATACATTTGTTGTATAGAGTCCCTAGTATAAACACAAGAGAGAGATTGAGCATTCTGGTAGGGGACATATAAAGCTAGCCAGTTCTATTTGATATTATATTTATACGTGTATACGAATTCGTACGATAGTAACAATTAAGTAACAATTAAGACTACGTTAGTGTAAACTTGTATACAATGTTGTATAAAGAATTTTTTGTTAAGATCAAAATCATTGCAGTGTTAATAAATAAACAATGAGATTTTGAAGCATGAGTTTATATATGTTCCATTATGGAATTAAATTTACTGTAGGACATGATATATTACCTAAATATTTTTGACGAATGCCAGAATAAAGTAGTGAAGGTCATAGTGAAAGAAGGGAACGAAAACAGTAATTTATTTTGTACACCTCCAAATTCTCATCAAATTTCAATTCACTTTTTTTTTATAAAATATACATTGTACGTGCATTCCAAATACTTACAGAGAAGCCGTATCCAATGTAAGGTATGATGCTGATGCGGAGTGTGTCTACAGTATCTATACAAATCGTCTTATTTACTCTGTCAATATAATGCATGATATATTTGATATACGTGTGTACGATATGTTGACAGTAGAAATAATAAACATCATGTTTAGAACAAATCTAAGATTGAGTCAGAAATACCGGTTAGAATAATGTAAAGTTAAAAAGTAAGCAAAGCCACGTAAGTTTTAAGTGTGATAAAAATGTCATTTTACAAGAGACATGTGCAATCGATGTCTCTGGTTATGCTATGTTTTATATTATATAAATTTCAAAATTTAATATTTTTATTTGTATACAACATCCATGTGAATTTGTCAGTACACATTTAATTAATTTGAATTCAGACACGTTATTGTTAAAACGAATTGTGCGTGGAAAAATCAGAAAACAGGGTCGGTCTCTATGCAATTGTATGAACAAAACAGAACATATTTTTTTATAGATATATACAAAGTGAACCCGATGAAAATTATATATGGTCAAACGAAATACTCACGGTACGGTCGAGTTATCCGAGGTGCTTTCATTGTAAAACAGAGGTCCTGTACTATACAATATGTCTTCCCACTCACTCAACTCCGACATTGTTTATATTTTATTCACGATCAACACAAAACACGTGAAAACGGCCTCTCGCGGAATAAAGTGCGTCTCTCTTTGTTACTATTACATATTTTTCTTGTGACATTTGTAGAAGTCATCGAGGGTCACACAGTCCTATCATCATGCAACTATATGTCCACTCTGATCTGGTCTAGAAGTGACGATAAGATCTCGGGTATGACGTGATAAGGACAATCACTAGACAGTATATGATCTAGATAATGGTCGCTGAAACCATCAGGATTTTTGGCACATCAAATAGTTCCGTTATCCCCAACGGCAAAATTTGTCACGTGATTTAACGCCTGACCTGGTGGATGGATTTCTTTGTTTCGGTTGACAGCATAGAACAGTAGGTAGGAAATCTGATTAGAAGATTGCGCGAAAACGGGATCATATTGTGTTCCTAGAAAATTAAACTATATCACAATGATTGTCATTTAACTATTTTAACTAAGGTTTTCAAAGACACTTTGGGCGATTTTCCATACTAACAAATCCTTCTAAATATCATGATCTTTATCAAATTTATCATAGTTTTTTATCAATTTTACTTAGAATTGAAGTTAAGGTACGATTTCACGTAGATAAGCAAATGTTACTTAGATAATCTTATAATCAATGTTTTATACATATCCCCTTTCCTTTATATCTTCATTTGATGTCTAACTGAAACGCTTTATGTTATCTTTATTTCATTTTTTTTTATACTCGTTTTAAATAAGTAATCAATACTGTTTTATCCTACTTTTAGATTGAAACAATGAAAATGCGTGATCATATAAAAAATAGCGATAAGATATAAATTTAAATTACCGTACATATTACAGCAATCTTTTGAAATGGTGGTTGCTATATGCTATATTTTTATGCCTTATGTAAAGAGAGAGAGAGAGACGGTATTTTCGTTTTCAGTTGATAAATGTATACGGTATGTGTTGTGTTAACCATCGTCTCACCATACATCAATACATGGAGAGTCACGGAACACACTGACTATGAGTGTCCGACGATTTGTGTTTACGAGAGTGTCTCCTGGGTTTTTTAACTGGCTTCATCTGCATATGGCTATATATGTAAGATATACCCTGTTTATGTAAGTTATGCCCAATGAAGGTTGTATTTTATCTCATGTTATACATTTACCCGCAACCTCCTATTTTGACACATTACCAGACAGTAAACCCAGATCAGACAGATCCTATGTTCGCTCGTAGAACTCTGATTCTACGAGACAAAGAAAAATAGTATGTTTCGTTTAGTCAATTGATATTCCTAAATTTCATGAGGTAAATGGTTCAGGTAAATAACCGACCTTATGTTCTGATATGATATGATCCATCTGAACATGTCAACACATGTTTGAATACAAATTTAAGTATATTGGTAAATTAATATATGACACATGTCTTGAAGTGTTCACAGTATATAAGACACAAGTCTTGTAATGTTCAAAGAATATAAGACACATGTCTTGCAGTGTTCAAAGTATATAAGACACAAGTCTTGTAGTGTTCACAGTATAGAAGGGCACAAGTGTTCTAGGGAGTGTTCACATTATGTATGACACAAGTGTTGTAGTGTTCACGGTATAAAAGACACAAGTCTTGTAATGTTCAAAGAATATATGACACATGTCTTGAAGTGTTCAAAGTATATAAGACACAAATGTTGTAGTGTTCACAGAATGTATGGCACAAGTGTTCTAGTGTTCACATCATGTATGACACAAGTCTTGCAGTAATCACAGTATATAAGACACAAGTCTTGTAATGTTCACAGAATATATGACACAAGTCTTGTAATGTTCACAGTATATATGACACAAGTCTTGCAGTGTTCTCAATATGCATGACACAAGTCTTGTAGTGTTCACAGTATATAAGACACAAGTCTTTTAATGTTCAAAGAATATATGACACAAGTCCTGTAGTGTACACAGTATGCATGACACAAGTCTTGTAATGTTCACAGAATGTATGACACAAATTCGTCTTATGACTGATCAGCCATATGCGCCATTAAAACGTGGACTTAATCTCAATTTTCTTATTTAACAGTTTAACAGTACAGACAGGGAGACATACTGACCTAGAAACAAATGAAAGAATCTGTCCTATCTGCAACCTAAATCAAGAAGAATCGGAATATCATTTTCTTCTAATCTGTCCAAGATACAGAGAACTTATACGCTGTTTTCCAACCATATTTCTGTCATAGGCCAACCATAAATAAGTCTTTACTACTTTTAAGCTCCAAGTCAGTAAAAACTTAAAATCGCCTTGCAAAATATAGATATTT
Source organism: Solen grandis (assembly GCA_021229015.1). Classification (NCBI taxonomy): domain Eukaryota; kingdom Metazoa; phylum Mollusca; class Bivalvia; order Adapedonta; family Solenidae; genus Solen; species Solen grandis. Next base: position 53,202,273 of record CM037783.1, read on the forward strand.
CGATAAATAGTTAAAACAAACTTATCTGTGATTTATTGATTTTTTTTTTGGCAAGAGACTTTCAGAAGATTGCCAAGCGAGGTCAATAATGGCTATAAAACGGTTTATCAAGGATCATTTTCATTTGAAATAAATACCGTGATTATGAATTAATTAAATATGAGTGTATGGGAATGACAATATGGTGGCATTAGCATGGATTGGTAGTTACAGTAGTGAACTTTAAATGTGTGTGTGTGTGTGCTTTGAAAATATACTGTATTGTTTGCGTCTGAATAAAGTATTGTTCTGTTCTGTTCATATTTTCTTTGCAGTATTTTGTGGGAACAAGGCTTTAAATTTTGGAAACAGAACTTCTCTTGTAGGCACGAGAAACTGGGGTTGTTCACATGGGATATTTCCTCTTTCCCTCTGGCATAATGAGACAAAAAGAAAATGAAACAAATTGACATTATCTTAACAGCAGTCTTGAATCTGGCAAGTAAAGGTCATCCGTTAACGATTTTTTTTTATTACACGAAGTAATTAAGTTGACATAACTCATTTCCATTCGCTGAAAATTAACCATAAAATATGGGTATTTTAATTATTAAAATGGCCCCAAAGAATTTAGGTACTGCGCTATGAATTTGGTGGAATTCGAGCTTGATTTGTTCTTAGTTTAAGATTATTCATTTTACGTGATTTACGACTTTTGTAACAACGGTGAAAATTTAGTCATTTTCTAATATTTAGATTATCTCCCTTTGTTCATTATAAATGTCCACTATGATATTTTTGTGATAGGTACCGAAAAAGCCATTGTTGTTTAAATTTTTACATTTTCCCTCATTCCCTTGTCCACTGTTCAGTTGGACAATGGATCTCAGAGTGGCAGGACTTACTTTTAAAATAGAAAGTTATAAAATTAATAATTATATTAGATTTAGAATTTGGAAAGGAATTTGGAAGGATAAAATTTTTAAATTTCTTTTTGTAATTTAGTATTATAAAATACTATGTTGTAAACTATTTAGTAACTAATCTTTTGGAATCCATTATAGCATCATTGTAATTGTCATTATTTACATAATCCTAATTTGCAAGTTTTTTTAATATCTGCCTGACAGCAAATAGATTACACACGAGAGTGAACGGTGAGTTTAGGACCAGAAGAGTATTCATGCATAATTGGTGATTTTCATGAACTGCTGGTGAGAAAGTAAGTTATTATTGTGGCATGTGCATATCAACATAAATCTTATCTTATCATATACAGTTTCAATGACAATTAATACATACAAAAATGATCGGCACCCGGCCAAGTGGGCCAATATATCACCTAAACAGAGAGTGTTAAAAGTACATATACATCTAGGTTATTATACATGTGCTATTTTTACAGTCTACTCATATTATCTGAAACCAATTATACTCGTATGAAATGATGGCTCAAGTTTTAGAGTATTTCATTTTAACTACGTAAATAGAACACTTATCATCATATTATAAACTTGTTTAATGAACCTTGCAACTTTTATTCCATGATCTTATAGTAATTTAGATACTATGCACATAGACGTTTATTAACACTTGCTTCATTTATTTAGTTAAAATATATCCTAGTTAAAATATATCCTAGTATAACAGATCTTGTAATGCTATACCGATCACACTAAAACAGGAAGTCCACGCTACATAGCTTCACCACAATACTGCCAAGAGGTAGTATTCCACTACGTTATTGGCAAAAAATGATCGTTCTTACTCAAGCAACATTTTGCAAATCATGTTACCACTTCGTCCTAAAATATTATTTAATGAGGGTCTTGGCACATATAAGAGACCATGAATTAACTTCATATTGGTGAGCGTTATGTGTACACAAATATTAAGGGTCTGGTGTAAAGTAGCCCAGTAGCATTATTAGAAGAAATAGGAAGTGTTATCTACTAGAGCCAATGATAAACCAACAAGTATATGCATTTCAAGAAATGCTAAAATTCGCCGTTAGCCAAGTGAACAGAAAGTTACACTGTGACGTAAAGGGAAATTATACGTATATTTGAAATATATCCCCATTCATGTGAAATAGGAATTTAAATCTATAACTGCTTTACATACATTAATCAGGTGTTGATCACTTACAGCATGGGTATAAGCGACATAAGTTTGATATTTCCCTTTTATGCATCTAGCTGTAGTCTTGTTTCGAACAGAATGTATGCATAATTTTCTTGAAGAATGTACTTGAAGCTATTCCTTGTCGATGAGAATTATAAGCTGCACAAAACTGAGAAGTGAAATAGGGAATGCAAGGAACAAAGGGGCGTTCTCCTATCGAATCTGCTCAATTATATGCGACTACCAGCAACATGTACTTCCGGTAGCTTATAAACCAGTCCAGACTTCCAAGCGTTCAAAGCAGTTTCCCCAGAGTTTGTTCACGGTATAATCTGATTTGTTTATTTTTCTGCGAACGACTGAGAAGGAAACTGTTTTATTCTATTACGTCAGCGGTGCGGGAGTAAAATGTTGCTTTCTTGCTCGATAGTATAATATCGCCGCTTTGGGCCGGCGATAATAATCCTGCGCTTGCTACAAGGCATTGCATTTTACATATTATGAAATTTCATGTTTTATCAAAGAGTTATTTTTTCTTTTCGTCATTAAATCATTTTATATTGACAAATTATAGAATGAATTAATTATTTGAAAATTACGTAAGAATTGAAAAAAAAATGGAGTCCAGCTAATTAAGTGTTCAGTGGGCGTATTGATGACATTTTTCATTTTTACCAATAATTACTTAACAGATAACGTTCCCCCATCTGTCCTGCAGACGATTAACACAAATTACCCAGAACACCACTAGGGCATATCAGGAGTTGTCGTTCTTTTACATGCTGCATCGCTTAAATTTCCAATAACGATAACTCTTGGGTTATTTTTTTTTCCGATTTCTCCAGTAGTAAAAATTCAAGATGGGGACTGAGCGTTAGTATTTTGAACAAAACTTACACCTACGCGTTACCGGCTCTTCGCGAGCCGAGCCTTCGGCCCGACACGAGCTGCGCTCTCCAGAAAATCTGTTATAAAAGACATCAGCACAGCCGGCTTGTCCATGATGAGTTTCATTTCCCTTGACCGGTTACACTTCTGGAAGCCTTACCTTTTGGGGGGGTGGGGGTTAGTCTTATTTTTAAGACCTCGCAAAAGGCCTAGCCACCATTGGCTAATTCGTTGTGGGTCTTTAAATAGCTAAAAAGGGAGATAGAAAGAAGAAAATGAAAAGAAAATAAACATCCCCTTAAATCCGGTTAACATCGCGCGCATACGCAAAAGGAAAAAGTAAATACCACTCGCGATATACCACAAATACCGCGAATACTAATCGGCCAATTTCCTTTAAATGTAAATGTAATTCAAATTAAATGCAAATAAATACAAAGGCCGGTATACATAGTTCTAAACTAGAATTACATTTAAGGCATTTTAGCTAATCTTCCCAAGTAATTTAATACGTGCTCGCGCATATTAGCTATCAAAATTTAAAAAGGGAAATTCCTTTTTTTTTCTCTTGGCGACGACTGGGGACTTGTTTCAATCATTTTTAAAAGTCTATTCCAGTAGCGAAGCATCATGACAACCCTATCTTCAGTATCTGCTTGGCAACCAGCCCGTCTCATCGTAAAGTTCTGATGTTGGTGTAAATCTGTGCACGCCCAGAAAACACCTCATTGTCCTTTGTATCTGGTAACGCATATTACCAACAAACCGAATACATGTATAGGAATAAAAACATGAGAAAATAAGTATAGAAACCGAACCCAAAATCTTTTATATTGTGTTTCATGTTGTGCTTACCTATAATGAAACCCAGTGCCCGTCCAGCATCCTCAGATAATGCGTCGTAGTTGAACTTAAAATATTTCCTATCATAAAATGTAACACTTAGATCGACTTGTATCGATCCACTGTTTCAAGGGTACCATCACAAACGTGGAATACGTGATCATTTATGCTTGCTCTGTTCTACTATTTCTAAAATGCATGCATTTTGATTTTTCTATATTATTCACCAATCGTCGGCGTTAACACCACATGTAACCTGTTCAACATAGTCACTTATCGTCAGAATCTGAAAACAGCACCATATCATCTGTATACAATAGCATCGAAATTAAAAAAAAACAAAAAAACATTTTAATTCCCAAGTCAAAATTACCTTGTATTGCTGTAAATGTTGTAATTGTATTGTAATGTATTGTAAAATAGTGTTTTGTAATGCTTGCAATGTATAATATCATATTGTGTGTAATATGTCACGATGTCTCATTGTGGTTTTGTTTTTCAATACATGTTTATCAAAATAATATACTATATATCATGTTAATTATAGTTATAAAATAAGTAGAGCCTACAAAATAGAATATATGATCCGAGTAACTAGATAATGCTTATTTAAGTTTGATGTAATGGTGAAGATAAGCATTACTTCATTATTTTATGTTACAGGATGTGTTTCCTTTTCCATCCTGAATAAAACTAAGGTAAAATAGAAAAACCTAAGAGTAACCGTGATTTGATTCCTTATCAGGATAACCCATAGAGTTACATTATACTAATCTCTCTCGGCGGTTCCTGAGTTGGACTAGCACTTTGCGCCTGGAAATGTCATTAAAATATCTTTGTCTAATTAGGTTTTCGTGGACTGCAACGCAGCCGCGAAAACCTACTGTTCTTCTTGTGTTTCTTTTTCTCTTCTTTTTTTTTTTTTTTTTTTTTGGTTTTCTCATCGCAGTGCGAAAACCCTTTGTTCTTGTTCTGTTTCTTTTTTCTTTTTTTTCTAACCCTTTTTTGTGAACGGCATAGCTCCGAGGTGAGAAAAGCCACATCTATGAAACTTTTATTAATAATAACCACGTATTTGAAGATGATCCTAACGTCGAGAAAAATTTCATTTTTGTTTTGATTTTCCCGCCAGGGGGCGTTTTATATGAAAATGTTTAATAAGCAATATCTCAATTATTTGAGGTCCGATTCAAATGCGGTTTTTGCATAATGTTCCTTGTAAATAGCCCAATAAAATATGATAGGTATCAAAAATTTGCGTATATAAAACTTTCGTGCTACAGGAGGTTGAATGTTCGAATCTCGCAAAAACTGTGATATAAGGGTAGGTCTACGAAAAACCTACCCATTTTATTCAGAGATGAGATAGGAGAATTTTGTTTGTTGCATATGATCTGCAAGACAAATACGCACAAAAAATATGGGGTGGCGAATTCGGAAAATGCATGGTTTGTCCACAGTACGCGGTCAAACTTAACCAATATTTTCGAAAAATCAACATTTTAAAAGCATGACTTTTAAGGTTATTTGCAGCTCCTGACTTTATTTTTTATTCAATCTTCATCATTATTTCACTGTTTATGCATTTTTATAATACAAATAAAATCATAGAAAAAAATCACCCATAATATGCAAAGGTCAAGGTCATATACCAGTTATTGTTATTTTTATCGGCATAAAACAGCTCTCAATCTAAAAATATTTTATAGAAAATATATGAACAAAAGTTTTAGTTTGTGAAGAGATCTTTCCATTGGTGCTTAGTTTTTGAAGATCGGACTTCATTTGATCAAATTACCACAGTCCAAAGTTTGATCCTTTTATCAAACAAGTGTAAATCCGTATGTTTCCTCTTTTTTGCAGTTCCTGACCTTATTTTTTATTCAATCTTCATCACTTTTTCACTGTTTATGCATTTAAATAATACAAATAAACTCATAGTAAATAACGATGAAAATATGCAACGGTCAAGGTCATAATACCGATTATTGTTATTTTAATCGGCACGAAATAGCTTCAAATCTAAAAATATTTTATAGAAAGTATATGAACAAAAGTTTTAGTTTGTGAAGAGATCTTTCCATTGGTGTTTAGTTTTTGAAGATCGGACTTCATTTGATCAAATTACCACGGTCCAAAGTTTGATCCTTTTATCAAACAATTGAATATCCATATGTTTCTTCTTTTTTGCAGCTCCTGACTTTATTTTTTATTCAATCTTCAAAATTTTTACTGTTTATGCATTTAAATAATACAAATAAACTCATAGTAAATAACGATGAAAATATGCAAAGGTCAAGGTCATAATACCGATTATTGTTATTTTTATCGGCAAAATAGCTTCAAATAAAAATATTTTATAGAAAGTATATGAACAAAAGTTTTAGTTTGTGAAGAGATCTTTCCATTGGTGTTTAGTTTTTGAAGATCGGACTTCATTTGATCAAATTACCACAGTCCAAAGTTTGATCCTTTTATCAAACAATTGAATATCCATATGTTTCTTCTTTTTTGCAGCTCCTGACTTTATTTTTTATTCAATCTTCATCATTTATCACTGTTTATGCATTTAAATAATACAAATAAACTCATAGTAAATAACGATGAAAATATGCAAAGGTCAAGGTCATAATACCGATTTTTTTTTTGTTATCGGCACGAAATAGCTTCAAATCTAAAAATATTTATAGAAAGTATATGAACAAAAGATTTAGTTTGTGAAGAGATCTTTCCATTGGTGTTTAGTTTTTGAAGATCGGACTTCATTTGATCAAATTACCACAGTCCAAAGTTTGATCCTTTTATCAAACAATTGAATATCCATATGTTTCTTCTTTTTTGCATCTCCTGACTTTATTTTTTGTTCAATCTTCATCATTTTTTCACTGTTTATGCATTTAAATAATACAAATAAACTCATAGAAAATAACGATGAAAATATGCAAAGGTCAAGGTCATAATACCGATAATTGTTATTTTAATCGGCACGAAATAGCTTCAAATCTAAAAATATTTTATAGAAAGTATATGAACAAAAGTTTTAGTTCGTGAATAGATCTTTCTAGTGGTGTTTAGTTTTTGAAGATCCAACTTCATTTGGTCTTTTGACGGTACTCCATAATTTGATCCTTTATCGAAAAAAACGTAAATCAGTTTGTTAGATCAAAATTGGGACATCTAAGAACAGATAAGATAATTCAACAAATGCATATTGCATACTTAATTGAGCTATTTGGTTCATTTCTAGGTACCCAGTGGAAGAAATATTCATTAATATTCTCATTTTACCGCTAGGGGGGGCTCTATACTAAAATCACTTTTTTTGGTGATACCTAAAAAAGTTGAAGTCTAATTCAAATGAGGTTTTCAGCATTTTGTTTCTTGTTGAGAGCACCATAGAATATGATTGTTTTCAAAGTATCAGGCAGTGAAACTATTTTCGCTACAAGAGGTTGAATGTTCGAACCTCTTAAAATGTGCAAATAGGATAAGGTCTATGAGAAACCTGTTCAATATTATTTTAGATAAGATAGATGAATTATATTTGCATTATTTAATTTGCTAAACATATATACAGAGAATATTTGGGTAAGCGAGTTAAGGGTATGTATTGTTTGTCAACAGCATGCGGCAAACTTCACTAATTGGATGAATTACAATTTCAAAAACATGAGTTTTTAGTGTGTGTGTGTGTGTGTGTGTGTGTGTGTGTGTGTGTGTGTTCAAGCTTCATCATTTTCTCCACTGGTTGTGTAGTTTTATGATACACAGATTCTCATAAATCAAAAATTAAACAGTATTTTCATTGGTCAAGTTTATATAACGATAATTGCCATTTTCTTCAGCTCAAAATATATCCAAATCTGACATATTTTGTGGAGAGTATATGAACAAAAAATAAGTTCGTGAAGAGATCTTTGTAGTTGTGTTTAGATTTTGAAGATCGGACTTCATTTGGCAGCAGTACAAAGTTTGGGTCCTTTATCGAAAAATCGTAAATAAATTTTAGTTCAAACTCGCGATTTCTTGCGTGTTCATTCTCTAAGCAATCACTTTTAAACTTTACCACAGTGTTCTTTCCTAAATTTGGGCAAGAAGGTTAACAAATGTTATCAGCCTATTATATATTGAGTTTTCCCCCATGAATATTAAAAGAAAGAGAAGAAAAAAGAATATCGCACTTCATTTCTTATCTTCAAACTTTATATTTTCATTTTTTAACAAACTCTCTCGATCAAATTCGATTAAGGCTGTTATCATCAAATAAGGTCAGGAGATATTATTGTTTTATATTAAGAATCTTCTTTTTCCAAACTTTCTGACAACGTATTTCACTTTTATATGTTAATAATGTTCGAATAAAGTTAATATCAATCAATTATGTCTGCAGTTGAAACCAGTACTCTTACTAGTCAAGTTAAAAGCGAAAACCGAGATGCCGCTTTGCGGTTCTATTGTTTCCATTATTTTTATTCTTTGCACTTTTTTGTGACCGCTTTTGCGGCATGATTAGAAATGCTGCAAATATGAAAATTTCCATGCATACTCACATGTATCTGAAGTTGTGCACCATTAAGTTTGTTTTTCATTTTAGTACTAAGTTTTGCCGATAGGTGGCGTTTAGCATCAAAACATATAATTGCTGATAACTCTCTCATTTGATATTTTATTTGTATGCAGTTTTTTGCATTCTGTTATCTGTCAACTGCCCCATTAAATATGATGAGTGGCAATATCCATATTTTTGAAACATTTGAGCTAGAAGAGGTTGAATGTTTGAATCTTTGAAAAAAATCTGGCAAATTAGGGTGTGTCCACGAAAAACATGCCTGTTTTTGTTAGAGATTAGATACGCTCAATGTTTTTTGAAATTGATTCCGAAGATCTTTGCGCACAAAATATATGGGTTGGCGATTTCAGAAAATGCATAAAATGGCTTTCAATAAGCGGTCAAAGTGCACTAAAATATGGAGGAAACAAATTTTCGAGAATAGGCATTCTTTAGTTTTTTGATGATTCTGCCATTATTTTTTAATCAATCTTTATGAAATTTTCACAGATTGTATTCTTTTTTGTTTCAAGGGACTTTACAGTTTCAAAATTTAAAAAAATGCAAAGATCAAGGTCATATTGCGATTATTGGTTTTTTCTTTGACCTTAAATATCTCAATATCTCAAAATCTAAAAATATTTTATCGAAAGAATATGGATAAAATCAAAAGCCTCTAAAGAGTACTTTTTGAAGAATTTAGTTTTTTTTTAGATCGGGGTTGATTTGGTTGTTTGGTGACAGTTTGAACTTTGGTCATACTTTGAATTGACTTTAAAGCCTTTAAAGTTTAAATGTGTTATATATTTTGTCATCATTGGAAAAAAGAATGTCTTACCTCGTCAACAAAAAAAGAATTTTGAAAATCTGTCAAGAATTGATGAATTTATAGAGAATTTAAATACATGACCCAGAATAAAAGCAGAGAAAATTTGACAGAATGAGCATCACTGGTTACCTATGTTCTATAAATAGGTGCAGACTCTACTAGCTGGGCTGTGTAGCTTGCAATGTAACAGGTCAACTATCAGAGGATGAATTGTGTCTATATTTTACACGTATTATTATTCCTCCCACACCCTCACTATTAATTGGATATCCAACACATCCACTATTGAATTAGATAGCAAAACAACTAAGTACATGTATAAACATCCACCTTTTAAACTAGTTTTAGCATAACAAAAGTTCCTACTAGTGCTTTACTGAACTTTGAGGCATAGAGTGAAAGCTAATATAGGTTTCACCAAATGGCTTGTTACGTTACCAAAATTTTTAATAACAAATAAATTGTAAATCATTTATACTACTGAGAACTATTGTTCTCATAATGATAAGCAGGATTCCCAACTGTCCCACCTGATTTTTAGACTGGCGGCCTCTGGCCGCCAGTCTTATGCTGAAAATCGAAATCGAGCCTTTCTGATTTGCATATTTTCCACAACATTTTTAACTGTAGCACTCCGCGCTTTGTACGGATCCAGCCAATGTTAGCAGAGATAACGAAAGCGAGTGGAGTGTGTTACGTAGATGTGTTACGACGACGCTTAAATGACATTTAGAAACACTTTTAATGTGTAAAGTTTGTGTGGCCACTCTTCTTTTAAAAATTCACCAAGTTGAATACAACCATTTTCAGCGTGACCAAAATACCCGCGTCGTTTACAAAACAGAGATTTAACCCAACTGGAGTACATGTAGATCCACTCATGCAATTAAGAAAAATAGTGCTTCGCATTAGTACGTGATTAACTGAAAGTAGTTCAGCAGCGTTTCGCACGACAATGATACATTTCGTTGCATTTGTTATATTACGTTGCATTTCTGTCTTCTCATAAACCCAATAGCCACGCAAAAGCTAGAAAAGTGAAAAAAGCGGTCATAATTTAGTGGAATGGAAGATCACGTGACCCAGTGTTTCGAAGCGGAAGGCCTAAAACACGCAATGAAAATTTTATGAAGCAATGTACGCAATGAAAATATTACCGAACAATGAAAAAATTATTTTCAGAATAACAGTATTAAATGTCATAAAATTACTTTAAAACAATCTATATCTGTTTTATTATATATATATATATATATATATATATATATATATATATATATATTATACATATATGGAGCAATGGAAATGATTACGGAGCAATGGAAATTCTATTTTCAGAAAAGCATTTGTAAGTGCCATAAATCTATTTTGAACCACCTGTTACTGTTTTATTATATATAAACATTAATTTAAGACAATAGCATAGTTACGAATTAACTTGATGAAAACACGCAAAGGAAGTTTGCTAGACACAATGAGTTGAAATTTGTTATGTTATTCTTGCATGGGTTAAAATAAGAATACAATGCTTATGATGTGGTATACTCTTTTTAACATGTTCTCTCTAAATAAAGCAGACATACGTACGATGTTTACACTGCAAGCTCCACTCTCCAGGCCAGATATAAAACAATGGACAGTGTATCCAGATAAACATACATTATATCACAAAATGGTAATGATCAAAATAATGTTTTAAATTTAATGAATATATAACAAGTAGAAGTCGTTATTAATTTGAGTATCTATATCATCAAGATTTTTCATATACCGCGCAATGTAAATAACCGCGAAATGGAAATTCCATTGCACCTTAAAAATACCACGCAGATGAAAGATATATGTTCATATGCAAACTCTTACTAACGACACGTTATAAAGACATGTTATTTATATATATTAGATACGCCAAATCAAAACTTCTCAATTCATTATAAATTTGCCATGTACCATACTATACATTTTACTATACTATATATTTTAAGGTGGTACCGGTATACCCATACCGCATTGACTGGCGCGTCTATGCCACACTTCCAATAAATTAATCAAAGACGCGCATGCTGACGCATTAGAAATATGAAGAAGGAAATTAAAGATTAAGTTAAGGCTTCTGTTCAAATCACCATCATCAGCATGTAATGATTTTATATTATGAAAAAAAAATGATTGATATATTTATAATATAATCAATAAAAACTCTGTGTGTGTGTGTGTGTGTGTGGTATTGACACGTACAATTAAGGGCCTTCTTCACATCTTATCAACTGGGAAGGACCCGGGGGGACGTTAAACCCAAAACAAACAACTGGGAGGAGTGTGCTCGAGTCAATATTCTAGATTGCGTTAGTTAGTCGTTGCTTCTGTTCATCATCATCATCATCATAGGCATGGGATTGATTTTAGACTTCATAAATATAAAGGGTCAGAGTATCAAGGTTTATCATTTTTACTATTTATATATAGGGCATTAAAATCAATTCCATAGTCAGAGTTCTGTCTTCGACAGCTCTTTTCCCATTATTTATTTTAGATGTTTATTTTTTAAATTTTGATTATCATGTTCTAACGTTTAATAAAAAAAATGAAAACTATCTTTTTTTCCTTATTTGACAACTGAAAACTGATACTGGCAGCATACCCCTCTTTATAAACAGATAAGAATTCAACCTATTTTGATTACAATCTAGCGCTCATGCTGCTCAACACGACCAACCCCCCGAAAGTCTATCAGTGCCTTCGGCGCTTTGATTAACTGTTTAGTATAAAAGTGGGACAGTTTTGGGAAAACATTTTTTGAGCACACAGTGAGGGTCCAGTAGTGTAGGGTGGCACTATGGTACCCTGGTTTTTTGTTTTTTTTTGGTGGGGGGGGGGGGGGTTTCAAAAAAAAAAATATGGTACCGAGTCGAAAATTTATGGTCCCATAGAAATTTATGGTACCTTGAGTATATACGAAAAAAAAGATTTATGGTACCGTATGTTGCATGTAATAAAAAACATTTCCTACCTGTTAGATCTAACTAGGGTGAACTTAAGACTGATAGAAAAGAAAGAGTAGACCTTGCATACCAAAAAAATTCCAATGACGCGATATTGTCATTTTGACGTCATGTTTTATTTCTTAATTAAAGGAGGACCACTTCTTAACGTTATGTAAGTTAAAAGGGGATTGACAATTGTAAAATGTCCTTACGAGACATTTTGGGTTGGCCCTGAAAAGGGCCGTTTTGTTTCTTATTAATTGTGGTCCCCCTCCACCCGTTGTACATCCCATCCCATCACATATCTCTTCATCCCTCCTGCAAGGAGATGCAAATGACAACGGGTTAGATCCTTGTCACCTATGAAGTTAAGGCTGTGTCCCCATCTCGGTTGTAGTAGGGTAGATGGTACATCTTCAAAGGTAACTGACAGTAAATTTGGGAGATTTTCCCCTTTCTATAAGAGTGATATATTGATCATAAAACATCAACTCGGTCGTGATTGCTGTCTGGGTCGCTTCTCTTGTTCCTCATAGTGGGATTGTCGAGGAACAATTTTAGCAAGCCTGGGGTGGACAAGTGTGTACGGTCTCTGTTTCAC
>CM037783.1:53215169-53265169 GCA_021229015.1 Solen grandis
AAGGTGCTTTATAAATCTGGTAGAATAATAATAATAATAATAATGTTCGTTAGCGACTTCGGATAAGGAGGTGCGAAACTCTTACGAATTTATTGGCACGGGCCGAAATATCTTTTCGGATGAGGCCAGGTATTCGAATGGTACAAATTTGAATAACCCAGATATTTTTATATAGAAATAAGAAGGAGAGTGATTGGGACCAACGAAGTGTTTCGAATGACGCCGGGTATTTGAATAAGAGGTGGTGGGAGTAACTGGGGTTCGACTGTATATATATTACAAAAAGCATGAGTGTAATGAAACGTTTATTGACATGTATGCACATGTACATGTGAATGTACAATCAATATTTTATTTTAGGGTATTTGAACAGCTTAAACCGGAGGATGGAGGTAAGTGTCGTACAGAATCTGTCACCAGCATAACTCACAATTCAGCTTTAAATCCATATACATGTATATCGTATTGTTAAATATTTTGTTGAGAAAACTCCAATTTATCGAAATTCCATTTTCGAAAATGTTAATTGTATATTCTCATATAAATGTTTTGCTATTTACATTTCAATCTTGACATTTCAATCATTCAATTCCGTATTTTATTACATTTGATTTTTCATTTGATATTTTTATATGACAGTTTATCAAGACCATATGACTAAATAATACATACCGGTATGGAAAGGTAATCATTAATATTAACACGTTTAAAGCGCTAAAAAATTAGATCATGGAACTTCAGTAAGTACAAAGAATATAGTACATTTCTTATAAAAAGATTATCAAAAACGGTACTTGTGGGATTTCTTTTTACGGAAGAATTCTCATGCTATTTCAATCATCAATCATCAGACGATATTCAGATACTTCTTTTTGCTATTTATGTGATCATTACGTGTAATTATTGTCTTAATTTCTCCAGTATATCTATTATATATTTTTATGTTTTACACTAGTTTATCCCCGCTTGAACAACGCGCGCTGTCCCGTCCCGTTGGTCATGCCGCGTTCTATTTACAAAAAAAGTTTAATACATTCCACAGTGTTAAATCCAAATGATGTAGCGGGGGTATTTATCATCTTCATTAGTAGCTTCTCTCATATAATGTACTTCCACAATAACACGTACTTGTTTTTCAAATTATGATCGCCTTAAATTGTAAATCAACCCAAACATACAAAGTTGATGAACTTGCATACTGTTATATGCATGCATCAAAAATGCAATCACGTTCGACTAAAAATTATTTTATATAAATATTTGTAAACATCAGCTACCACCACCACCACGGCATCTACGACTACAACAACAACGGCTGAGCCAACCACACCAGCACCGTCGGTTAACCTTGGGGCATTGACAAATTTCGTAACGATTACGTTCACCTTTGTTGAAGAGTTTTCGACAAATGTTGAATCGGATTCAACATTCATGTTGGAAGTGAAATCCCAACTTGCAACCCGTACTGGTTATTCATCCAATAGCTTCAGAAACATGAAAATTGAAGAAGGTATGTTTCAATTTGACAACTTTGTGTGTGTGTTTCATTTTGACAAATTTGTTTGTTTCTCTGGAAACGTTGACTTATTTTGCCAAGTCGCAGGGGTAATATGTATGCCTTCTGATAATAGCAAACGCATTAGTTTGTCATTGTTTAATATCCGGAATAAAACTGGACTTTTCAGTAGTTGATTGCACAATAAGTTTGGAGTGACAGATATATAATAAGAATTGGTAATGAGTTCCATTAGCCTATTAATATGTTCGATAGATTTCTATTTTCTTATATAAAGGTTTTATGTCAGTATTGAAGTATTACACCGCCAAAGCAATGTTATAAGAATCATTTATGTCTTACGATTATAAGAATATGCATGATTTTAGCTGGCATTTTTGAAGTAATAAAATTAGCGCTTTTATTGTAATGTCCATGTTCTTGTTTTAATAATTTATGTGTGTGTCTGTGTTTGTGTGTGTGTGGCTTATATATATATATATATATATATATATATATATATATTGGTCAAAGGACCTGATTATATAAATTTATGACCATACCATCATCTCTATGACCATACGTTAACTCATCCTCATTCTTTGGTGTATATTCAAAGTATATTGTTAAACCTATATTTATACTAATTACCCATTTTTATAGGTTCCATAGTCGTCACTTTTGACGTATATGCTTCTACCACACCTGGTTCCCACTCACTAGGCCAGATGGTCTACACACTGGAGGCTTTGCTGGTACCAGCCCACCAACCTTCACCGCACCCAACGGCAACACACTGAACATCGTCTGGGGAGCTTCAGATATACTGAAAAGATTGGGGATGACAAGGATGAAGATGATGAAGATTCAAGTAAGTTTTGACAGCTTGATATGCTGAAATATATAATGAATAGCGGAATTATATATGATTGTAAGTGTTTTCTTATAAAATATAACTTAACTAGACATCTTTGCTTGATCCTGTATTGTACATGTTGATTTCAATTGCTTATATGGCATCATGCACATGTCTGCCATGTCTATGTTGTAAAGTTACGGACATAATACCTTCAGCTTAAGAAATATCTAGTTTTCTATCTTCATATTATTTATTCACAGAAAGATCTTTGATATCTACGTATGATTGCAACAATCAGTGGTTCTTATGAAAATGATGATAATTGTAAGGAAGCCCTTGGCTTGTTTAAAGTCACTATGACTAATTATACTTGATGCGGAGAAGTAAAAAAAGTATATTTACTTAATGCATTCAAAACGCATATAGGTCGACAGTACATTCTGCTACCTAATTTGTCATTTCATGATAAAATAATTTATCAGTTTCATTTTTCGCAGTCTTTGTGTATTTGTAAAAGATTCAGTAAAAGTGTAGTCGTCCGAGGACTGATTGGTATATGCAATGCTTGGATAATGGAAAAGTTTGGATAATGGAAAGGTTGGGATAATCGCAAGGTTGGGATAATCGTGAGATTTAGATAATCATAAGGTTCGGATAATATAATAGCGAGGATCGGATAATTGCAAGGTTCAGACAACTGATAATATTATCTCCCTGTCTCTGTCTTGTTCTCCACTCGGGGATTTAAATGTAAATGGCATCACTTCTCTGACCTTCGCAGTTATCCTGTGGTTCTTGTAAAACATATTGGCACGTTATAAGACAGGCATTCTTGATAAAGATTTTCTTTTGCTTGGAACCATTTTCAGATGCGGCCGAGTCCATCTTAGCGTCGTCATGCTTGCACATTATGTCTGTTATCCAGTTGTCAATTTTCTATATCTGATAATGGATGTTTTCCAAAGACTGACCGTCCTTTGGTTATCTTTTGACTGATATTTTTCTTATTGTCGAAAAATAAAGGAATAAAGTCAATATATCACAAATGGCTTAAAGATTTAAAAAATGTTATTTTTAATTCAAGACATTCGTAAGTTATTATGCTTTAAGTTAAATGTTCATGAATAAACATTTTATAGTTATACTCGTTAGGTGTTAAGAAAAAAAATGGGAGAAAGGACAGGCGATGATTAATGCTGCTTATTTTTAATATACAGTTCAACATGCATTAGCGACCTACTGTAATATCAAGTTGAAAATGAAAAATACCGTTACTTTTCAGTTTTATAGATATTCGATCTTGACATTAAAGTGACTTAACAAATATTATTGAGTCATTACTTTATGACGGGAATGTAAATCAGTGATGACTCTAAATTTTAGCAACGACAACCTTTACAATTAGAAAATGTGCTTGCATTATAAAGTAAGTGTCTGGGTTATGTCTTCACATTTCAGATAACCATGTCATCATACATCACTGTGTATAAGGACGGGATAAACACTCTTGGTTTTGTGTGCTTTCCTATGTAATTTCTTCACTGTTAATATCACACCCTCTCATTTCGTTACTTTCCATATACCGCAGGATATGCTCCCTATCGGTCACTTGAAAATAAGCACTCTCGTTCGTTGTCACATGCTGTAATGGGGGTTGGTTTAGACCAATACGGGAACTGTCGTTTTAATGGGGATGGGTTTAGACCAATACAGAAACTGTCGTGTTAATGGGGTGGGTTTAGACCAGTACGGAAACTGTCGTTTTAATGGGGATGGGTTTAGACCAATACGGAAACTGTCGTTTTAATGGGGTGGTTTTAGACCAATACGAAAACTGTCGTTTTAATGGGGTGGGTTTAGACCAATACGATAAGTGTTGTTTTTACAGCGACCATACCATATGGCGACCTGCGTGTAGTTCTATTTTCATGTAGTATGCGACATAATGAAAGTCCCTGTAATGGTTCCGCTACGTCTCGGACCACTTAACCTCAACAAAGATAACCAAGGTACCCTAAAGAAACACCAGGAAACATTGGTTATCTCCGTGAAAGGCCATGAGAACCGAAATATAGCGGAACCATTACAGGGACTTAACCTTAAATTTAAGAAATAACTGATTTTTTTTTTAAAAATTATGACGTGAACGATAATGTGATCTTATATACCTAAATATGCCGACTTGGCTTTTAAGTAGCCCGACTGAAGAGATTTCCTTTGCATAAATAGCATTTCGTTTCGCTCTAACTCATGTCAATTTAACGACGATTTCCTCGGCGGAAAGATGAATTGAACCATGATTGGCAGTCGAGGGCATCTGACCATGCATCGAACGATATTTAAGATTAAACTTCGTTTATAACAAACTCATTGTTAGTTTCACATTTGTTCATGGTTTGTTTAACGTAAACCTATCTTTTAAAGCTTCGTTGCATTTTCCCTTATGACTCCTGCTTAAAAAATATACATGTACACGCACCTTTGCTGTGTCACCTTAACAAAGCGATTATGTGTACTTAAATCAAACATCAAGACTTGTTAAGCCTTGACACACAAATTGTTCATTTCTGAAAATAAGTCGACTGTACAATGTAAAAGCAAAGTCGAATGTACAATTTAGAATTCATTTAAATTGTCTGTATCAGAAACTACGCGTGAATCATGACAGTAAAGTTAGCATTTAATAATACACGCCGTCTGTGTAAGCGTAATAATATCTGATATCGATCTTGTAGAGTGACAATTTTATTACTGTAACACGTTGGATAAATGACAATTGCTATCCTTGGAAAGTTATTGTAATAGGTTATAGACATATAGATAGGATAATAATTTATCCATTCTCTACACGAGGAAAATAAGAATTTAATATATAAGACATATCTATGATTGTGTATATGAACCTAAAAGTGAAAGAAATGGACTAAAAAATTACAGCCAACCTATTATTTTTTTATCAGAACTGATAAATCTGTTTATATAAATATGAGCATGTATCAAAGGGCAAGATATATATATATATATATATATATATATATATATACGTAATTAAAAAAATAATTAGAATATATATTTAACATAAATTATATATACATGTATACCTAGAAGTTATATAATACGGTGTTTTACAAGTTATTTTAATTGAAAAAAATGTTTGAAGAAATTTGAGTTGTAAAAAAAAAAGGTAATCACATCTCAGTCATACATTGAAGGATATACATTTATGAAAGCTTTCACTGGATTTGTGGAATTTTCTTTAATTTTGTTGATGTTTTTGTTTTTGTTTTTAGTAAGGAAATAAATATCGTTTTGATTGCTTTGTTTCGAAAAGTGATGCAGTCTATGTGTTACTTTATTTTTTCTTGTAGTTACGAATGTCCTGCCATTTATTGTCGGTGGTTGTCTGGGTGGACTGGCCATCATTGGAGCGGTTGTAATTATCTCTCTACTCATTTTGAAGCAAAAGAAGTCAAGGACGTACCCCACAGACCAGGCTCCATCACAACAGCGGCGTACGTGACACATTTGTAATTTTATTTGTCTGGTTATATGATTTTATTTCACTCTTTTTTGTGCGAGGAGACGTGTTCCAGTCGCTGAGATAAGTCATTGCCCTAATTTAAATTAGAGCAATTACAGGTGAACAGAAGTTGAACTGAAAGCTATAAATGGGAACCAGCGCGGAACGTGTCGTTAATTTTACTTTATGGATGTCTTAAGATTATCAGATTATCTTTATTTCTATAATGGAAAGAACCTGATTAAGGAAAATATATAATATCTAGCAAAATACAATATAAAAACTATATATATATATATATATATACAGTTATGTTGTTCCTGTAATGATCTTCTTCGAGGTGTAACAAATGCTAATTAGTCCCCTACCGGTGTATTCACCGGAGGGGACCATAGGTTTGCTTTCCGTCTGTCTGCCGTCTGTCCCTCTGTCCGTCTGGATGTCCAGAAATCTGGATCCCGCAATAACTTAAAAACCATTTAAGATAATATTATGAAACTTGTTATATGAATAGATGGCAGTGTTGAGACGTCGCTGTGATTTTTTTTCTGGGACCAAATTCTGGTTGCTATGGTAATGGAAAAATATGCACCTCACCGGTAGGGAACTCATGACACCAGTTACTTTTTTCAATGGCATTGATCAATGTTATACAGGGCATATATGAACGCTTCCGTATACTTTCATCTTGACGTGAAACTTAATCCTATGGTGTTAAAATCTTTTGAGTAAATTGATTTTATTCTTAGATGGTGCACTACTGTCCATATGCCTGGATCAAACCTCCCATTTGTAGTCCTGGTGTATCAGTACACTGGGACTCGAGGTTAAGTAAAATTAATTAAAACCTATTCAAGTTCTCACATGATAACAACATAATATACAATAGTATGCATTCTTGATCAAGCATGTCGTAACTTATACGATAATCTGTTTATGCTTAAGATAAAGATTTAGTACTTGTTACGTTCTTTCTGCTTTTTCAGTGTAAGGAAGGGCTAAAATTCATTACTCAGAAGAACTGATGGAGTATTGTCACAGATTTTAATGTTCTTAAACTATTAGAGTTTTTCGTCAACAAATGTATACATTTAAAATAACAAAGAACATAGGGACTTCGGATTTTTCATGTAAGGAAGCATTCCAGCTGGCTTGCGGTAGGTTAGTGGTTCTACCCGGGTACCTCTGTGTACTCGGGGTCTTCCTCCACCTGTAATTAGCTGGACGTCGCTATATGATTGAAATACTATCGCAGCGACGGTAAACCCCAATACAACAACAAAAACAAAGAACACGTGACATGTTAATTATCTCTAAACATGTATAAAATCTTCACTCATACATTCATACATGAAATTATAAAGTGTTGAAAATAGAAAATATTCGTTGTGGATGTCTTAAGATTATCAGATTTTCTACATTTCTGTAATGGAAAGAACCTTATTTAAGGAAAAATATAATATCTATTAAAAAACAATTACAATCATATAAATATATATATATGGGGCCGCCGTGGCCGAGAGGGTAAAGTCGCTGACTTTAACACTCACTCAGCCCCTCACCACGTGGGTTCGAATCCCGGCAGAGTCATTCGGATTTTCATGTAAGGAAGCCTTCCAGCTGGCTTGCGGTAGGTCGGTGGGTCTTCCTCCACCTGTAATTAGCTGGACGTCGCTATATGACTGAAATACTGTCGAAGCAACGGTAAACTAAATTAGTCAAGTCTAGTCATATATATATATATATATATATATATATATATATGCAGTTTTCGCAACAGAGATTATTTTTGTTTTCCTTAGATATATATAATATATATCGTTCAGAAAATCTTTACACATAGCGTTTGCCTTATATATGTAGGTACTCAACTTAACCAACATATCAATATCAAAGTCAATAAATTTATGTATACGTTGGCTTTTTATATAATTTTAAATTGTCTTCTTATAGTTAAGTAAATATTACAAATAAAAATAAAATGATATTCGTTCTCTATGTCTCTTGTATTACAAATTTGGCAATATCTCTCTTTTTTTTCAACCCTATCTGTTGCATACCTTGCCGTCTCTTTTCTTAAACAATGTGCAGAAATTTTCAATCTTGTAATGTTCCTTCTCAAAAATTTTGGATTTGATAATTCGATATACATATCCATTTTAAAGAGAGGCTTCAGATTTTTATACTGAATAGATACCCTATTGTTTAATGAATCAGCATGTCATGGACTGCATAAAAGTATCAATGAAACGTTTGATATCTTCAATAAATTGCTTTGGAGCAACTTACTGTGGTTCGTTTTAAACATATGAGAAGCAATAACAATCCAGTACTTTTACTCTTTTATTCAAGTTATGTTGACCCTCTTTTATATCATTTACAAGCATGTTATTTACTGTTTTAATAATTATATTTTCTGATTTTTATCAGCTTTTACCAATATTAAATAATATTTACGTATCTAACAATATACCGTAGGTATTTAACTAGTTTAGTATATACTGCAGCATTGCTTCTGGAAGATTTTATACCTAATATCAATTTTAAAAAAGTAATGAATTATTTCCAACTCATTAGATTTATTGAAACCCCATAAAAACAGAGCAATATCATGCCAATAGACGTAGTGTCCGTGCCACAGATAAGATCTTCATGTATGTGAGGTTTTCATATCTGTGGGACAAAGTCGGTTTAGCGCGTCTTCTTTAACCTCAAGAGTAGGCTCCTGTATACAATGACCACTTTCTCTTTCAGTGTACAATAACCTGCCTGACTACTCCGTCCCTCCCCCACCATATGTGTACGAGCCCCCGGTCGGTCACGTGTCCAACAAGTGGGTGGAGAATGAATTGAATAGCAGCAGGAAATCCATCGAGAAAAAAACCACTCGTATTGGCAGTATGTATAGCTATCTTTTTACGTATTATTGGGTCCATAAAATGACAATGAGTATTGTATTTTAACTATTTAATAAGCAGATTAATAATCATATAAATACAAGTACAGTGAATGGTGCTTAGTGGTAATCCTGAGTGAAGTGAGAAGACTGGGCTTATCAGGTGTGCCCTTTATACAGTGCTTAAAGGAGGGAACTGTGATCAGACTATAGCCATACTATTACAATCTACCATGAGAAATCTCCCGTTCAGTGCTATCTAAATTTTCGATGATTTATTTGTGAGGTTTTACATATAACTATTCCTCTAGCATTGCTAGATAAATTGTTTAAATAATCGGTGCTAAGATTATGTGTAATGTTATATTTCGAAATTGAGGTGTATGAAACCTTAGTCAAATGTTACACCGCAAAGTACTGACCCTGTCTAGTGACTCACGATACGAATGATTAAAATAAGTTTGCTATTCAGATCGTGATTTTTTCACTTGAGGTCCTAGATATACATACATTCTTTCGTAGCTTTCATTTGTGGTATTAGATATACACACATATACTCGTGGCTTCGCAAATGTTGTTTTCTTTGACCATTCGTGAAACGATCTTGCTTAAAATTCCACAAACACTCTTAATCATTCTATAAATGGTCAAGTGTATAAAAACATTGCTTGCATATATAATTTAGAATTATCCATATAAGTTATGTAAAAAAAATACAGCAATATTTATGAAAGTGTTTCTTTTTGTTTACATTGATTGAAAATGATTTTCATAGAAATAATTCACGATTAAGGTAAAAAGTTACAGTGACCCAGACAGATTACCGCATGTTCATTTGTCATTTTAATCTTTTGCTTTTTCACAACCGAAAGTTTCTCGAGGTTGCATATAGTCGGCAATCTGTCCGTTTCTTTTATTGTAATGGCTAGCAATCATTTTCTGATTATTATGTACTGAAGAGACATCAGCGGAAGAGACAGTAGTTGGATACACGGGAGTCTGAGTGCGATACCCTAGCTCATTTTGCGAATAGACCCCTTGGTTCTTTTACGTGCCCGGTGTATAACACCGATACACGGGAGGCAAGTTCCTGGGTAGAACCAGTACTATGTATTCCGGAGTAGAAGGGATTTACTATAAACATCAAACAATGATAATACTTGTCCAGAGCTCTTTAACTTTTCAATGGATTTATTTTATATTACAGATATTGGTAAACGGTATGAAGGAAGTGCAGTTTACATGAACTTTAACTTCACTTGAACCTATTGTTGAAAATTATTTTCCTTTTTATTTTGTATTATGCATCCCTTGAGTATAAATGTTTACTTCATATATTCGAAAACAAATTTTGAAGACATTGGCAGAAATAACAGGGTTGAAAAATCTTGTCTTTTTTAATGACTCTCTTTTAAATACATGTACATAATACACAACATTTGTTACATAATATACTGAGCTTTTTACCATGTCGCAATGTAAGGGTTTAATTTTTCAGGTGGCAGTTCAATCGAGCGGAACCAGAACCAAAGAGACAACCAACCTACTCCAGTCAACTAGATGAAATAGGCCTGTCAACAAAAATCAAGAAAAGGAACATATATAATGGAAAAAAAATGATTTGAAATAATTATGATACTGATAATAATAACATATTCATTTTTAAGATATTTGGAATCAAATATGAATGCAAATAAAGTAGATTTTGGAAGAAAGGCAACTGAGTCATTAGTGGTAACAATTAACGAACAAAAACTGTATTTTTAAAATATCAAAACCACAAGGAATCGGCATTTATTTTCTTTAAGTCTAAGATATTTGAAATTATAGCATAAACACTAATACATACGAAGTTGTATTTGGAGGAAAGACATTTGAAAAATGAATCTGACAAATTAATGGACTATTGAGACTTATTTTTATCTTATTTTTCTGAATCTGTTTAGTTATTTTTCATGATATATATTCTTAACTATAGCATAGTTACGGATGCTCTTTATTGGTTTAATAGCAGTTTATATAGGTAGTGTATTTTTTTTTATTGATTTCTTCATGAAAGATGAGAAAAACAGCGAATATTTGAATCGCTTTAAACAACCCACCGATTCGATGTCAGTCCATGCCAGTTAGGACATTGGAATTCTTTTTAAGGCCATGCTCTATGTTTAATCCGTTTAGGATATGAATTCCATCGGCGACGTTTAAAAAAATCTATTTCTTTGTTCCGTTAATTGAGTTGGATTTTCAAAAATGTTTTGCAAGAAGGTTCGCTTCATACATAGGTTATCTAACTTTTGTAGTAGAGACAATTCATTTATGTTGCTATAGTAATGTGTGGAAGTTGACATGCGTCACAACCGTCTCCTGTCGGGATACATTTTAGGTTCTGGAACATAATTACATGTTTTATCTTGAAATTACTTTGGACGCAGAACATAATCATTATTATCATGAAAGAACAAAATGAGTATTCTATTAAATTCAAGTGTTAATCTTAAAAGAACTGTTTAAACAATAAATGTATTTTAATTATTGAAAACTATAAATATTGAAGTTTGGTTCATCAAGAAGGTCATTCTCACCCTCTAAAAATGTTTACCGTCAAAATAATAGGAATTAACCATCAAAGATAGAATCGATCTTAATTTGATCACGTTTTACATTTACTCTGTGTGTTTACAAACCTTTTCCCTTCATCTGCATACATTTTGTAGGGCTGTTTTAAATAAATTTACAAAGGAGTTTAACTAAAAACCGCTTTATATATATATATTTTTTGCGAGGATCAAGAAAATTAATTGAGTTCGATTGGAACTCTATCATTGAATATTTTGTAAGCAGTTAACCTTGTTATATAATTATTTTTGCAACGAATATAAACCCTGGTTTCACGTTAATTAATAAAAAGCATGGCTTGTTCCGAAGACATTTTTGAATGATGTGAGTAATAATTAGTAAGAATTATAAAAAACAACAACAGCAGCATTAAAAAGAAACTTTTGCGTAAATATTTCAGGACTAAACTGGAAGCAATGAAGCTAATGAAGGTTCGTCCCCCCCCCCCCCCTCTCTCTCTCTCTCTCTCTGTATTGATTTATTTCGCCGCATTTAAAGAAAATAATTGACCATAAATTGAACTTTATATAAAATTTGAAGGACATGTATATATAATGATACGACATACGATATAGATTTGTCTAATATGTATTGTTAATTTGTTATACTGGACTGAAAAAAACAAAAAAACAACGATGCGACGAAATAAACCATGTTAAATGTATGTGTCGGCAATTTTATTCTATTATCCAATTTAAAAAATAAAGTAAACAGGAAAAAAAAACGCTAAAAAAGTGAATAGATATCGCTATGAGTTCGTTATAATTGAGTTTTATATAACTGAGATTTTCTGTATGTTCATATCTCCATATCTTTAGCTCACATAAGCTATTGAGATCAGCCTCCGTCCGTCGTCGCCGGTCGTCAACAATTTACTTTAAAATAATCTCATCTGAAACCACTGGGTTGAAATCAGTGAAATTTAACATGAATGATCCCTGTGTGGCCTTTCACAAAATGTCTAAATTATACTTAATTATACAGAACTCTGGATACCATGGCAAACAGGAGGATTTTATTAAAAAGTAAAGCTTAAAAGAAGACAATAATCTCCACTGAAACCAATAGAATTTCTATTAACCAATGAATACACCTCATGATTGTCTACCGTATTTTTTCGGCGTATCTGTCTAACCTCACCTTTTCACCTACTTAATGGTGATGACGTAAGGCAGTGTCGATTGAATATCTTGAGATGTCAACTACATGTTAGTTTCCCTATATACTCTATTTTGAATTTTTCAAAATTCTTCTTCTATAAAACTAATGGTTAGAATTAAATCTCATTTTGCACAAATTGTCACCTCTTAGCCCTCTACTATAAGGCTTTATTTAAGTTGCTCAATTGAAATATGAGGCGCCCAGGGGGGTTGGGGTTCAGCCAGTTTCCTTTTTTAAAGTTTATAGAAAATCCTCTCTTCTGGAACTCCCCATCATAATTAAATCTTGTTTGCACTAGTGATAACCATATAGTCCTCTACAATATTGCTGAAGCATTTTAATTTTGAACATTGAAAAGTGAGGTCTACAGATGGTTGACTTATTTTCACATTTAAATAAGAAATAATGTAACCAGGTAACCAGGTAAAATCAAGTTACTAATATTGTTTACATTTATCTAATATTATCTGGTGAACGATCCTGGACCACTGTAGCGCTTTTGTTTTCTTCAAATACTGTCACTATAAAAAAGAATAAAACATACGCATTCCTCACAACACCGACCTCCTCTACCAAAAGCACAGTTTACAACATCTAAACTTCCGGCAGGCTAAGCTCACAATCGTAGGACCGACCAAATGTTGGATTCGTAGTCTATGAGCACGTTCATAAGGAAATGACTCCCTAGATGTCAAAAGAGCATTACTATCGGAATGTGTTTGATATCTTCATTATTGTTCTACAGCATTAAAATATTTTCAAGGTCAGGTAGAAAGGAAATTGTCTTAATGTTTATTTTGTTTGCTCTAAGGGTAAAGAAGCACACACATATTACGAGTGCTTAAATTAAAAACATTTTTTTGTAATTGTATATAACTTATATACAACAAATACAACCTGACTAAAAGACATTGTTCATTTTTTCTACTGCATGTTTAGTCCATTTAAGTTATGATATATTATTTCATGGCGTGCTTAAACATGTCTCTCTTTTTTGGGTACGGTGGTGTCTTTTTTTCGTCTCGGATTTTAACGTCCCATTGGGGACTTGATCTGTATGAGACATGGTTCTGGCTCACTGCAATGTAACACCGTAATAGGATTGGTACTACAGCCGGTCACATTACCCTGATACCGGGCAAACCAAGGGAGCTATACCAGTACCATTTTAATGACGTTTTGGAATGTCGCGCCCGTGGATCGAACGTACAACGGGAGCACGCTCCAGTCGCTCGGGCACCACTAGGACCAACCATATACTAAAGTTTCTAAATTTGACAGTGTGAAGTCGTAAAGTATGACGTATTTCAGGGCTCGTTGCTCTCATGCCAAACTTTTAAATCTCCGAAATTGGATGCTTGAATTAAGTCTGAATATGCAACTAGTTCAGGAATTCATTGCTTTCACTGAAAAAAACTGTTAGTTACATATAAGGTTGTTGATTGAATTTTTAATGGGAAGTTTTTCGGTCAAAGCCTTTAATTTATATAGATTGGCCACCAGTATGTGTCTTGACTTGTATGCTATCGATTACGAACATTTATAAAATTTATATTAGATGTACATGTATGTGACTTATTTGAACATCTTAAAAGTTTTAATCAGCTATATTTATTTTCTGCATTCTCACCTCACTATAGCGAACGTTACTAGCTATGGTTATTCTATTTCTTATTTGATTATTTGATTTGCAGAAAGCAACAACTTATGTGAAACAACCATGAAGGTTTGTTTTGCTTTCTATCGTTCGCAATTCATCTCTCTCTCTCTCTGTATATCTCTCTCTCTTAGTTGTACGTTTCATTTTTTTCATCAGAGATATAAGATGAATGTCGGGGGTCATTCTGCTGACTTTTAATTACAATTAATATAATCAAATGCATCCATCTATGTACGTATTACATTATCAAAGATTGGATTTGGTACTGACCCCGCACGAAAATATAGGGGTCAGAAATGTAAAGGGGCAAAGCGCTCCTATATTTCCGTGTAGGGTCAGGACCATTAAGACAACCCCCTTGTGGCCGACACCGTATTCTGACAGAATGTTTTCCGATTTTCTTCTACAACACCATTTTATCAACTAAGTTGCAACATTTAGTCAGACTATCGTAAACATCAAATCAGTAAAACAATTTGATCGCATGCTATGAATCCATCCATACGCACGTATTTATGCATGCATGTGTGTATTCATATACATATTGTACAGGACATATATACAAAACACAAGGCACATCTTTCTTGATGCTGTTTTATTAGCTGTTTTTTTATATACGTCAGATAGAAGAGAGGGTGTTTTGGGGTCGAATCACAAATGGTTCCATCAGGTCACAGAACATCACTATTTGCAGCAATATCCTGGCGTTTGGTCGACACAGGTCAGGTTGCCGACACACGTGGTATGATCACACACTCGTTTATGTCTGAAATAAAAGATGTTAAATTATAAGTTCACAAAGAATAATCAATTGTCAATCAACCGGGGTTACAGGAGACAGGTCATGAAAACACTTCAGCTTTGACCATACTGGGCAACTAATAAGCCACGGCAATTTTCACCTTAGGTTTCATTGATAAGTTTAGGTGCTGGACTATATTCAACCCTTACGTTGAATTTTCTGGTATAGATCTTCAGTTCTTGAATGAATGCTGATTAAAATGCATTTTTGTAATTGTCAGAACACCGTACAGTGGCTATAAAAAAGGCCAAACAAAGACGCTCTCAAGTCACTCTTTCATACCAAGACATCTGTTTTTTATGTGGTATAATGTTTAATCTTTCATTGTAATACAGTCTGTTTATTAAACGAGAAAATGTTGGGCAAACTGTAAATAAAAGATGACAAAATATTACACGAGATGCCTGGAATGACATGTAAGTTTCCTAACCTTCAGCCAACAAGTTATCCAGTAATTATAGCTTTTGTTTACCACACAACATAACGTACCAGCTGTTTTTTTTTTCGTCAGTGTGTTCTATAGAAATTGGTTGTTTACTGGTAAATTGAATTGAAAAATTAAAACAAAGATGTACATGATGTACATGTAAATAGTTATCAGGATACAAAGCGATGTTAATGATGATTTTATCCATTATTAGAAGTAAGTACATTTAGTAACTACATAAACAACAATAAAACACTGTGTACCGTTATTTGGTCGGTCGCAACATGACCTAGTAATTTTCAGGTTAGGCTGTGTACCGGTAAACTGTGATAGAAAAAACTTTCAATTTTTGCGAATGTAGATGTGCACGGTAGACGGTCGGTGTAGTATTGACATGGTACGTCGTAGACGCATGGCATAAGAAGTAAAAATTTAAAATATATATACATGTAAAGTAGACCTATACGCCATGTTTATCTGCTAAAAATATAACAACGTTGATAGCATTATTTTTGTTTTAATATCGTTTTTGCTAATAAGTCCTTTCCTATATTAAAAAGAATGAAAAGAATTATACCGTTTGTATGGTTATACATAGAATGACAAATTTTGACATGTGTTAAGAGTAAAAGTCAATTCGGAACTTTTACTACTTGTTTAAAACGTGTTGACTGCTAAGTGAATGTAAGTTGAATACATACTGGTTTCACATTATTTCCCGTCCATCCCGCTACGCAACTGCAACTTATGTCTTTGTTTCCGCCACTAAAGACGCATGTTGCTCCATTTTGGCAGGGGCCTAAAATAATAAAAGCGATTTTGAAATCAGAAAAAATAGAAACATTGTCAAAGCTTAATTATTTATCTAAATAATTTCTGGCAAGACATCACCATCAGCAGTAGCATCACAACTATTATTAAAATCATGAACAACTTTTAATGTAAATGTATGTCATACTTACAACACTTCTTGCAGCTATCTTTATTGCAGTTTCCGGGCTGTACACATTGTTCATTTCTTGCATTTCTGGAAGTAATACATGTATACTTTTATGTTTATGTCGTGCCGCAATTTGCTGGTCACTTTTGTGTTATGGGGAATTGTGAATCTAAAATAAATAATAAGAAGTCTTTGATCCTTTCCAGTAATAACTTTTATTTTAGTCCGCACGATAATAGTGCCTGACCTCCTGGACAAGGATCTTATATCAGATTTCACGTTTTTAACTTTGACCATGAAATTACGGCTTAATTTTGAAGTGCGTGGCTGTGAAAAACGACTTCTGGGAAGCAGGAAGTCTTAATCTGAATTATGAAAACGTGCGAAAGAATAATTGTAGCTTGTCTCGTCTTATCAACAAGTTCCCCTTGTAATCCCGACAAGTATGTCTCAACTGATCACCGATCAAATGACGATAAAACATGTTATCACCTCTTTGAGACATAAAGTAACAACTACCGAGACATTGAGTTTACCCTTTCAAAACATAAACAAGCCGAAACCATCTGTGTTTTATTATAAGATCATATTTCCCAAATTCCACGCCGGTATTTTAAATTAATCCTATTTTTTTTTTAATGTAACTCACAAAATGTATATTTTATATTTACAAAATTTATCTAAAATATCTCTACTTTTTACAGCATAACATATATAAACGTGTTATCCTAAAAATTATCAATGAAGGAATAAAATGCAGTTTTAAGTCATTAAACATTAACGGCATCAGCAGAAATGTGATAATCCATACCGATGTGATAATCTAGGCCTATGTGATAATCCATACCGATGTGATAATCTAGGCCGATGTGATAATCTAGGTCGATGTGATAATCTATACTTATGATTTTCTACTCCAACACATGCTTATACCTTGTTCCTTATAGATAAAACAGTCGGACTGATATTTGATATGAAAAAGGTAAGGTCATAACAAATCATTAAGAACTTATCTTAAGAGTAGCATGAAGTTTGTTTTCGTTATTGTTAATAAACTAATAATTTGACTTACGGGTCCATTGCCACAACCGAGGCAGACTGCCACCAGCACAGCCAGAACCTGCAATATTCGGCATAAACCATTGTGTTAGTAACTGATCTGCGTCCGCAATTTTGATGATTCTAATAATTATCAATAGTAGTAGAAGCAGAAGTAAAAGTCGAAGTCATAGAAGTAGGTGCATCAGCAGATATAGTTGAAGTAGTAGCGACAGTCGTCGACATAGTAGTAGTACTAAAAGCAGAAATAGTAGTAGAAGTTTTGTTTGTTTGCTGGGTTTTACGTCTCGCCGAAAGTATTTCAGTCACTTTGAGACGATAGCTACTTGAGACAGATATAGTACTGTAACACTGCAAGTATCACGCCGTAGACATGAGGCATGATACCACACCCAATCACATGATTATGAAACTGGGCCAACAAGTCCTGGAACTACCCTTATATGCTGAGAGCCAAGAAAAGGGAGCTAACAGACTTTGATTTGTCGCGACCGGGAATCGATCCCACGACCTTCCGCCCCCGAGGCGGACGCTCTAACTACTCGGCCACCAGGGACGACAATAGTAGTAGTAGCAAGTAGTGGTAGCAGTAGTAGTTACAGAAATAGTAGTAGCAGAGATAGTAGTAGTAGTAGCAGTAATTGTAGAAGTAGTAGTAGAAGTAGCAGTATCAGAAATTGCTTTTGTAATAGAAGAAACAGTAGTAAGTAATAGAAATAGTAAAAAAAAGGTATTAACGAGTTGTTATAATTAATTGAAATTATTTAGGTCGCAGCTGAATTCAAAGACCACATATCAGGGAGCCATGATGCGAGTTCGACCCCGCTAGTGTCCAGTATCTATCACTCAAGGTACCGGTCCAAATATGGAACTGTCGAGAGGAGCTTGTATCATTTGGAAGATGTTTCCCAATCAAAATAAAAGATATGTTTGAATTTAAAGTTTATCTTCTTTGTGAGAAGGTAGGAGAAAATATTGTAGTTTGTTCCTTTAAAGGAAAGTGATATAAGACTCCGTGGGGTAATTAATATTATTTTTTCAACTTCTGAGAGTAGGGTTATATTTATTACCTTTAAACTGAGGATTCCGGCTCAAAATAAGAAATGTATAATTTATCACGAGTTTAACAAAATCAATATCTTCATCTTTGAAATGGATATAAAACATTTTCAGAGTGAGTCTTAGGAAAAGGTGCAATTTAGTTTTGAAGCACATCAGACCCCATTCGACGCCTTAATAAATTCAAAAGATGCGTTAGCATCTAGTCTTTGAAAGTAGTTTGTGAATTCTTTTTAATTTATCAAACCTACTTTGGAAGTTAAGTTACAAACTATGCAATAATAGATCACATATTTTTTTGCTAATACCAATGAACTACATAAATATCGACTATTTGAACATATACTTGCAGCTAAATATCGTCATTCTTTGTGCATTTATAGAGAATGGTTGAATACTTAAAATATGAGAATGAGAGAGATGATACATCAGATTTATTGTTTAAAACAAACAATATCTCGAAATGTTTAAGTAAGTGGTTGAAACCTATAACAAAGCAAAGGCTTTATTCGTATAAGCAAATTAGTGTATGTGTGTTCAAATATTTTTTTCATCAAATAATATAAAGAAGCAGACAATTATTGTTGTATTAAATTAAGAATATGTAACAATTATTTCAAGTATAAGTGGTAATACGGAAAAATGTCAGAAACAATTTGTTAAAAAATGTTAACCAGTTAGTACCATGTAGCAATTAGGATACTATTCTATGTTAGATGATAAAATCAAATACATTTTGAGTATCATTATTAGTTTAAATCTGAAAACAATAGCAAAAACAGTGTTGAACATACTATTCTATGTTAGATGATAAAATCAAATACATTTTGAGTATCATTATTATTTTAAATCTGAAAACAATAGCGAAAACAGTGTTGTACAGCGATTCCGTTTATGCTCAACGTTTCCAGAATCTGACTGTGATTAAAGAAAAGTAAAGTTTACTTACTGCGAGTGTAAGTTTCGACATGTTGAAAAATCTTTAGTGGTTTCCAGGAGCTGAACAATCAACAACTGCAGTCAGGCGGCTGGTCCTTATATAGCCCATGTAACGTTTCACACCAGTGAACCATTATATTGTAAGTTTGCATTAAAAGCATTTAATATTGCTAAAGATCACCAAGCATTACGAAAAAGAATGATTTTATGTTTATAATAAAATTGTGAATCAGCGATACAAAGCATGTGCATTTGCCTTAAGGATCAGCCGAACGAAGTTAATATATTTCTTGAATTAGTATGTATACTGCCGTGATGAATACTCGCATTGGGGTTGAGCATATTGGTTTATCCTGGCAAGAAATTAATATAGTATCGAGTAGATCGGGATGACAACCATGTGGTCAAACAAAAAAAACCCTTATGAACAGAGAGAGAGAGAGAGAGAGAGCTATGATGCCCCCCCCCCAAACCCCAACACCCATTGAAATATAACAAAATTATTTTTGTCTATCTCAAGTTCATCATATCAATGTAACCATGTGTATATGTGACACTTTGCAGATGTATAGTTTATTCGCAAGGGCGCTTAACAGTGTTGGGATAAGAGATATTTAGTCAGAGAAACAAGGGCCAATAACAACGTGATAGTGTGTATATTAAATTATTTTAAATAAGAGACATTCCAAAGGATTCAAGATTCAAAATATTTTATTTTGCAACGTAAACCTTTACAAGTTTCTAGTTGCATATAAACCATATAATACATCTTAGCTTTAAACAAGGTCGTGACAAAGTAGTGTCCTACAATGGAGAATTTGGTAGAATGTTCATATCCCATGCTGCTCAATATTATCTTTCATGGTTTACCGAGTTGACGTAATAAATTGGGGCGCCAAAAGGAAACGGAAATGTTTCTGTATTGTATTTCTGGGGTTTAGAGCTTGATCGATGATAAGGGACAACTCCGGCAAATTACGCATATTTAACCATAGAAGCGTCAAATTTGCTTTCGTCAAAATTATTTGCCTGATCTTTTTTGTCCACGTAAACACTTTACAAACATGAATGGAAGGGTAATAGTGGATTTTCTCCCCAAGCATCGTTAAATCTTATTAACTTACGATCGTAAAATATATGATATACGGCGCAAATATCAGGTTCAGTCAGAGTCAATGATGGCTGACACGCAATTTAAGTGTACATTTATGATTAAACATGCTTTTGTAATTAAAGTTCACAGCCTAATGATTTAAGGTAGATTAAAGACTAATTAATCTTTCAGATTCAGTTAATAACTGTAGAAAGATTTGAGCATATAGTGTGAAACATTTGTAATTTGTATGAATATTTCATCAAGTACATTGAGGACAGATTTCAGAGATTTTCGTCTTCACTTAAAACAGGGCGTTACACTTAAAAGAGTGCCGAAGGTGGTATATATAACTCCGAATGAAGTGCGATTGACTTATGTCGGCATGTATTTTTATGTAGCATGTTGGGCAAGGCCGAAGCCGACAGAAAACTGAAAGAATATAATAAATATCCTAAATATTTATTTTATTGGAAATAGTGCACTGATACGGATGGTGTGCAATCAAGCGAGATGCACGATATCCAGTGCATCTTACTCGAATCGATCGCAAGCCAGACGTTTTCATAAAATCTACACTTTCAGCGTTTTCATTGGCTGATCACCAGACCGCACCAGCCATCAGCCAAATCCAATTAATCATAACGTCGCTGATTTTTTTTAACCTTTTAACATTATAATTACGTAATTTGCGACCAGAAAAGTCAGAATCAATTGCAATATAGTCTTTACTTATCATTCATGTAGTGGGTGTAAATTATAAGAACACCAGTTGAGATTCGATATGAATATATTTGACGTGGTTCATCAAAGAAAAACCTGAAACATACAAAATACGTTAAACAAGTTGAAAATATTTTCGAGTAATTACACATTTAATCACCAACGTTTACTGACAAGATAAAATATTAAGATTTACATTGTATTTCTGATAAAATCTTCTAAAATAATAATAGTAAATATACTAATATTGTTTTAGTAACAACTCCACAACTCCCCAGGCACGTCGAACAATATAAGATGAAAATGAAAATGTAGAAACTCAAAGGCAAGAGCGACGACTAATTAGATGTTAATTCAATGACATCGAAAATCGTAGTGCCTGGAGTTATAAAATTGGTGGTGAAGTTAAGAACAAAGCGCGGGAAAGGAGCGCGGGGGACGGGCCAGCCAATAGCAAACTTGCATCATGCTCGCATCATAACAACCTTACATAACTGTTAAATTAGGGTATACCTCACTCGGACTTTCTCGGACATACTCTCTCATTCTCTTGGACAATTACAGAACGTGCACGTGATATTACAAACAGGAAGTAGATAGACGATCACAATAACAGAACAATGAGACATAAACAAATGAGAACATGAGGCAAACCATTAAAATTACGCTCTGCTACATTCAGATTGAAGGCTTCTCAGTGGATGGCCTTTTTGTCCACTTTAGCGACGGTTAAAGCTTAGATTTTGTGAGAACGTCTGGCTCGCGATCGATTCGAGAAAGGAAAAAACATAAATTCCCCAAGTTTGAAAAATTGTCAAAATTAACGGAACGGTGTCGGATAATGGTTTGTATACCAAAATGTCAGTAATTTATTGACCTTTCGATTGACATAGGTCTCATAGATGTACGTTGTAGTGTAATGAAAATATCAGCGACGGAACGAAGCCGGTATACCCTGCCAATTGAGGGAGTTATTGACCTCGTTTCTATAGTACATGTATATTGGTCATATAGGATTACGAGACGGATACCTGTGACATAAACATAACGTTAGTGAAACGAAATACACAATGTCAATATATGAATTATCAAAACCTATTCAAATAATATCATTATATGATATGTACATCTACTGAGGTTTCAACAATTTAATAAGCAATACTTTATACTGAACTATTGATATGTAAAAAGGAAACTAACCTGAAAAAATATATTAAATATCCTAAATATTTAAGTACACTGATACGAATGGTGTTCAATCAAGCGTAACACGCGATATCCGGTCGTAATTCAATTCCGGGTAACCGGTTAGTAAAACTGTTAGGTAATAACAGACCAAATTATAGACAAACACTAATGTGTTTATATAAAGACAGACGTAATTAATCGATCGCAGGATATTTAAGGCTGAAAAGAAGACAATGTAAATACTCGGAAAGAGCGTGTCCTATGACATACTCCCCCTGGTTTGAGAAAAAGTATCATGACATTTTCGTATAAAAACCTGTAAAATAAACATATATTAAGATACACATAACTATGGTAAAAATAGACGCAATCGTATTTTTTAAAGTTTCAAATGAACTTAACAAGGCGTTACGCTCAAAGAGAATAAAAGATAAGTTTTCATTGGTCAATCGAAATATAAACAAAACACTGACATTTCCAGAGAAAATTTTGTTATGGATGTACAGCACAATGTCACTGATAATGAGTGTAACTCATTTTCAATTTTAATGATGTATCCGTATTTTTTTTTAAGTTTTGCTTTTTTTTTTGCAACAATAGTAAATTTCCATTTAAATATATTGACCATCTATAAACTGCAAATGGGGTAAAAAGATTGTCCCGGCAAAGCTCGAACACATGTTTTTCATTTGAAAGGATAAAAACAACACGGAAACTGACTAGATTCGTTATCTTTATTCATTTCAAACCCAAATTAATCATTTTATTATTCGTGCAGAAATGCGTTTTTTTTTGTCCAAAAATTAGCAGAAAACAGTGTTCTCCCTTCCCTCCCATGCAACTTCGAACCCCTGTGTAGATCCGTTGTAGAGAAGAAACACATATGCCCCCCCCCCCCCCCCCCCCCACACACACACACTTCCGCAATTGACTTAGTCTTTTTTTCTCCACTATCCTATATCTATTTGTCAACTGTACTAGAAACATATATTTTATTAATTTTCTTTTACATTCAGATTCACACTACACACATAAACCTTTATTTAAGGTATATTTGTTTGTTTGTTTGTATGGTTTAACGTCCCACCGACCCTTTATTTAAGGTAAAAAAAAACCTGTAATGGTTCCGCTACATTTCGGACCTGACAGAGATAACCAATGTTTCCTAATGTTTCATAAGGGTACCTTGATTATCTTGGTAGAGGTTAAGTGGTCCAAGACACAGCGGAACCACCACAGGGACTCGAAGTTGCATAGGGGGATCATTTCGTACTTAGTGGTAACATTAAAAAAAAGGAAAGGAGGACACTGTTTTGAGACCAAATTTGAAAAAACCCCGCTTATATCGAAATTCAACATTGAAAATGGACCAGGTTATGTTTTAAATGAATAAATTCAGAAAATCCTAAAACGTAAATGAGGTAGTTTTTCTCTTGTAACCATAATATCGTTAATTTATTTTTCCAATCGAGCTTGGCAACAGGCGGGGAAACCTATTTCTGGTTCCTTTAGAAGAGAATATAAAAGTAAGTTTTTATTGGTCAATCAAAATGTAAACGGAACTGACATTTCCCGGGAAAACTTCATTAAGTTACGCAGGTTCAGAATAACATAAACAACGCGATCAAAAATGGGCGCAGTGTAATCATTGTCGGACTAGAAGGTAAGGGAATTCACAGTATTTGATTTAAATATATTGACCAATGAGCGCGAATACATTTTATCTATAAGAAAAGAAACCGGAAGTAGCTGGTCCCGGTTGTTGTTAAGCTCGATTGGGACATTAAAAACACTTGTTAGTCGTTTATAAGAGTAAAAACAACACGGGAAACGACACGATTCTATATTTTTATTCTTTTCAAATGCATATGAACCATTTTATTGATCGTTATTTGCCGAAAATGCGATATTCATAAAATAGCCGAAAATAGTGTCCTCCCTTCCTATTTTTAATGCTACCATTAAGTACGAAATAATTCGCTCCATGCAACTCCGAGACCCTGTGGGAACCATTACAGTGACTTTACCTTATGAGCTGGGCTGAAAAGCTGGGCTGAAAAGCTTTAAAATAACATATGCAAAAGTAAAAAATCTGAAATTATATTTTTTATATATATATTTAAATTGTATCGAGAGTATGAATTATCATACCATTTACAAACACTAGAGGCCAATCAATAGATATACAATGTATATAGTAACATATGTTTATTGGATGGCATAATGATTTGTGCGCGTTTACTATCGTTCAATAAAGCTATTTTGTTTCATCTCATATGTCATTTTTAACTATTCTGAGCCTATGAGCAAAATAGTCGTCGGAACTCACGGACCAGTTGACAGCGCCTTATACACATAATTGTTCTGATTTGAAAATCAGCGTTTGTTGTTGTAACAGCAATGAAGAGTACTCGTGGTTCCAAAAGGCAGCCAGTAGCTGATTAATATTCATTAAAATCCCACGGTATATACGGTAGTGATAACAAAATATTTACCATGGGTTCCGACGGTGCAATATTATATCAAAGCTTAGATTTAAAACGAAGTCATGCTCTGATGACTAGTTTTGAGCACTTACTTAAGTTAATATTAAAGATCTTAATGGGGCGATCAGTTGAGCTTGAACATAGGTAATATCATCCGTTTGTAATGTTTACTACGATAAATGTACCAGTGCAGAGAGGATAACCTAGGAACACCTTGACATTTCCCTGAAAGCTCTTAAAACTTGCCAGTCATAACATGCTCTCTTAATATTGCATGATGGGTTCCCTTTAATGTTTCTGTTCACGTCACTTAAGCTGAGACAAGACCTGTTTTATGACTTAATATAGAGACATTGCTTAAATAATTTGAAAATTTAGTGGATATAAACAGTAAAAAAGCTGAACTTAGAAGTAAACACGTTTTTACATCTTGAACTAATGTAAAATCATTTATTTTCGTTGATATTAAATTTCGTTGATCATGTACTTAAGGAAATGTCACGGGTATCTTTTTTTCGTGGTTTCATGTTCTGGGAAACATAAGGCCTTTATGAAAAAAGGTTTTTGGGGGCGGGTGGTAATATTCGTTGATTAAGAAATAATCTGTCTCTACCGGTGCGTTGTTGTTTATTTACACACAGGTTTGGAGTTCAGGTGCGAATTATTATATCACGAGGGCGAAGCCCGAGCCGGTAGAGACAGATTATTTCGATTCTAACACATTTTTCCATAATATTTTTCGGATTCATTTATTAAGCGTAGCAACATTAAACCGAACAACTTCCCTCTAGTTTGCCGATCGTTTTACCTCCCCCGTATAATGTAGCTGAGAAAAAATAAAAAAGTAACAAAAATGGCACACTTTTTTAAATTAAATATATTATTTGTAACGATATTTTTTGGTCTCTTCAAATTAATTTTTAACCAATGACCAAATCGATGTTCAAAATGTAACAGCTAGATAAACTATAAATGTGTATTACACACACTTTGATGACGTCAACATTAAAGCAAAAGTGTTAACACAAATTCAAAAGAGGAACGGTTCAACACATGTGTTTATTTCACTTGTTGTATATGTTTACACTGATTGTGCCACCTGTGATATTGCCAGCAAACATTGTGAATGATCTTGCATCTCTTGAATTGGATGTGTTCATTGTGATATCAACTGGATTAAAATTCGGGGTTGCTGGAGACACATGTGTAATGTCACGCGAAATGTCACGGTGACCGGAATGTGCTACAAGAGAATTTGACGCAGATGTTTTTGGTCGTATAGAATCTCCAGCTTGATCTGGTATGTTGAAGGTTAGTCTTTCACTAAGTCGCCTTCTTTCCTCTTCTGATGGCTTGATATAAGAACTCAGACTTCCTTTGTAGGTTGTATTTTTTTTCAAACAATTCGTGTTTGAAAACCCTTTTTATTTCTCCGGAATGTAGCGATTGAATGACATACTTAAGAACGATATCGTCATGTTGTCTATCAACAACTCTCCATGTGTCATTACTACCCCGTAACTCACAATGAGCACCGTGAGGTAATTCAGCCATTTTACGATGCAGACGAACGATATTGTTTAAAGTAGGTCAGTTTTACTACGATGTTTACGTTCATTCATAACTGCAGTATACGGGGGAGGTAATTGTAAGGGAATAGATATTATTACGCTTCGCGAGCGCTGATTCCAGTGCGTTATTGCGAATTTACACACAATTTTTCTCCTTCTTTCTGTATAGAGATAAAGATGCAAGTCGTGTTAGAATTTAGATTAACTATTCCACGAAATAAACGAAATTTTGTGTCCTACGAAAATTAATTATTCACAATAATCCCTCAAGACTGTTCCTTGGTTGGACCAGTACTTGGCGCCTGGAAAGGTCATGAAAAATTCTTGCCTCTAACCGGGTTCGAACCCACAACCTTCGGGTCACAGTCGGGTATGATACCAAGAGCGTATGTATTTATTTACCTGAAATATACACCATTTTATCACATCAATGTTTAGATACGTAGCAAGTAGGCGCTGGTTTGTGATGTGATGACTGATCCAAATGATGATATATGTAAACGTTTACTGCTATAAAGATCCATGTCTTTGATGAAGAGTCTGGCAAATACACAAATCAATTCATTGAAAGTAAAGAGGAAGAGATACCATTATCTCCTAAGAGTAGTAATACTTTCACTTAAAAAAGGAGAGAAAAAAAAATAGAATAAAAACTATAATTTAATTGAACACACAGAGAAACAACTCTGTTTTTTTTTTTATTCTCGGACAACAATAACAACAGCGTGACATTATTGCATTTCAACCTAAAACAATATGGCGTGATGTAACGTACATGTACACAGAAACATGTGTTGATTTCTTAAAGATTTGTTTTACTATCGAGAATGGCATTCATTGTGAAGACTTCCTCAGATGCTGCTACTGCGCAGTACCGAAACCTCTTGTCAGTATTTCCGTCATGTAGGGACACCCAGCTATTTACAGGTGGAGGAAGACCCTAAGTATGCA
This sequence comes from Solen grandis, assembly GCA_021229015.1. Lineage (NCBI taxonomy): Eukaryota > Metazoa > Mollusca > Bivalvia > Adapedonta > Solenidae > Solen > Solen grandis. Next base: position 53,242,615 of record CM037783.1, read on the forward strand.
GGCGCATCTGATTTAAATAACTGACCTTCCGTTAACCAGCTGGGTGGCATTCTCGCATAAACATTTCGAGTGACCTATTCGGGATTTGAACCCACAGCAGTAAGGGGGTAAGTAATACAGAGTATGCGACTGTGACCACTCGCTCAGGGAGACCTCGCTTCTCTTAATACTTTATCAGAGTTTTGTTCCCCTTCTTCGTTGTATTGCATGTTTCCATTTCAGGTCTATGTATGGAGTTCTGTACATTTAGATAAATACTTTTTAAGCATTAATAAACGACCATGAATAAGCATGTAGTTTCAGCTGTCTTAAGGGAAGGTTTATTTTAATGACTTAGCGTGAAAAGATAAATAAAGTCATTTATTAATTATTAATGCAGTTAACTTCAAGTTTGTATTATAATGCTCTCGATGAACTTGCTCGCTTGTTTCAGACACCCTGAAATATATTAAAACTTGTTTTAAAAGAGTGTGTATCTAATTTGTTTCTCATAAAATACTATGTTGATATAATGTCTCAAAACTACTCTAAACGCATTTATGCATACTTTCCACTTTCACCCTGCAATTAAACATGTTATGTCAAGTATGGAATGATATAATAACATATGGGCTGTGAAACATCGATGATACTGGTGATTTTCCTTTGAGTTATTCTCTCGACGGCACGCAACATTTCACAGTTTTTTAGGGTGTCACCTTCTATATAATTTTATTGGCGACTACACGTGGAAATTTAATGTATTGACTTGGAGGGTATTTAGTTTAAACTTATTTCTTTTACGTCGATTGGGAAACAAGTTCTTACAACTTATACTAATCTCTCTGGACAGTTCCTGAGGTGGACCAGTACTTTGCGCCCGGGAAGGTCATGAAGAGTTCTTTACCCCAACGGGGTTCGAACCCACAACCTTCGGATCCGTAATCGGATACGTTACCATTGGACCACGGCACCCTCGAAAGAATGGGTCATTCACAAGAAAACGTACATTGAGGTATCGGGTCCGGTAAAGAAGCTGACCGGATATAAAATCGGATACCCGTCTATAAGAAATATATATTAGTAGAATTGTATTTGATGCTTAGTCTTCAGATTATGAATTTTATTTAATGTGACACGCGCCTTTGCAGACAAAAAGAGCATGTTTATCTGTTTTATCAAAGACCTAATAACCAAACAAAGATCCACAACTCTGATATAGGCAAAGAGCAAGTAAAAAAGCTCTCGTTATGTTACGTGTACGATCAGTGGACCGCGAGATAATGTGAGATGTTATTATTATTATATCTTTATTTCCTCCAATATTGAAGATTACATATAAAGACAAATTGACAAAGAACATACAAAATCACGTGTTATACAATACAGACATGCATACAAAAAAAAAAACATTAAACATTATTTTTTTTTAAAAAAAAAAAACCAAAACAAAACAAAACAAACTTGTCCAACAGAATACAAGGTTATGATGAAAGGGTAAGTCATATATACATGTATAATAAGGTTTACAACCAAATAAGAATTTCTATATGGTCAAGAACAATATAAGTATACAAAGAAATAGCGCAGGCGTGCATGAAGGTGTGTTTAAATGTACACATTAAAGTTCGCTAATGCATGCGTAAGTGCGTGCATGATTGCGTATGAGTGTACAGAAGCGTGTGCGTGTATGTGGAATTACACATATCAAGGAATATTTACAAGTTTATACAAACATAAACATTAACTGGAACTATATATAGCAGAAAGATTACATAAATAAGTATATCGGTATGTTTTTCTTTTTTTTTTCTTCTTTTTTTAATTAAAAGACAGCCACATGAAATGAACCTGGCGAAATACAGTATTTATAAAAACACTGTATAATTCCCTTAGGCTAACAGATAACGCGGGGCATCGAAGCCGAGGAGAGTATTTACATTTTTTTTTGTCCAATGAGAGAAAGGTTAATAGCACGGGAACTACCAAACAGTCTTTTAATTTGTTCAGCAACTTCAGACAATGCATACCCAGATATGGACATTCAGTAAGAAAATGGTCAGTGAAGCAAGTATCGTGAAGCTCAGCACGGCATCTACGACATAAGCCATCGTACCATGAAATATAAAACGGTCAAAATTCACAAAGCATTATGTAAAAATTAATTTTCAAAAATATGATTTTTTAAGCTTTTTTTTGTCCGATTTTCATGAAAATTTCACAAATTTTGTAGTTTTATATTGTAAAGTTACTAGCCGATTCAGTTTTTGAAAATTGCAAAGGTCAAGATCCTATCTTGATTATCACTTTTTCCTTTCGCTTTACGTAACTCAAAATCTAAAATATTTTATTGAGACAATATGCATGAAAATTAAAGTCCTTGAAGAGACCTCTCTAGTGATATTTAGTTTTTGAAAATTGGACTTTTTGGTGATTTATCAGCAGGTTAAATTTCAATCCTTGATTTACTCACTTAGCTCCAAAACTAAAAATATTTTATCGAGAGAATATGGAAAAAAGTGTAAATGTTTAAAGAGCTCTTTCCGGTGATCTTTAGTTTTGGGAGATTTGGTCATTTACGGCAGTTCGAAGTTTGATCCTTTGTTGAACTATTGTAATTCATTTCTTATGCTTAAGATAGTAAAATTAGAGAAAAAGAATGTTCGAGCAATGTGACTTGTATAAAAAAAAATGAATTAATTCCTGCACTGTTAAATATTTAATAAATTTTAATCAATTTTGTTTTCAAAATATGCCGCTAGGGGACGCTTTGCATGAAATCATAATTCAAAATTTTTTGAAGTCTGATTTGAATGCGTTTTTTTTTTTTTTTTTTTTTTTTTTTTTTGCATAGTGTTCCTGGTGGGCAGTCTGATAAAATATGATGGGTATCGTAATACTGGTGCTAGAAACATTGTGTGCTCAGTATAAGCTGATGTTAATAAAAAGTAAATAGGCCGGCTCATAGAATCTTTCAAAGGTAACAACGGCCATAATAGTTAAAACAATACATATATTATTCATACATGTGTAATGTACATAAATAATACATAAAGTAGTATAATATCATAATCGTATACATTTGAATAATTTTTCTTCCTTAAAATATCTACCTAGAAATGAATATTATCACATTTTAGATATGGCTTAAAGACATAACCATAATTAACATATGTTAGCAATTAATGTAGTTAGAGAGGCATAAGGTGATCCGATTTTATGTTTGTTTGTTTTTGTTTTTGTTTTGTTTTTTGAAGTTACAGATCTGTAAAGAAATAAGCCGACCCCTGGAATCCGCGTTTTATGGAACAACTCCGTTTATCAATTCTGGAAGTGGGAAATGGGAGATCATTTGCGTAAGTTGATTTTCAAAATTTTAAAATTGGTTTCAGAAAGAAGAATTTTGATTTTTTTTCTACATAGACTAGCTTACCTCCTCGGTGCCTCACTTATCAATATATCAATTTTAATTTCGCATAACGGTAGGGGACACTTGTGAAAAATAAACCACTTTTTAAATTTTAACAATAACTATTATATCAAATTATGCTTCGTTGAGAGATAAGTGCACTTTTTTCATTCATCATACTTGTATGCATTATCTCTCTTGTGCAAATAACAAAACAAAATTACAATACAATTTTCCCTCAATTCAATTTGCAGTTTCTTATAAAAAAAAATGAAAAAAAATTCTTCTTGTAAAATTTGTTAGGAACTGCTGTCTTTTCGTGATTGTATCATGTTAATCAACTTAGCACTCCTTCCAATTTTATTATTCCAAACAGACCTCAAGGTCGGCTCCAAATAAAGAAGCTCGTTCTTGGATGGTCATTGACTAAGAATTTGATTTTTAAGAATCAGTGTTTGTTACGACTATCATTGCCCATCTACAGACACATTTTTACCCAATGCATCATTCCGTGATTGTGTAAAAGATGGATGTTTTCTCCATCACGATATCGTTACGATCGGTATTCAACCTAATAGAATTATAAAACCTATATTATGAAGTTCCTTTTCCCTGTGCCGTCACATGAACGCTTAAACTCACTCTTCATGCATATGCTCACCTTATGGTTTGAACGAATTCCCTACCCGGAACTTGTGAAGAACGTGTTACGTGGTATCGCATGCACCGTTTGGGGATACTGTATTCTAAATTTAAGTTGTCCCATGTTTGTCGAGATTATTTGTCCGAAAACAAAGACTTCTCCAACTGTGACAAGAGAGGGTTTACTTTCTGCTGATCATCTGGGAACGAGCTGCTTAAAATACAAAGCTACAGAGCTAGGTCTCTGTATGGTCAAACCTGTTTTAGCGGTTACCTCCAATTAACATCCAACCTGTAAACAAAGGACAACCACTGTATCCATTGTCTATAATTATAAAGAGTTCAACCTCTTAATAAGTCACCTCCGGAATAAAAACTAATCTTTAGTTTCCTGTGCTTTCGTTTACTGGTTTTACTGTAATTTAACGTGCCATATAAACAGTATAACAAGTATATATCTGTGAAGTAAAAAGGAGGAAAAACAGAGCCCCGAAATGTTCGATTCAGAATATGTGCTGCCATAGAATATAGCTTTTAAATGCCACCCAAATAAAAAGCAATCGTTGTACGAGAGAACATCAACTCCCCGTCCAGCTACAGACCACATCTAAGTATTGTTAAGGACTACTACGGCCTATAACGTTCTGACACAGCTTGTCGCAGTAGCTACTTTCCCTTACAGTTTTTTTTTTTGCTTGCAAGGGAGATCACTGTGTGGAGTTTGGGTTTTATAATACGCACCGTGATTGAAGTGGCGATATTTTTTTCTTTTTTTATTCTGACCCGGCATCTACGGCCTCTCACGTTTGCCCATCCCGTTTACGACCATTTCGTTTTGTCTACGGTGGCTTGAAACGTGGTCGCCGTGGCCGCCGGGAACTAGTGTAAACTTAGCATTGCTCCGTTCTGTATGGAGAATTAGTGTAATTAGCAGCCGTTGGTTGGCTGAATAGAAAAGTATGGAGAATATATTGCGCATTTGACAGCAGATTTATGGTACGGGCGCCTCTGTATCAACAGCCAGAGGTACCAGCGAAAAGCTCGCAAGCACCGGGGTAGAATGGCCTCTTTTTGTTTTTCATTGTCAAAAATGAATGAAGTTATGCTGAAACAGTATTGTGTGTGTCCAACAACAGTATTAGTCATTTGGAGACGATGTCTACTTGAGACAGACATGGCGCTGCCACACTGCAGTATCACGCCGTAGACATGTGGCATAATACCACACCCAGACATATTATCCCGACACCGGGTCAACCAGTCCTGGACCTACCCTTATATGCTGAGCGCCAAGCAAGGGAACTTTTACGACTGAACCTGAAACAGTATTATTACAATACATAAAAATTCAGAATTACCCTTTACGACAATATAAGAATGTTTAGTGATGTTTAATTAAGGTAGAAGCGGGAGTATTGATTATATAAAACATCACGGCCACCATGCATTGTCATGCTTCTGCTTTATCTAAGTTAAGAAGAGGAAATTTGTTAGTCTTTATTTGGTAAAATCGTAGTTTCATTCTCACGTCAACATAGGAAATAATATTTTCGTGAGTGTCGGGATGTAATTAATAGTGACTGGCCTCGTTTTGGAAACAGCTAATTGATTAATCCCAGTGACGAGCTTAAAGCACATCCATGTTTTAGCATCGTGTCTTGATCTGTGATATATGACCTACTACAATATCTTACCAACGATACTTGCAATATACCTTGCTTCAACCCTCCGATGCAAATGCCATTCGCCTTTCGAAGCTGACCTTGCCAGTAAAAGAAACCATGTCTGCATGACGAGCTCTTGTTTAGACGTGTGACATTTTTTACATATCTTACACGAATGCAATACACATCAATCTTCAACAATGATTAATTTATCATTTCATTATAGAAGTTCCAGCACACAACGAACGATAACTCTGCAACGATAAGCCAGTTGATTCGCTAGAGTTCACGCACTTCTGCCTTCAGGTTTGCTTTATCTAATGGCTAGGGTTATGGCAAATAAAATTGTGTAATATTGAAAAATGATATATTAGCTACAATATCCATTCGGTGCGGAAAGTTCCAAATTACTCCTTTACTGTTCCAGTGTATGCTTTACGTACTATTAAAATTTCAGTGCTTTGATAGTTATTAAGGTAATAGTTTGTCAGCTTTTTCATGTACGAGTAGTTGAATATACCATATTCCAGGAATGATTGACTTCGTTTCTACCAACCTAAAGCATTTGAGTATTACGGTACGTATTGCTGGTTGATTAATATTGGACACCCGATGTGGTTACGCTTCATTATGATCAAAATAAGAATTTATAAGGAGTGGGGAATAGACTTTGCAGATTTTACGATAGTGTGCCACGAGGACACCATAGGTACAAAAATATTAATTCATTATCTATTATTGTTCATTCATTATCTAAGACTTCAACACTCGTGTTAGAAACCAATGGTCAGAATTAGAGAATCTTAAGATCCTCCAACCCCAATCAAGGGGTCTTCACATATTAGGGTTTCATGGCAATGTGGTATTTAAATTCTGAGTATTTGTGACAGGATCCTTTAGTATTTCAATACTTATTACCCCCTCCTTCACCCATTTTAGCTCATGGTGAGCTATTGTCATCACCCTGGCGTCGTCGGCGTTTTTATGTTTAGGACAACTTTTTTCACAAACTATCAAAGCTGTTGCTTTGAAACTTGGAACACTTATTCACCATCAATAGTTGACTCTATGTGGCAAGACCCATAACTCCATCTTGTTTTATAGTAAGAATCATTGCCCTTTTTCCACCAGATTTCTTGGTTGTTTTATGTTTACAGGTCACCTTCTTTACGTGAATTATCAAAGCTATTGTTTTGAAACTTAAAACATTTATTCACAGTCATCTGTTGACTCTAGGCTGCAAGAAACATAATTCTTTCTTGCTTTTAGGCGAGAACCGTGTCCCTTTTCCACTAAGATTTTCAATAACGAAGCATTGTTGACAGGTAATTCAAAAACAAAAATATGCAATTTGTTCCACCCACATGCATGTTTTGCTCTTTTGAACACTGTAACCAAAGAAAATATTTTAAGTGTCTAATTCAAGGGACACGATTTTTATAGTTACAAAAGATCAGATGAGCGTCTGCATACGCTTTGTGGTGCTCTTGTTACACATCTTTGAGTTCCACAATATGCCTTCAACTTCCAACAAAGGAACGCGTAAAGGTGTTGCACATTGTGTAATATTGAGTGTTTAAATGTTTAATGACTTGAAATTAAATGCGAGAAACGCCCATAGAAAGTCATGGCCCTAGTAGCTTCGATGCCACTTATCTAAGAAAAACAAAGTTCTTAAATTACGTACTTTTTCTTCCTAATATAAACATATATGAGAATATATAATTGTGTGTGTGTGTGTGAAAGACTTTCATTACATCGTGAAACATGGGTCAACATAGATTACCCATGCAGTTTCATTCATTTTACCCAGTTGTTCTAGGGGATGCCTTTTAAAGCAAACTGTTGACGACGGGTGATCCTAATAGTTTGAACTTTGTACTCTCAGGCTCTGATGAGGTGGAAAAAAAGAGAATGGAGCATTTCTTCTGTTGTTGGGCCAATACCGTAAGCACATGTATTTAGTGTTGAGGGCAGTTATACTGAATCATGATTTTTGTGACCTTAGAATTTTTTAATTTTTTTTTTTACTGAATTCACAATTTGCAAAAATACTGAATTTCGATGGGAGAGAGCAAAACTAGGCTAAGTGCTTATATATATAATCAAGAAGCACTTAGCCTAGTTTTGCTATATATAATCAATGAGCACTTAGCCTAGTTTCGCACTCACCCCTCGATTTGTAATAATGGTAAAAAGTTCACCTGTTTATTAAAACACATTTCAAATCACTGTTGTACTAAGCGAGTAACAACTATTTTTTCAGTAACATTAAACTGGAGTCTAATACATGAGGACATTTGATAAATTATTGTCAAGGACAAAAGGGGAAAGAACAGCAAATCAACACTTTAAATAATTTATTCAATGTGAATTTCATATCCCATTTACAATGTGCGGATTTCCACAATCTTATCCCAAAACAATGCCTTTAAGTATTAAAGGTCCAAAACAAAATCCATTAAAAAAATACATTTAGACTAAAAAAAATCCACCCCCTTTGTTTCAAATTAATCATGACAGTGGAATGATGTATTCAGTAGGACAAAATGATGAGTGCTACTCAAGATAAATGATCGACTTTGAGCAATATTTTTCAAAATAAGACCCAAACAAGTTATCACTATACAGTATATGTTTGTTTAAATATCTAAGGTATAATAACCCACAGGCATTATCTCCCTTCAATATCTTATCCTTTATTTTTCTGAAGTTAATCTTGAATAAACTGTATCATCTTGCAGTCAGTCGTTTTCAAGACGGTTATTACCTAAAACCAGTATCACCTTGTAATCGAGGTCACTTTAAAATGTCTATATTATTTTCTTTAGCACTAGGTGAGAAACTACAGCATGATGATGTTAAATGAATTGATTTTGTTCCATATAAACCCATTCCCTCAAAACCCTCCTGCACTTTTTCTTCCCAATGATATGACAGCATGCATGTGACTCCCTTCACAACCCACAAGCCTGTGTGAAGTGCACCTTCTCAGTATCTGTAGAACTCAGGTTTGAATGGACCATCCTGTGGGATACCTAAGTATTTGGCCTGGACATCGGTCAACTTGGTCAGTTTAACGCCAAGATGATCAAGGTGGGCAGCGGCTACTTCTTCATCCAACTGGAGATAAAGGTGAAAAACACATTAGTTTTACATCAAGGTAAACATAAAGAACTTGGTTAATTCATTAGCCCTTCACCCCATGGTAACTACAGAAATCACTGAACCTGATCTATATTTCGGTCATATCTTATACTGTAACACTACTACCCAACTCAAATAAACAGCCAGGCATGCCATTTGAATGTTTAAGCCACAAGTCCTCAAAAATACTAAAGCACCATATCAGATTCGAGCTCTAACTCAAATCAACATTCATACTTTGTGTTGAACTCAGCATGATAATTGTACACAAGTATGGCTTTAATTTTAGAGGTGAGCATGATAACTATAAACAAGCATGGCCTTAACTTTGACAGCACAAGGCCAGGGGCAATGTAAAGGTACAAATACATCCTTGGGTTATAGAAACATATAAAGTGCAACAAACAACCTTGCACCAGCTTAATAACAAGAGGGCCATGATGGCCTTGAATCGCTCACCTGAGAAACATTGCCCTCGATGCTAATTATTGTATTACGAATCATACTGAATCAAAATCCATGTAGAAGTACAGCAAGATCATTTAAATTTCATACAAAAACTGTACCTGCCATCCAAACTTTGAAGGTCATAGCTCTAATAAGTCAATATAAAATAAATTAACCCATGGGGATGGGGTCAGTTTTGACACCAGGGCCATGATCAGAACAGACTTGGTTGAGGTCCACAAGTAAACATCTTAACTCCTGGCTGTGAGAATTCCGAGGAAATGATCTTTTGCATTTTTTCCTATACAAGTCTATGTAAAATCAAGTGACCCCTACGACGGGGCCAATTTTGACTCCAGGGTCATGATTTGATCAAATTGGTAGATATTCACTAGGCCATGTTACTCACCAAATATCTATACTCTAGGCCTTGTGGTTTCTGATAAGATTTTTCTAGTTTTTCCCTAAAGTCTATGTAAAATCCAGTGACCCCAAGGGCAGGGCCAATTTTGGACCCAGGGCTATGATTTGAACAAACTTGATACAAGTCCATAAGACAATGGGACACACCAAATATCTTAGCTCTAGGCCTTGCCATTTCGAAGGAGAAGGTTTTTAAAGATTTCACTTTAAAAATATATTTTTAGCTCCTGTGACCCAGATATGCAACAGACAGGAACCATTTGAACAACTTTGGTAGAGCTTCATGCAAGGAACATCACAGGCATTTTCATCAAATTTGGCCCAGTGGTTTAGGAGGTGGTGATGTTTAAAGAAAATTGTTGATGCTGGATGCACTGACGAACGGAGGCCCACACGCCAGACAAAAGGCGATCACAATAGCTCACCATGAGCATGTTGTACTCAGGTGACCTAAAAAGCAACTTTGAGCCAAGTTCAAGCTGCTTGGGTCAGGGGTCATCAATATGAAAGTTTGAGAACATGTAATTTGCCTTGATTTCCGCCTTGACCTTAAGCAAAGGTACTTACACACACTTGATTTAGATTACAAGCTTCTATGGTCATAGACTTGATCCCCCCCCCCCCCCCAAGAGACAGACTAACATCATACTGACTTCCCACCTCCAAAACTTCTATGTCTGACACATAATATTTATAAAGGATGGACAAATTCAAGAGAAAATATCTAACATTTAAGAAAGAGAGTTATCTCCGGGGGGGGGGTCATATTTTAAGCTGAAATATTTGAGAGAAAAATACAACAAAAAACATTAAATCAATAGAACAATGCTGATTTTTCTGGCAAGATATTCTTTCTCTTCTGGCTTCTCAAAATCATTTTTTCACTTGCGAATATTTTCCCACTCAAGCTTATGGCCTTAGAAAAGCAACATTTTAATGTGTGGCTTCACCACTCACAAATACCCTTTTTAAAAACCAAAGAAAATGCAATCTTATAAATAAAATCAGCAAATCCTCTGTATCATGGTATAATGACTGAGCAAAACCCACCTTCTTGGGGAGCATGTGAACACCAAGTTTGTACTGGTCAGACTTAGTCCAGAGTTCAATCTGAGCCAGCACCTGGTTGGTGAAGGAGTTGCTCATTACAAAACTGGGGTGCCCGTGGGCACAGCCCAGATTGACTAGACGGCCTTCTGCCAGAACAATCAAGTGGCGCCCATTCTTCAGTGTGTATCTGTCCACCTTATAACATAAAATGATATGTTTTATATTAATCTTTTTTCCCCCTTTACCACTAATATTCACATGTTTTTTTTACAACAATATGTCATAGAAAACCTAGATCAAACTAAAAGCAGAGGATTAAGTGCTTTTATTTGATTTTAAAAAAGCAGGGCATCCAAAGAGAACAACGTCCGATTAACAAATAAGTTAAAAAAAACAATCATAAGCAATCATGTTACTACAAACAATGAGAGCTTTAAAATATCCAAATAAAGAATCTGATTCAAACATTATGAGGTTCTTAAGAAAAATTATTCATTACCATAAATTGAATTCAAGGCACCCGAGAATCTCCAATTCTAAAATGAAATAAAAAAGCTCTTTTCAATCTGATTTTGTAAATAATAGATTTACCTGTGGTTTGATTTCCTCCTTCTTAGCACAGTTTTCATTCAGCCACTTAATTTCTAGCTCACAATCAAAATGTCCGATATTACACACTATGGTATCTTCCAACATCTGTTCAAAATGGCGGCCCTCAATGATGTTAGCACAACCTGTGGCTGTAACGAAGATTCTTGCCCGGCTTATGCTGTCATCGATGGTTGAGACCTCGTAACCTGGGCAGCAGAAAATAAGTGTTACAAAATTTCTTGACTTGCGTAAAATCTTTCAATATGTATACAAAATATCAGTGATTTTTGGGGGGTAAATTTACCACCATTTACAGGTGGTTTCCCCTAGCCAAGCTTTTAAAAAAAAAAAAAAAAAAAAAAACCTTAATTTTTTCCCAATTAAACATTTTTTTTCCATGAATTAATTCATGAAATTTGTGTCATTCTTATAATATTAATCATTTTTTTTTATCATATGATTTCCCAATTTTTTAATTATTTGCTTATTTCCAAATAAGAAGGTTTTAAAAAAAATATAAACAAGAGGGCCATGATGGCCCTGAATCGCTCACCTGATTAATATTGCCTTCATTGCCTTTTATAAAACAGTTAAATAATATTAATTGCAAACAAAACAAGAGGGCCATGATGGCCCTGGATCGCTCACCTGAGTACCATTGCTACAACTGATTACAAGGTTTTTAAACAGACAAGAATTCTGATATAACTCAATCTTAAACATTTTAGCCCTGACAATACTACACACCAAATATATAAGCATTGGGCCTTATGGTTTCAGAGGAGAAGACTTAGTGCGAGATCATTTATCTCCAAAGGGCCACCATTTTGAAAATCTTGATAATGAACCATTAGATGATGCTACATTCCAAATATCTAAGCTCTAGGCCTAATGGATTCATAGAAGAAGATTTTTAAAGATTTTCCTATATAACTCTATGTTAAACAAGTGACCCCTGGTGCGGGGGCATTTATCACCATAGGGTCATGATTTGTACAATCTTGGTAATAAACCATAAGATGATGCTTCATACCAAATATCTAATCTCTAGGCCTTATGGATTCATAGAAGAAGATTTTTAAAGATTTTCCTATATAACTCTATGTAAAACAAGTGACCCCTGGTGCGGGGTCATTTATCACCATAGGGCTATGATTTGTACAATCTTGGTAATGAACCATAAGATGATGCTACATACCAAATATCTAAGCTCTAGGCCTAATGGATTCATAGAAGAAGATTTTTAAAGATTTTCCTATATAACTCTATGTAAAACAAGTGACCCATGGTGCGGGGTCATTTATCATCGTAGGGCTATGATTTGTACAATCTTGGTAATGGTAATGAACCATAAGATGATGCTACATACCAAATATCTAAGCTCTAGGCCTAATGGATTCATAGAAGAAGATTTTTAAAGTTTTTTCTATATAACTCTATGTAAAACAAGTGACCCATGGTGCGGGGTCATTTATCACCATAGGGTCATGATTTGTACAATCTTGGTAATGAACCATAAGATGATGCTTCATACCAAATATCTAATCTCTAGGCCTTATGGATTCATAGAAGAAGATTTTTAAACATTTTCCTATATAACTCTATGTAAAACAAGTGACCCTGGTGCGGGGGCATTTATCACCGTAGGGCTATGATTTGTACAATCTTGGTAATGAACCATAAGATGATGCTACATACCAAATATCTAATCTCTAGGCCTTATGGATTCATAGAAGAAGATTTTTAAAGTTTTTCCTATATAAATCTATGTTAAACAAGTGACCCCTGGTGCGGGGGCATTTATCACCATAGGGCTATGATTTGAACAATCTTGGTAATGAACCATAAGATGATGCTACATATGAAATATCTAAGCTCTAGGCCTTATGGATTCATAGAAGAAGATTTTTAAAGTTTTTCCTATATAAATCTATGTTAAACAAGTGACCCCTGGTGCGGGGGCATTTATCACCATAGGGCTATGATTTGAACAATCTTGGTAATGAACCATAAGATGATGCTACATACCAAATATCTAAGCTCTAGGCCTTATGGATTCATAGAAGAAGATTTTTAAACATTTTCCTATATAACTCTATGTAAAACAAGTGACCCATGGTGCGGGGTCATTTATCACCATAGGGTCATGATTTGTACAATCTTGGTAATGAACCATAAGATGATGCTTCATACCAAATATCTAATCTCTAGGCCTTATGGATTCATAGAAGAAGATTTTTAAACATTTTCCTATATAACTCTATGTAAAACAAGTGACCCCTGGTGCGGGGTCATTTATCACCATAGGGCTATGATTTGTACAATCTTGGTAATGAACCATAAGATGATGCTACATACCAAATATCTAAGCTCTAGGCCTAATGGATTCATAGAAGAAGATTTTTAAAGATTTTCCTATATAACTCTATGTAAAACAAAGGGCTATGATTTGTACAATCTTGGTAATGGCCCATAAGATGATGCTACATACCAAATATCTAAGCTCTAGGCCTTGCAGTTTTGCAGAAGAAGATTTTCAAAGTTTGCATTTTTAAAATCTATTTTTAGCTCCTGTGACCTACTTTTTTAACCAATCTGAATAATTTGTACAACTTTGATAGAGGGCATCATAAGGATGATTCCTGTGAAGTTTGGTCAAAATCCCTTCAGCGGTTCATGAGGAGATGTTGTTTAAAGCAAATTGTTGACGACGGACGCACGCACGCACGGACGACGGACGACGGACAAAAGGCGATCACAATAGCTCACCATGAGCACGTTGTGCTCAGGTGAGCTAAAAATGTACCTGTATTCCATAGTCTGATAGCTATAGCTATAAAATCAGGTGACCCCAAAAGCCATGATTTGAAAACTTGGTTCAGGTCCAAAAGGCCATGTTACATACCAAATATCTAAACCCATGTTCTTCTGGGTTCTGACAAGGATACCTTTTAAAATCTTTCATATTTAAGTCTATGTAAAATCAAGTGACCCCTGGGGCAGGGCCAATTTTGACCCCTGGGCCATGATTTGAACATATTTGATAGATGTCCATAAAGCAATGTTACACATCAAATATCTAAACTCAGGACCTTGTGGTTTCTTAGAAGATTTTACTAGTTTTTTTTCCTATATAAGCCTATGTAAAATCAAGTGACCCCTGGGGCAGGGCCAATTTTGACCCCGGGCCATGATTTGAACAAGCCTGGTTGATGTCCATATGGCAATAATACACAATAAATATCTTAACTCAAGGCCATGTGGTTTCTGAGAAGATTATTTTTCGAGTTTTTTTTCCTATATACATGTAAGCCTATGTAAAATCAAGTGACCCCTGGGGCAGGGCCAATTTTGACCCCAGGGCCATGATTTGAACAAACCTGGTAGAGATCCACTAGACAATGCTTCACACCAAATATCTAAGCTCCAGGCATTGTGGTTTCTGAGAAGAAGATTTTTCTAAAAAAATATTCCTACATAAGACTATGTAAAATCAAGTGACCCCTGGGGTGGGGCCAATTTTGACCCAAGGACCATGATTTGAACATACTTGGTAGAGATCCACTAGACAATGCTACACACCAAATATCTAAACTCCAGGTCTTGTGGTTTCTGAGAAGATTTTTCTAATTTTTTTCCTATATAAGCCTATGTAAGATCAAGTGACCCCTTGGGCAGGGCCAATTTTGACCCCAGGCTCATGATTTGAACAAACTTTGTAGAGATCCACTAGACAATGCTACACACCAAATATCTAAGCTCTTATCCATGCAGTTTTGCAGAAGAAGATTTTAATTTTTTCAGTTTGAATTTTTAAAATATATTTTTAGTTCCTGTGACCTACTTCAACCAATCAAAATAATTTGAACAGCTTTGATAGGTTTTGGAGGAGATTTTGTTTAAAGGAAATTGCTGACGCTGGATGTACGCATGCACGGACGGATGCACGGACAAAAGGCAATCACAGTAGCTCACCATGAGCACATTATGCTCAGGTGAGCTAAAAACAAAACATATCCTGATATTGAAACAATGACAGAGAAATCTAGAACTATCACAACAGGTGATCCACAATGTTGTTTTTTTTCACTTTGTGGGGAAAGGGGTCCAGGCTCATAGGATGCGAATGATCTAAAAGGGGCATTTTCCTATGTATAATATAGGTGTTTTACTGTATTTGACTCTTATTTAATGATGTTATATTGCATAAAAGAATAATAAGAACAATATGATGTTTGAAAAGTTTCATTAAGAATAACATCTAAAAAGTGAAGGCATAAAATCATAAAAATTATCTTTAACATTAAAGTCAAACACTTTGTACAAGGGGACACAACTCACCTTCCATAGCTGCCTGAAGAGCGTTGATGGGATCAATTTCTGTGATGATGACACGGGCACCAAATGCCCTCAGAGCCTGGGCACAGCCCTTACCGACGTCACCATACCCAGCAACAACGGCAACCTTTCCTGCCAACATGACATCGGTGGCTCGCTTGATTCCGTCAACCAGAGATTCTCTGCATCCGTACAAGTTGTCAAACTTACTCTGAAACGTGCAAGAAATTTGCATGATTTGATAAGTGTTCATAGCAATTATTTGATGTGCATATTTTAAACTTCATACCATACCTTATCTCAAGGAAAAGACTTATTCATTGTTAATTATAAGAGCTAGATTAAATAAATATATGATTATATAGAGTTTTATTTCATTTAGGAGTTACAGCCAGTGGCAATTTATCAGGAGATAGCATTCCTATTTATTCTTGGAGAGGATCCCCCGCAACCCCCAAAAATAAAACAAACAAGAGGGCCATGATGGTCCTGAATCGCTCACCTGAGAAATATTGCCTTCATTGCATTTTATATAACAGTCATACTGAATACAAAATCCATGAAGAAGTACAGCAAAATAATTGTAATTCCACACAAAAACTGTACCTGCAGTCCAAATTTAAATGCTCATAACTATACAATCAAGTGACCCCTAGTGCGGGACCAATTTATACCCAAGAGCCATGATTTGAAAACTTGGTTCAGGTCCACAAGGCCATGTTTATCAATATCTAAACC
Organism: Solen grandis; assembly: GCA_021229015.1. Taxonomy (NCBI): domain Eukaryota; kingdom Metazoa; phylum Mollusca; class Bivalvia; order Adapedonta; family Solenidae; genus Solen; species Solen grandis. Next base: position 53,259,043 of record CM037783.1, read on the forward strand.
CATGATCTTGTGGTTTCTGACAAGATCTTTTAAAGACTCTCCTATACAAGTCTATGTAAAATCAAGTGACCCCTGGGGCAGGCCAATTTTGACCCCAGGGCCATGATTTGAACAAACTTGGTAGATGTCTATAAGGCCATGTAACACACCAAATGTCTAAAATCCAGGCCTTGTGGTTTCTGAGAAGACGATTTTTCAAGTTTTTACTTCTTACGAGGTTATTGAACATAAGGACAGGTGGTCCTTGATACCATTACCTCCATGAGATACAAACATCATGCTCTCATGGGAAGGGGTCACAGGCAACTTTGTAAAAACAAGTACATAATCTATGCTGCATGCTCCATCATACCACTGTCTGACATAACTTTTAAGTTTTTCAGATACAGTCAAACATGTCTGGAGGGCCTTCAGTGAAGGGAACGAGGAAAAGTAGCTGCTAGGCATGGGTGACCACTGTTTGGGGGTTACGCATATAACAGAGTGTTATGGTTTGGTCTTTTTGGACTGGCTGCGGGATGCGGGTTTGCCACTTATTCGGATGGCCCTAATTTTTGGGTGTACTGGGATAAAAAGTGTGCAGTATTTTGGAACCAGGAACATATTTCCAATCTAAGTTAACAGCAGGCATGAGAGGATCACGCATGCAAGGGATGAAGAAGACACATTGTACAACTAGAACTTCAGTTCTAGTTTTTTGGGCACTACATAATCCAAAGGCTAAGTACTACACTTGGCTTTTAACGATACAAAAGAACTGACAAAAGCTTTGTGTGACTTGCTATGATATGCCATGAAAGAAGAAATTTTGAAGCAATATACTGTAAATAAGAGCCGGAATTTTGGGGCGAACCTAGTTCGTGTGGCGGAAAATTCCAGAGAAATTTTGGGAATTGAAATCATTTGTTTTAGTCAAATAAGGAATTTTGGAATTTCAATGGAAAGGAACTGGCTGCTGACCGATCCATTCTGTTAGGAAGTATATTAAAGTTTATCTGATCAAATAGCCTAGTGATTGAATCTATCACTGGGTCTGTCTGATCAAATGGCCTAGTGATTGACTCTAACGCTAGGTCCTTCACCTCCATATGAGTTTAACATCTACCGTATGGAGGGAAGTGAAGGAGGTTGACATGGGGATTGGACCCCACCTGGTAGGTTTGTAAGTCGCCATGGGGATTGGACCCCAGGGGTGACTTGTGGTAGGGATTGGACCCTATCATGGGGATTGGACCCCAGTAGGGATTGGACCCTACGGGGAATTAGTGGAAGTTAAATGGGGATTGGACCCCATGCGGAGCGAGTGTAGGGATTGGACCCTACTGGATTTATTACTTGGGGAGTCGCAGCTAGTTCCTTTAATAATAATTTCTTCGGGAGTTTCCGCTACATCAAGGACCTTTACAGCCACACTTGGAACGTGAATTGGTTCGATAAGTATTTGTTGTTACCACACTTGGAATGTGATTTGATTTGATAAATAGTTGTTATTACTACATTTGGAATGTAAATTGATTTGATAAATATTGGTTATTAAATTTTAACTTAATGCTGGTGTTAGTGATCAATTTTAGCCATTTTGTAATAATAAAGGCTATTGTTTTTAATAGACTGATTTATTACCGGCTAAAATTGCGTTAGGGTGGTATGTTTACATGTGCACCGTTTTCAGCGTTTCCTGTTAGTTTCACACATTCATGAAAATCACTCAACCACAATAACAGGTGATTCCTGTTGATTTCGCGCGTTCATGTAATCAATTAACCACGCCCAGATCTCTAACACTAATTACAAACTCACCCACCCACCCTTTTTTCAAGTTTAATATTTGCTTAGCCTATAAAACATTAAAGTTTATTATTCAAATAGTCTGCTAAACGTTAAGGTCATAGTTTCAGTCTTGATTTTAATTGTGTGATGACTGAGACTTACTGAATTTGTATTTTTCCTTCCTCTTTACTTCATGTATGTTTTATAATTTTTTGTGTGTGCGTGTAACTTGTTTTGACGTTATTCAATTGTATGCTTAATGTTAAGTTTATGTTGCAGAAATTTCATTTATAATCATGTGTGATACTGGTGATTTATTGATATAGTCTGTTTCATTACTTGTTTGTTACTTTACTCTTGTTTTTCGTTTCAGGTATTATAACTGTAAATCAAAAATGTGTCAAATGGAAATCTTGCTTGGCCTGGGCATAATTTCAGATAGAGCATTCTGTGTGTGAATTAAGTTGTGTTTCCTTATACATAAACAAAAATGTGTAGACTAAACATTACATAATACTTTTGTTATGCAAACAGGATAATTCAACTCAACCATTTTATTCATTAACATGACTTACATATATTCTGTTTACTTGATTTTAATTATTTTTATAAACCTGTTCTTATGTTGCGGAGAATTCCGGAGATATTGTGGGAATTGAAATCATTTGTTTTAGTCAAATAAAGAATTTTGGGATCATTTCAATGGAAAGGAACTGGCTGCTGGCCGATCCATTCTGTAAGGAAGTAAATTAAAGTTTATCTGATCAAATGGCCTAGTGATTGAATCTAACACTGGGTCTGTCTGATCAAATGGCCTAGTGATTGACTCTAACGCTAGGTCCTTCACCTCCATATGAGTTTAACATCTACCATATGGAGGGAAGTGAAGGAGGTTGACATGGGGATTTGACCCCATCAGGTAGGTTTGTAAGTCGCCACGGGGATTGGACCCCAGGGGTGACTTATGGTAGGGATTTGACCCTATCATGGGGATTGGACCCCATGAGGAGCGAGTGAAGGGATTGGACCCTACTGGATCTATTTCTTGGGGAGTCGCAGCTAGTTCCTTTAATAATAATAATTTCTTCGGGGTTTGGCGGAAAAGGAGAAATTTTGGGAATTGAAATCATTTGTTTTAGTCAAATAAGGAATTTTGGGATCATTTCATTGGAAAGGAACTGGCTGCTGACCGATCCATTCTGTTAGGAAGTATATTAAAGTTTATCTGATCAAATAGCCTAGTGATTGAATCTAACACTGGGTCTGTCTGATCAAATGGCCTAGTGATTGACTCTAACGCTAGGTCCTTCACCTCCATATGAGTTTAACATCTACCGTATGGAGGGAAGTGAAGGAGGTTGACATGGGGATTTGACCCCATCAGGTAGGTTTGTAAGTCGCCATGGGGATTGGACCCCAGGGGTGACTTGTGGTAGGGATTGGACCCTATCATGGGGATTGGACCCCAGTAGGGATTGGACCCTACGGGGAATTAGTGGAAGTTAAATGGGGATTGAACCCCATGCGGAGCGAGTGTAGGGATTGGACCCTACTGGATTTACTACTTGGGGAGTCGCAGCTAGTTCCTTTAATAATAATTTCTTCGGGGGTTTCCGCTACATCAAGGACCTTTATAGCCACACTTGGAACGTGAATTGGTTCGATAAGTATTTGTTGTTACCACACTTGGAATGTGATTTGATTTGATAAATAGTTGTTATTACTACATTTGGAATGTAAATTGATTTGATAAATATTGGTTATTAAATTTTAACTTAATGCTGGTGTTAGTGATCAATTTTAGCCATTTTGTAATAATTGTAATTCCACACAAAAACTGTACCTGCAGTCCAAATTTAAATGCTCATAACTATACAATCAAGTGACCCCTAGTGCGGGACCAATTTATACCCAAGAGCCATGATTTGAAAACTTGGTTCAGGTCCACAAGGCCATGTTTATCAATATCTAAACCCATGATCTTGTGGTTTCTAAATTTTAATCTAGTAAAATCAAGTGACCCCTGGGGAGGCCAATTTTGACCCCAGGGCCATGATTTGAACAAACTTGGTAGATGTCTATAAGGCCATGTAACACACCAAATGTCTAAAATCCAGGCCTTGTGGTTTCTGAGAAGACGATTTTTCAAGTTTTTTTTTTCCGATATAAGCCTATATGTAAAATCAAGTGACCCCTGGGTCATGGCAAATTTTGACCCCAGGGTAAAAATGTGAACAAGTTGGAAGATGTCCAGTAGTACATATTAATTACCAAATATTTAATCTTCAGGCCTTTTAGTTTCTGACAAGAAGATTTTTCTATATAAGCCTATGTAAAATCAAGTGACCCCTGGGGCAGGGCCAATTTTGACCCCAGGGCCATGATGTGAACAAAGTTGGTAGATGTCCACTTTTCCTTATTGTATACCAAATAATTAAACTCCAGGCCTTTTAACTTCTGACAAGAAGGTTTTTCTAGTTTTCCTAATTAAGTCTATATAAAATCAAGTGACCCTTGGGGCGGAGCCAATTTTGACCCAGGGCCATGATTTGAACAAACTTGATACATGTCTATAAGGCCATGTTACACTCCAAAATATCTAAACTAAAGGCCTTGTGGTTCTGACAAGATTTTCCCATATGCCTATGTAAAATAAAGTGACCCATGGGGCAAGGCCAGTTTTGACCCCAGGGCCATGATTTGAACAAATTTGATACATGTCTCTACGGCCATTTTACACAACAAATATCTAAACTCCAGACCTTGTGGTTTCTGACAGAAGATTTTCATATATTAACTTACGTTAAATCAAGTGACCCTGGAGCGGGGCCATGATTTGAACAAACTGGGTACATGTCTATAAGGCAATGTTACACACCAAATATCTAAACTCTAGGCCTTGTGGTTTTTGACCCCAGGCTCATGATTTGAACAAACTTGGTAGAGATCCACTAGACAATGCTACACACCAAATACCTAATCTCTAGGCCCTGCAGTTTTGCAGAAGATGATTTTCAAAGATTGCATTCCTTAATTCTATATTTAGCTCCTGTGACCTACTTTTTTAACCAATCAAAATAATTTGAACAATTTTGATTGAGGGCATCATAAGGATCAATCCTGTGAAATTTGGTAAAATCCATTCAGTGGTTAAGGAGATGTTGTTTAAAGGAAATTGTTGACGACAGACACATGCATGCACAGACGCCAGACAAAAGGCCATCACAATAGCTCACCATGAGCATGTTGTGCTCAGGTGAGCGAAAAATATGCATACCCATAATTGTAGGAACTTTATGCAGGGGCACACAATTATGGAGACAGCAACTGTACCCCTAGTTTAAAAACTTAATGAGATCAAAATCACTATCTCACGTGACAGATTTCTGACCCATGTTATTTATATATCTTATCATATAATTGTCAGTTTGAAATATCTGATCAATATCCATTGAAATTAAAAAGGAATCGGTCCATCTGTAGGAAAGTTTTTACACCAATGGGAGATAAAAATTACAAAGAACACCATTTCTGTACTCAGAATTAAGGGAATTTCCTTCTTCGACAGATGCCTTTACTTTTTTCATCAATTTCATTTTTGCTTCCTTAGAACAGATGTTCACCTCTTTTTGTTTCCCATAAAGCACTTTTATTCTTTTATTAAAAAGATGTTCAGTCAAGTTTTATCTCTTGAATTATTAAATGATTGAAGATCTTTCTTAAATACCGGTAGACACCATTTCACCAACTGTAACACTGCCTAAATTGAAAGGATAATGATAATATATTGTTTGGTTACCTTGGTAACAGAGTCGTTGACGTTGATGGCGGGTACCTTCAGTTTTCCGTCAGCCATCATCTTGTACAGGTTGTGTACTCCTGTGGTGGTTTCCTCAGACAGTCCCTTGATATCTGGTAGGAGAGAACAGTGGTAACCATAGTGACAGACATCCTACTTATATGTCCCTCCAGCAATATTTCAGTCAATACCAAGACAGATAAAGTGCTGCTTTACTGCAACATCATCCCACAGACTATTGCATGATCAAACATCCAGTCACATTATCCAGAGTCTGTGCCAACCTGCCCTGGAAATTGGAACTACTCTTTGGTTTATCGTCCCTAGGGATCAAAGCCAGTTACAGGGCTGAGATAGTAAAACCAAGAAAAATAGAAAAATACAAAGACATGTTCTGATTTTTCACTTGCCAAGCTTTAATATTCTCACTATGGTCTGAGAGTCCAAGAGAAAAAAAAAAAAAAAAAAAACAATAAAAACTAGAATGTGTCTATAGGACACGGTTGCCCCCAACATTTTATTTATTAGAAAATATTTTTGTCTGTGAATATGATGAAA
>CM037783.1:53265269-53315269 GCA_021229015.1 Solen grandis
GGTTTACTTTTCTTAAGCAAGAAAATGACTAAAGTCTCAAAATTAAGTAAATTAAAGTTATATGCGTGTCCTTTAGACAAAATAGCTAAAATTTCGAATACAATTATTTAGAACTAGGCAAACATGAACGGGATTTATGCTTAGAAACATCATCTTATCTATACATTATAACCAAATTAAGCGACTATCTTTCTATGCTCGAGGGTCTGCGCTTGCGCATTATAGACAATAAAAAGGCAATTTACTCTTTTCAAACAAATTGATAACTTCTAAGAATTAAAACACACCTTTATCGTACGTATGGATATTTTGCTTTTGTGAATAGCAAGCAAATGATAAATATGTATTTAATGATCTATCTTCAGCATTTTAATTAAATTTGGATTAATTATTCAGCGCAAAATATAAACCCCGTGGATAAATGGAATACACATGTTTGAGACTACCACTTAATTTTACCTATTCTACTGTCTCTTATGTTGATGCAATGTGATAATTTCAACCGGCAAGACATCCACTAGGCACGGACTGACCGTCCGTAAAGAACCCCGTTATGGGACGACAGATCCCAGCTGATCATGTATAGGAATAGAAGTGCTGTCACCATAGCAACATCATATTGTAGGCTATATCGACCAATACTGGTCTTATTTTGTTAAAACAACAACAACAACAACAACAACAACTTTAAAATATTTAAATAAAGTGCAGAAATAGAAGAGAAAATACCATAAGCAGTGGCAACATCAACAACAACAAAACGGGAACTGACCGACAGATGCGTATATTAGGTCGCTTCTAGTGCAAACTAGACGCGGATATATATATATATATATATATATATATATATATATATATATATATATAAAGAAATTAAGTGGTAATTTTAAGTCGTTAACATGCAATTTTCAGGCACGCAGTTAAACTTAAAACTCTCCAATTCTTAAGTAGGCAACACAAAACACTATATTATTAAATGTAATTACTTCAGCATATTTGTAAAGCGAACTTTCAAACAGAGACATAGATCTAGTGTTTCTGTAGAAACGTGACATTTATCTCTTATGTCTGCAAATGCATATAATTATGAACACTATCATAGTGTATTAAAATCGGTCATATTTAATTGCGCTGGTAAAAACCATGTTCAAACCTCTCAAATCCAGAAAAACAGTGTTTGCAACTATGGCTGTCTGACGGAGTAAATTATTTTAAAATATTTAAAGAATTAAATTTATTTCTTTAACGTCAGTTAGCATTTTGACCGCGTGTCTCTTCCGGTATATTGATAATATTCGTTGATTACAGACTCAATTGTTACAAGTTGGGCGAAAATTGTTCAAGACCACCCTAGGCGCTATGTACCGGTATTGCATCCTTGTTTGGGTGACAGAAATCCGTTCATGATAAACATTTAATGATATTCAGTGGCGTTGTCGTACTTAAATAACAGCAAATGACAGGACGAAGCAGCGTACCCTTTTTTTTTAATCATATATATTAGGAAAATTGACCCTAACATCTACGTCTACTGTTGTCATTGTAAATCTATTTCGTAATTTGTTTTTCGGTTAAATAATGATAGATAAAACTTTCCAATGGGCACCTACTCCCTATATAAAAATAGCTTTATCATTTGAATAGATTCATTTAAAGACTGCTATATTCATTCGACCGATCGGATATTGATGTTTTCATTAAGACATGTTATTTAAAATGGCTATATCAGTTTGTCAGTTGATTAGTCCGATATAACGCGATTTTAATTATAGATATAAACAAAAACACAAATTGCTTACAATAACGCCGCCTATATTTAATTTCTTGCTCGACAAGCATATCGCAAAAATTATAACATTTTCTTACATCTGTATTTGCATATAGGATTTGTGCGTATAGGGTAAACTTTCTACGGACAGTATTTCAGTCATTTGAGTTTTTAATTTGTTATTAATATTCATAGATTATTAAATTACATTCTAATAGATTACCATGTTTCGTTCTACAGGTTACACAATTTTCAAAACCTTGTGAAATTAAAAATAAAAGAGCCAGGCAAATCCAGTGAAAACCGGTTGAGTTAATATGTTTTCAAATTTGATGTATACTTGTACAAGAAACACAGAGCAAGGTTCAAAGAGATAGTCTTTTTTCTGTCAAATGTGATAAATGGTAGTATTTAACACGTGATAGAGGGCGTTTGTTAATTCATATATAACAACGTTTTATGCACTCTGTCAGTCGTTAGTCAGAGCTGCATCTGTGGTGTAGAAAAAGTGTAATTTTTGTAACCAAGTGGTTTTGGAATGTACAAATAACTTGGGTTTTCTTTTTCATGTAGTGTATAAAACATTTAACTGTATCACTATCTTAGTTTAGTATTATTTTTAATATTCAGCACTAGAAGTTTTAATTTTCCATTAATTGAATTCCAATTATGATTTTTGTATAAATTTTCAAGATTTCGAAAATATTCTATTTTCGAGGATACAATTAAGGAAGGCTAATACTATATATTATTATGAAGACTGTAATGGTTTTTAGAAAAAATATTTTGTGTTTGGAGAGCGTAGTGGAGTGATAACGCACCTTTCTATTCACCAATGCGTCCCAGGTTTTATTCCTGGTTACGTACGTGAGAGGCTACAGTGGTCGCCCCTCAAGACACGTGGGTTTTCTCTGGACTATCCGGTTTCCTCCCACATCAGTTGTTTCGTAATCGATGTAAAATAAATAAAGATTATACTAAACATTTTGTATTATCAATTAAGTCCTAATCTTTTCTTAGATCTTTTAAACGCTCTGAAATTATTTTTAGGCTCATGTTAACTGGTCAGAATTGTGAAATTTAATTTTTCCCTCAGCTTTTGACAAATACTAAAATATGTGAAGTTGTATTCCTTGACGTGAATAAGTTATCAAATTAGCGACATAACGATAATGTTACCTACAGAATTGGTGATCGGGAGAACGTGTATATGAAAGAACAATTCATTGGAGGAACAGTCAAATTACACTAAGCGACTAAATGTATTTTTCAGGTCGGGTAAGAGAAGGAGTGGAAACAACGATTCACAAAAAGACAATTCCTGTAACAAAGCACTCATGCCTGAGAAACGCCAGCAGTCACGTGTTAACAGTGGATCATCTCAACGGAGACGATCAGGCTTGTGTTACAGCCTGAGGATGTCTTCAAGTCTTGAAGATCTCCGTTCATTGCGATTATGGAGAGCAGTTCTCGCCGAATTTTTGGGAACCTTTATCCTGGTACTGACCAGCCTCGGGGCATGTATCCAGGGTTGGGCTCCGGACGCAACAGACGTTGTTCAAATTGCCCTGACATTCGGTTTCTCTGTGGCCTCCGCCGTCTGGATCGTTGGTCACATTAGCGGCGGCCACATCAACCCGGCTGTGACGATGGGTATGCTGGTAACGAGACGCATCAGCCTCGTCAGAGCCATCCTGTACATGATCACTCAGTGCATCGGTGCTATCGCCGCGGCGGGTCTGTTGAAAGCCTTAACCCCGGTGAACCTTCGTGGTGGCCTGGGCACAACCAGCCTGAGCCCGGGCATGACGGCTGGCATGGGTGTCGGGGTAGAGTTCTTCATAACAATGTTCCTCGTCCTCACTGTGTTCGCCACATGTGATAGCAAGCGCACGGATCACGGAGGAAACTTTCCTCTTGCCATTGGTATTGCAGTAACCATGGGGCATCTTTGGGCCGTAAGTAAATTTGCATCTTTATTGCGTTTGTTTTAATTCATGGTATACGCACAGTACTGCTTAATTGTCTTATTATCTTACAGACAGTAGGTAGTTTAAAATGATATAAAAATAAAGGCTAATACAAGAGAGTGAAAAAAAGGTATTAATGACTAAACAATCTTTAAAATACAACGGAAAAGCAACACAAAGGCCACGATAAACGAAAAAGAAGATGGATCATGTTACCGGTACATCTCCCTTGGTTTTTCCACAGTACCAAAGGGTCAGTTTAAGAAAGGTGGATACTGTGAATGCGTTTGGTATCATATCATTTGTGATGGCCGAAAAGATAGCGCTGCATCTGTCTCATCTGGACAAAATTTTCCAAAGAACTGAAACTGTCAGATGAACATTTATAGAAGTCTCCAAAAATGTTTGAAAGGTTGTCGGTGGGACGTTATACCTTGGCAAACAAACTCATCGCTGATGAGAACTCTAATGTTAATGTGTAAACTGAGTGCATGTTTATGAATTCTTCACAAAAAGGTTAATGATCGATGTATTCTTTCTGCTTCGTGAATTTAAGATTCGTGTAATTTATTCTGAGTTACTACTATGAAAAGTCCAATTAATCGTACGCAACATATTTTTGATGCCTGAAAACGCTTTTCACAACTGTTGTATACATAATAAATCATTTAATGAGACGTAACCTTTATAAATGGGTTTCTTTCATCCTCCTTTTAATCTTGGAATTTTAGCTCCATTACATGAATTTAGGACATGAAATATACATATTTGATCAACGAATTTCTTTACATTGAGTGAAATTCGAAAATTGTATTAATAGAATTAGAAAGATTACTCGATGAAATAAAAACTGGTTCTTCCCCTAAAATAAACAAATAGCTTTTGTAATTTGAAAATAGAAAGTTTGCTTTGCTAATTATTACTTTGTCTTCGAAGCGAATTAGCCGCCATTGAGTTACAAGAGTCCACATATCTGAAAAACAATGGAGTCCTTCTATGATCTCGGACCGTGAATCTTCAGGAGAATAACGTGGCGTATGAAGCCGCCATTCATGAAACCAATTTGAAATCATACTTTTTTTATTATTTTCATTTGAATCATAAGTCCAGTCGTACAGTAAAAACGTCAAAACTACATGAAATAGTCAAAACCGATATGATTGCCTGTGTGACAGTGACTACCCCTATGTAGGATATACCGTCGTGAAAAATGGTTCAGATGTCCGCAAAATTATTTCAGTGATTACTTAATGTTGACGACCTACATAAAGATAACAGTTTCATGGATGTTAGTTAAACTTTTACAGTTTGTCCTTCTTGATCGTCCAATGAAACGTATGTATTTTGTTCAAAATTTGAAAAGTATTTTGCATAAATGAACCACGAGGTCTTTATTTAGAGACAATAATTGTCCACGTGACTTGACCTAAGGGCATTATTTGTCTTGTTGTGGAGGTGACTGACTACGTTATGGTTTATCAAGCTAAAAATATAAAGGTCTCCAGCAAAACTGACTCTGAATAATACTTAAATCACCATGTGAAACTGTCAGTCAAACAGGAGGCAGTTTCAAAATGCGAGGTCAAAGGTAAGGCTGCATGGAATCTATTGCAACGCCCCGCTTCACGTCGCTTGCGAGAATTCCATAATCTAATACATACACGATAACTAATATTTAGTTCGCTTTCAGTCTAAATCAACACCAACACGTTAAAAACTGTAGAAAGTGAAATTTTAATAAACTTGTGTGTGAGAAAAAATACCTTGCTGCATTCCGGTCGGTTGTTTAGTGCAAATGACCCTAACACATTTCAAGATGGCGGCAATATTTTACAGGTGGAGTTCACAGGCTCCAGTATGAATTCCGCCAGAAGTCTTGGTCCCGCTGTTGTCATGGAGAACTGGGACGACCACTGGGTGAGTTTTCCCTTTATCTAATGAATATTCATGTACAAGTTTATGACTTGATGAATATTGAATTACTGAAAGTTAAATAGTATTTAAAATTGCTGTCAGAATCTGATGTGAGTAGGTAAAGGAGACGCTAGTTCTCCTTACAGTTTTCAGGCATTTTTTTCCTTTCTTTTCTACAATTATCGGCATAATGTTATATAATAATAGTTAATTTTGCCGTTCTTAATCTCTTAAAGTACCGCTTTCCGCTAGAGTCATATATAGTTCAGGATTTTGTTTACTGTTTTAAGTCGACGTATTTTGTCACAGGGAGTCTAAGTTGTATGGGGCGAATCATTTCGTACTTAATGGAAGCGTTAAAAATAGGAAGGGAGGACACTATTTTCGGCTATTTTAAGGATATCGCATTTTCGGCAAATAACGATCAATAAAATGATTTATATGCATTTGACAGGAATAGAAATATAGAATCGTGTCGTTTTCCGTGTGCTTTTTACTCTTATAAACGACTAACAAGTGTTTTTAATGTCCCAATCGAGCTTGACAACAGCCGGGACCGGTTACTTCCGGTTTCTTATCTAATGAATAAAATTCAAGCGCTCATTGGTCAATATATTTAAATCAAATACTGTGTAAGCAGGTATGACTTCCCTTTACCTTCTTGTCCGAAATGATTACATTGCTCCCATTTTCGATCGCGCTGTTTACGCTATTCGGGACCTCCGTAACTTAATGAAGTTTTCCCGGGAAATGTCAGTTTCGTTTACATTTTGATTGACCAATAAAAACTTACTTTTATATTTACTTCTAAAGAAACCGGAAGTAGGTTTCCCCGGATGTTGTCAAGCTCGATTGAAACAATAAATTAACGATATTATCGTTTATAAGAGAAAAACTACCCCATTCACGTTTAGGATTTTCTGAATTTATTCATTTAAAACACAACCTGGTCCATTTTCAATATTGAATTTCGTTATAAACGCGTTTATCCAAATTTGGTCTCAAAACAGTGTCCTCCCTTCCTATTTTAATGTTACCACTAAGTACGAAATGATTCGTCCCATGCAACTTCGAGTCCCTGTGTATTTTGTTTAGGTTTAGAACCAACGTCAGATTGAATCATTATGCAGGCAGTATATCCAAGTAGAATTAACGGCTAATTGAATGACAATCATTACGTAGAACAAAAATAAAATCACATTAATATACCTTTCATTACATTCCACTGTCCCTAAGATTTGACCAAATTACCCTTTGGGATGGTTAAAACAGATCCAGGTTACACGATGGAACCTTTTTTTCACATGGTCATGAAGTCCATGGTTAAAACACTAGATTCAGATCTAAGCCATCTACAGATATTATATAACTAACACCATTTACTTTTGAAGGAACACAATGTAAATAAGGTTAAATCCTAACATTGTTTTTGTTACCATTTGCACATGGAAATTGGCATGGCAACTTTTTTTAATTCTTTTTACTACTAGTATGTATTTCCTTTCGTTGTTTACTTTAATTCGAATATCTTTTATTATTGGTTTATATTCTATTTGGCCATGTGAATGTACATATGTGAAATAAATCTAAATCTTTATCTACAATGTATTATATGTGTGAAAGATATATATACACAAATACAGTCGAACTTCGGTGATTCGAACAGGCTGGGGGAACGGCAATTTGTTCGAGTCATCGGTGGTTCGACCCTATCGTGACAACATGATCAGCGTTAACTTGTATCATCTTATTACACTTCGATATGTTAATAATTGAACCGCTGATTGTGCCAATCCCACACTGTGTGAAAATCACGCTGCACCACAGGTTGCAATAAGTCCCCCAGCGAACATCACAGGTAGGGAGCTTCGACCGATAGGTGTGAATTACATAGCACCGTGAAATGTGTTCGAATCAAGCATGGTGTTCCAGTGTCAGTGTTCGAGTCACTGAAGTTCGACTGTACATATTTTTACACAGGTTTATTGGGTTGGACCTTTAGCCGGTGGAGCTGTCGCAGGACTGTTGTATGACCATCTGTTTGCTTCCAACTCATCATTACGCAAGACACGTGACTGCATTACGTCAGCTGAATTTGATGATGACATATACCCGGGCAACGAGGCAAACGGGAAGGACGTCGATCTTACTTACGACCAAGCAATGTCGCAAAATGTGTAACATTATCTATCTGTTTGACCTTTTTTTGCCTCTTGTCGAAAAATGCATATGCATTTATTAACTGGCTTAAAACTACGAATATCCGCTCGAATACCTTTCTAAATTTTGTTTAATTAAGGCATGGTATGAACAAATACTAAATGAATTTTAAAATTTGATTTAATGAGAAAATCTATATAAGGATATGATAATTTAGTTTTGTATTATGCCTAAACAGACATCCATTTAAGTTTATGAAGCAATCGCCCCGAAATCGTCATGAAAACCATGCTTCACGTTCTTTGACAGACTTGCCTTAATTTGTTTTACTAATTCCTTGATTTTCCATATTCATTATGTGTATTAATGTTGATGTGCTTCATAAACGCTACTCGTGTGTTTATAAAACTCTGTATATATATTTGTAAAATAATGACTTCGTACTAAAAATTGAATATTCGTGTGTTTCATATTCAATATAACGAGCAGCTAAGACGAAAATATTTATACATGTAACAACAAAATACGCTGAAACAAACACTGCTGTTGACTGTAACAGTAAAATTCGCTGAAACAAACACCGCCGTTGTAAAGAGAGTTGACTGTAACAGTAAAATTCGCTGAAACAAACACCGCCGTTGTAAAGAGAGTTGACTGTAACAGTAAAATTCGCTGAAACAAACACCGCTGTTGTAAAGAGAGTTGACTGTAACAGTAAAATGCGCTGATACAAACACCGCTGTTGTAAAGAGAGTTGACTGTAACAGTAAAATTCGCTGAAACAAACACCGCTGTTGTAAAGAGAGTTGACTGTAACAGTAAAATGCGCTGATACAAACAACCGCTGTTGTAAAGAGAGTTGACTGTAATTGTAAAATTCGCTGAAACAAACACCGCTGTTGTAAAGAGAGTTGACTGTAACAGTAAAATTCGCTGAAACAAACACCGCTGTTGTAAAGAGAGTTGACTGTAACACTAAAATTCGCTGAAACAAACACCGCTGTTGTAAAGAGAGTTGACTGTAACAGTAAAATTCGCTGATGCAAACACCGCTGTTGTAAAGAGAGTTGACTGTAACAGCAAAATTCGCTGAATCAAACGCCGCTGTTGTAAAGATGGTTTATACTTATTACACAGCCCATACTAGAAATCTCTATTAATTAACTAATTAACTAGAATGGGTCGGTATTTAAAGGTCTTTGCAAACTAATATAAGTAAAAACTTCTTATTTTGAAGGCAATGTGTTTGGATGTTAAAAATGAAACGCTTAAACTCAGGTTTGTATTTAATGTCGGCGCATTTGTCTTTGGTTATTTCTCTTTTATTACTTAACGAGATCCACATTCTTCAATCAATTTAACAGAGCCTTCATTTTATACGAGGAGACCTACTTACAACAATCATTTTGAATTTTGAATCACAAAGATTTCATAAAACTTATTGTTATTTTTAGTACATTTATATCGATTTTTTTTCTTACAATGCCTTTAATCATAAATGCACATGTTACAAGATGATCTGTCGGTCACTTAGTTATCGTATGAACAATATAGTGTGCATTTTTAATTTCTAAATATTTTACATTTTATGGGATTGTTTCCGATGCATTTAAATTGAATATCAGTTCCATGCGATTCAGATAAACTAAAGGAACTTGAGTTATTTCCCTTTAATTATTTGACATCATGAAGTTTTCACCATAACTGTCTATTAAAGGAAAATGCAGGTATAATGAAAAAATCTAGCATATAGTGGGTAGAAATAAATATTTGTATTTATTTGATATATAGGAGTATTTATCTGAAAATACGTATTAAACATATTTTACGTTTACATTAAAAGTTTTATTTTTTACAGGGAATGTGTAATTTTAAATGTCACTTAAAAAGTATCATGAATCATTATTATATTTATTATGTTGTATAGTTAAGTCCCATGTTTATTCATATTTTGTAATCTGCATTATGCATGTGTTATATTTTTGTATATGTTTAGTTAGAAATAGTTGATGCATTGTTTCAGAAAAAGTTAAGTATTAAATATCCCAGACAGTTGTATGTTACTCTCTTTTTTCACCCCCAATGAAAAAAAGACAAGAATGTAATAGATTAATATCTGTTGAACACACACACACACACACACACACACACACACACATTCAAGCATATGCACATATACGTACATATACACAAACAAATCTTCTATTTTAAACCTTATTGTAAGTCTACATTTTAAAATACTGTTGCCTTTACTACATGTTCTTATTTTTGATGATAAATGTCCCTATCCTGTAATGTAAGTTACATTCCACCGCGCCTAAAAGTTCGAGATCACCTCAGGCTTAAGGATATGTGATGGTAATTCATTTAAGTAAATAGGCCATTAACTGCCGCCATTTTCTTAAGCATTTCCGGGTTAACCTGCCACCAGTTTCCTTGTAAATCGATGCAATACTTATAAACTGTCAAGCTCATAATGCATGTACATACTATGGTTGAACATGTATGATTAACATACTCAGAAATATATTTATATTTGTGCCTTTTATGTGATATACAAATGCAATTTATTTAATTGGTCAAAGAGTAAATAAAATATGTCAAAGCAGTAAACTTTAACATTCTTTTTACATTAAAATGTAATATAAGTGGTTAAAAGAGTGACAAAAACCTTATTTTTAAAGAATATCTGTTTGAATTAGTATCTTAAACATTCACGTTTTATTTATATATCTACATCATGTAGTAAATATTGTATATGATTTTTGTTCACAAGATGTCGTGAAAAATAACCAATGACTTAAGGTATTTCGCCCATCATTAAATCATAATCATGGTCATTCAAATGACTTCAGTGCAGATGCAAATATTCATTTACTTGGGTGTTAAGGCTCTTTTGCTCAAAGTCAGAAAATGCTTGCATTCCTACTAATTCCCATGATCACTTGATGAGCCATGGTCACAATTTAATGATGGATTACCTTAAACGGAACATAGCAATTTTAACTTGCACATTAGGCCTCTGTTTAATTTTGTTTCAAATTTTGTTCCTCTCTCATCTATCATTGTTTTGATTTCCGGGGGTCAATATGGGGATGGATAAAACCAGGTGTTATCATTCAGATACAGTTGTATCTAGAACATCCAGACACTTAAGTTTTCAAGAGTCGTGGATGTGTTACATTTTTATCAGATTTGTTTGGAACTGCAAAACTCTTTCCAGAAAAATACATTTTATTCCATACCTTCAGTAAAAAGAAAAAAATATCCGTATATGATAATCATATCTTTCGACGTGGAAGATAAGATGTTATCATGCCCATTGCTATAAATGTATCCTGTATGCCTTTTTTAAACTGATGTCGCACCGATAAAAATGGCAGCACGTCATATTGCTGCAGCACCCAAGCGAAAAATGCGTAAAAAGAGTAAAGCGTATTTACTTTTACTTTAAAGCGTGTCTCAGCCATTCATTTAACTTCGTATTGTTCTCCATGCTTACGCGTAAAAGTAAATACGATAATACATAAGAATCAGTAAACATCCTCTTTACTTATTCCCTTTCAAAACTACGCATTCCTTTAAGTGCAACTTTGACTTGATTAAAGTAACATCTTTTGATAATCTGTGTCATTCGCAGAATGGTTGTTTAATATATATATTCTATTGTTTTAGTTGCTTACTTTGGTGGTCCAACTATAGCTTGAACAAAATTATACAAGAATAAGATACACGTGACTGAACGAAAGACAGGTGTTCGATTAAGAACATGACCAAGTAATAGGCCATTTCACCAGGGGATTGGCAATACCCGGAATAATTAGCTGATTTTATTATGTTCTTGTTTTAAAAGATGTAGTAGATCTAAGATGTATTCTGTATTTTGCAATTGCTGACACGTTTGAGGATTATCAAGCGTTAATTATATAATGCAAGTATTATTTCTTAATGGTCACATGTTTTTTCTTCGTGTTTGAATTTGCTATATTGCAATGAAGCAGATGAAGAAAACAACAACAACAACAACAACAAAAAAAAAGAGAAAAAAAAGAAAATGAAATTGAATATTCGACAGATTCTGTCATTTAATTAGCTAACGAGAGGGAAGGAACATTGCAGATATAATATGCTGGTCTCTTGAAGATGTTTGTGTGTTTACGTTGGAGCAATCAAAATCTCTTCCCGAAGTGCTCGTTGGAAATGATAGCCCAATATGTAGGTATTTATCCTTTCATGCCCTGTAAAGTAATTGATTTTCAGTTTAAATGATGCAGACAAGATTGAAATATCAATGGGTTTTAATGACGTTAAAAACAGGAACATATTTGTTCTGTTTGATACTTACCGAATTGAAGTACAAAATGTACGAAGTCGGAATAGATATTGTGTAATTTTTGATGTAATACATGTAGATTATTTTAATAGAGCCCTAAAAGGCAAAGAGCAGTTGTATTTGATATTTCTTTACATGAAAAAGTAACACAATATGGAAACAGATGAAACTCACAAATCGAAAATATTAGTGTAGATGCTATTAACATAATTTCTTAAGGCATGGATTAAATAAAAAAAACATAGAAGATAAAACAAACAAACAAACAAACAAACAAACAAACAAACAAACAAACAAACAACAACAACAAGCTTTTGATCCCTGAATCTATATATCAACAGAATATATAAGAAATCATCAAAATTATTTATACATAAGTAATTACATATCATACCATGCCGCCTCCAACTCCGCCAAATCCACCATTTACAGGACCTCCCCATTTTCCACCAAATCCACCGTCCATAACTCCTCCAAACCCAGGTCCGATTCCGCCGCCGAAACCGCCCCCGAAACCGCCCCCGAATCCTCCGGGATACTTGCCACCTCCGAATCCACCAAAGCCTCCACCTTTACCAAAGCCACCTCCTCCGAAACCACCGCCAAAACCTCCTTTACCAAAGCCACCTCCTCCGAAACCACCAAATCCACCTCCAAAACCGCCACCGAAACCGCGACGACAGAATCGGTGTCCAAATGGCATGAACATTGGTGGTGGAGGTGGAGGTGGTGGTGGTGGCGGCAACATTACCGGCATTGGCCTACCTACGAAACCTAGAGTGAAAACAGAAACCAAACGATAGCTTATTGTTATTCATTGTTTTCCCCCTTAGAATGATATTTTGAAGCTTTTGAGAGGAAAAAAACCCACAAAAAACACCCAAAACTTAAAATGATGTAACCGTCAAAACAAATACGAGAGTAATTTTGACACGATTTCCTATAACTTCTACCTGTTTTGATAATGGTTATAACGAAATACTGTTAAAAAACATGAATAAAAAAGACGAAAAATAAACGAAATTAAAATAGAGAAACTATTTTATGATTGAGAAAAAAATGCAAACAATATTCTCTATTTACGTTTGTTCACGTTTGCATTATTACATATACACATATATATTGTTTTTGTAGATAAGAAAAACAATTATCAAGATTTTCAAGTCTTGAGCTGAAAAATATCAAATTGAGGTGTTAATTTTTACCTCCTCCGTGGCCATAGGTTGCCGCTACAGCGGAAATAGTGACCGCACATACAAGTGCCACGAGGAAAGATGATGATGCCATGATTCCTCTAGTTCTTCTTCCCTAGAAATTGTCGGATAAATACATGTTTCACTGTTTTGATTTTAAACTAAATGTGCAAATAGACATTTGCTTACATTTTAAGATAAGCATATTTCTTTATATTCAGGATACCTACCAAGACGCTACTGAAAAGTAGTTACTGGCACCTAATTCATATTTTGAAACCCGGACTCAAGATGTGTTTAACTTAAAATTGCCGAACAAATTGTGTAAAGATTCTTTTTTATAAATAAGAGGAATACTTTCGTAAGTTTATTAATTATATAATACAATCTTGGCATCATAAATATTTAGAATGTTGAAACCTGAGTCTAAGTCGAAAATATAGACTCAGAGTATTGATGAATTAGGGTCTTCGTTTGTTTTCACAGTAAATAGGCAAGATCTTTATAGTTTAACGATAAATTAGCAATATTGTAATAATATCACGATAAATTAGCAAGACTGTCAATAATTTCACGATAAATAAGCAAGATTGTCATAATTTCACGATAAGTTAGCAAGACTGTCATAATTTTAGGATAAATTAGCAAGATTGTCATAATTTAGTAATTAGTCATAATTTCACATTAAATGAGCAAGATTGTTATAATTTTAGGTACACACAAGTTCGACAGAAAAAATACATTGGTTTTAAGCTTTACGATCAATAAATACTGTATGTTCCTTGCGGTTAATCTGACAAAATGTTTTAATAATTCTAAGCTCAGGATACATATTGCTTATTATATTGCTATTTAATTCTAATAAAGTACTTAAAATGCAATTATATCACACCTTAATTGATCCTTCTTTTTCCTACCACAATATGTGTTTAAAGTCTTATGAATTTAAGTACTGTTCAAATGCTTATCATAACTCAAAATTAAAATTTTCCTTTACAACTGCTATTTACTTGTTTTATGTATACAACTGTTCGGTACAAAAAAAAATCTTAGCTGATGTTTAATAATACCTGTATAAAACCGACGTGAAATACAGATTCTTGTATCTTTAATCATGCCATGTATTCGTAAACGTATTGTATGAATGTATTAAATAAATGTTTTCTATTTAGAAAAGATCAACCATTTCTGGATAAAATTAGCAGTTTCATATTTAAACAACAACATTTAAACTTATATAATAAAAGTTTTAACATAATATCATCGCTAGGCAATAGGGTTATGTGGAAATAATTTAATGGCATTTTTTTTTGTAAAATCAATGAATCACATTTCCGAATAATAAAATAAAGCGATGACAAACCTACCGATATTAAATTCTTACAATTAATGTAAGACTATTGACTATTGACTATATGGGTTTACCGTCGCTTCAACAGTATTTCAGTCATATAGCGACGTCCAGCTAGTTACAGGTGGAGGAAGACCCGGAATGCACGGAAGCATCCGGGTAGAACCACCGACCTACCTCAATGTAAGAACGGCGATGTTAAATATATATGATTAATAATAAGAGCAATAAAAGTGATTTTTATTAAGGAGATATATATTAATACAACACAAAACTGTATTATGGTATTGACAAGTATGTAAATTTGTTCAACAAATAGATATTATATTATCTGCGAAAGAAAGAGTGCACTCAAGTTCTTGTTAGTTAAGATGTACTTTTTAGTTTAAAAACTGTTTTTAACTGTTTGAACTGCAATAAAAAAAGGCGCACATGGTAGTGATCTTACTCATTTTTTATATCAAAAGTTACATATTTAGGAAAAAATGATATATTGCAGTGGACGAAAGTCTCTCAGTGTACATGCACTTTAAAAATGAAGGATAATGTATGTGGAACACACACACACACATACACACACACAAACACACATGAGAGGTGCTGTAAATACAAATGAAAGTCAAACAGTATGTAAACAAAACACTAAAAAGTCACAATCGAGTTAACATTTATCCTTTTATCGAAAGAAATTACATGATTGGACAAGGTTGGTTTCCTATACACTATTTCAATTGAATTTTATATTTAGGATCAAAATAACTTAATGCAATTCCATGTTAATGAGAAACCCCACAGAACAACATACCTGATGAAAATCCGTCCCTGGTAGATAATATTTTTAGGACAGCTGTTTTATATACGAGGGACAAAGTGATCCTAAGGCAGAATTTAACATATGATAAGTTAAAATGCTAATGTATTTTCATCCTTAAGCGGTTTTTTTATTTATAGTTTGTGCAGAAAAGACGTAAATATAGCAAACATATTACAAGCTTAGACTATTTTAGTGACTGGTCATTACTTGTTGTCCGTTATGTATTACAGATAGTCTCTTAATATGTAAAGGATTACTTCTATTGGTTCCCGATTGATAGGAGCGTCATAGACAGAACGGAAGTTAATAAATAAAGTATGACACTGCACGTGATTTGTCATCTCCAGTTGCCTGGTTACTGGTGCAAGCTGGTGAGTAAGTACATAACCAACAAGATTTCAATGATGGCCACGGGATTGCTTGCCTGAGAACCATGTATTAATGGGAGGAAAAGAAACAGCAAATATCTGATGACATTATGGCAAATGGGCTCTGCCCCTTACCAGCCATAAATCCAATGCATACTTTTTAACAAGACTAATTTTCAAATTTGCACTATATACATATAAGGAAAAAGGGCATCGCCCCAAGGCGGCCATGTTTTTTGGCCAATTCAAATAATTTGAACAATCTTGGTAGAGATTGACCCATGGAACATATGTTCCAAAAAACTTTGAAATCCAGCCAGTACTTTTGCACAAGAAGATTTTTCAAGGAAAACGGGCTCCGCCCCCTCGCGGTCATGTTTTCACGGATCGGAATAATTTGAACAATCTTGGTAGAGTGTTACCCAAGGAATATCTGTGCCATATTATTTTGAAATCTGGCCAGTAGTTTTCGAGGAGAAGATGTTCAAAGTTTTCTTTTTTTTCTTTTCGTTGCCGTGGCAACCAGAGTTCTGCAAGGAATCAAATTCTTTGAACAACTATGACATAATGAACAACTATGAAAGGGCTTCACCCAAAGAACATTCCTGTGAAGTTAATTTAAGACTGGCACAGTGGTTTAGGAAGAGATGTTGTTTAAAACTAGAAGTTGACGATGGACAACGGACATTGACCCATCCTAATAGTTCACCTTGAGCACGTTGTGTAATGTACTTCCCTATATAACATGCAATTTAATGTTTATAGTTAGGTATATAATATGCAATTAAGACACGAATTTTGCAAATTACCTACATCGAATATTAAAGCAGAAACACTTGCCAGAAAAAAGCACGAGAAACGGATTATTTGTACTAAGAGAAAAAAGTTGGTTTCCTTGTCACTTACTTTGAGCTAAACAACTACATTTGGAGAATCCATCTTGTTGAATAAAAGTTTTTGCAATATTAAAAAACCCCAAAGAACCAATAGTCCCGAGGGCTGCCAATTGAAAAATACTGTTACATTATCCCAGCTTAAAAGTTTGTGCAAAGCAAGTCATGGGAATTTTAAATCATAGACACGCAATATATTAATGGAATAAAATCTTTCAGAACAGATACACTGACGCTATTAAGGTACTGTCATAATTAAAATGTTTTTCGATATTAAAGTTTAGACCAAGACAGAGTTAATATGTAGGTCAACCTTTACGAACTACGTACTTTTCGAATTTTATGCTCAGAATATATAAATATACAATTGTTATATTATTTATCATTCTTGCATAGGTTTAAAATAAGAATACAATACTAATGTTCTGGTATATGCTGTTTAATATGTTCTCTATATATAAAGCAGACACACGATGTTTACACTGCTAGCTCCAATTCGTGAATCCCCTCTCCAGGCCAGGCAGGCCAGGTATAAAACAATGGGCAGTGTATCTAGATAAACAGGTATCATATTACAACAATGTCGTTCTATCCGTAGATACAGAGACATAAAATATCATATCATAAACATGTTCCTGATTACATCACTTACCAGAGCAAAATGCCATATAATCTGATATACATGTATGTTATAGAATGCGATGGAATGCATTGGTTATTGGGAAGACGCAAGGTTCAAATGAGTGCAGACGTGGATACGATATTTAAAATCGTTATCCTCAATTCGTAATGCACTGTATTTTATGAACACAAATACAATGTCGACCATTTATGTATGTTGTATTCAAATTGCGTCAATATTTTTATAATGTTTAAGATACGAATGCGTTGATCTAAATCTTTCATGGATCATCACATAAAGCCGTAGACAATACTAAGAGTAAAAGTACCCTGTGTCAAAAGAAATTCTTTCACACATTTTATTTTCCTTTATATTTTTTTTCTTTATCGGTGATATATAGTTAAAAATGTTTTAATGTGCATGAAATGCACTCAAAGTATACTTATTGTCCACGGTGACCGATAAGTTAGATAGTCCACCTCGGTAGCGGGATGTCATGAGTTAAATCCCCGGCCGCGACACACTAAAGTCGTAAAGTATAGTACTTGTGTAGCCCCCTTCCTTGGCGCTCAACATATAAGGGTAGTTACAATGCTGATTGTCCCAGTCTCATGACAATGTGACTGGGGGTGGTATCATATCTCATGTCTACGGTGTAATACTGCAGTATTATCTGTCTCATGTAGACATAGTATCCAAAGGACTGATATACTGTCGGTGGGACGTTAAACAAACAAACAAACAAAACATATTGAAACATATGACACAAAAAAGGTCCCTGGGCAGGAAAATCTGCTTAAACAGTTAAGTTGCTATTACGAGTATACTACATTAACGATCGAAGAGAAATCACAGAAGTAGCTTTTCGGGAGCGAACTTTCGGGGTCCGAACCAGCTAGTTCCATCATTTATCAAACCAGTGCATGCATTGTGGTTGGGTATAGTATTGTGTCCCTTATCAAAGATTTGATACATTAAGTAGATATTTACATGACCGAAAAAACTACCAAAACAGGTCACCGGCACAAATAAGTATACACCAAAAATATGATTAAATAAATACATGGAATTCAAAAGAGTACAGAGCATGTATTCGAAGATATGCTGTTTATGGTTTTAGAAAATAACACTTGCGGATTAGCAGTGTAATTGTTTTTATTTTATTTTCATCAATAGACAATGTGCGCTAATCATTACACGCGCTTTAAAAATGAATTATACATATAAACATTTTTTCATTGACAAATTCAAAGCAATGACTAGAGAATTTTAATTTCATCAATTACAAACTTTTAAAATTAGAGGTCGGAAAAATAGTATATAGTTTAAAGCGACCGCTTGATCTTTCTAATTAAGTTTCTAATTAATTTACAAGTTCACATTCATTAATTCCGTTTTAACTGAATAAACACCACCCCTAGCACTGTCATAGATGACAGCCAAGGTAGCGCTCGTACGTGTGTAACACGCTTAGAAAATCACGGTTACGTCGCATCTGACCGCCAAAAACGTCAAACATATGTCAACCATCTTGATTTTTTTTTCCTAAGTGAGTATGCTAATTGCAATATCAAAAGTGCATCCAGCCATATGTAAAAGCATGTTCGATAATTTTATGATTATAAAACTACGTCTTTGCTGTAACAAAAAAGAGAGAAAGTTCAAGGCTTACAATTTAGTGGCTTTTATGAGGGGTCATGCCGTGAGGTCATTTAACTTCAGCCAGAAACAGTGGCCATTTGGTGGGTATATAAGCTTCGGCCAATCCCTTGAGCATCAGTGAGGACTCGGCATTTCTGCAAAAGCCACAGGTAACTTACTAGATTTAATATAAGATTTATTTTTCAAATATTTTTTATCTAAGTTAAAAGCAAATATTTCAATATGAATATCTGTTTACCTGAAAATGTTCGTAAAAAGCAGTTAGTAATGGTAAAATTGACCCATTTCCTTTTTTTTTTTCCAAATAATTCCAATCTATGCCACTTGAAAAGAAATTGATATTAGAAGATTCTTTGCGTAATTCATTAAATTTTGTCAACTTTACTCATCTCAGTCGAATTAACATTTCTCAACCATACAAAAACGAATTGATATTTTGAAAAATGTTAAAGTCAGTATATATGGATTAACACATTGGTCTCGGTATAAATGCTATGCAGAAGTTCTTCCTTAATTATATTTATTAGCAATTATCAATTTACTAATTAGGTAAATTGTCTAGAACAAATAATGGTGTCTAAATGCGATTCAGATCTTGGCAATATGGCATTTTTAATCAAGTTAAGTTATGATAAAAAAAGATGAATAGGAATGTTTTGTCTAGACCCTTCTTAAATACAATATGCCAACTAGATCTATATATATGATTTCCTTCTACGACAAAAAAGCATTTCCTTTTCAAATTGTATGTTTTATGATTTTTTTTTTCAAATGGAACGTTATAAAAATGCTAAAATTAATATAGTGCGTTGTTTATGAATTCCTGTATGATAAATAAAATGACAATTTCGTCAATGCTTATCGAACAACTTGTTTTCATTAAATGTACGTGAAAAGCATCTTTTCATAATGGGCAACTTGAATACAATTTTATAAGACAATTGTCTTCAAAGTTGAAATAAAAAAAATCAAACAAACAAACAAAACTTGTTTTAACAAAATTACAGACATCCATTTAATACGAATAGTGATGTATAATATCGAGAATTTTACCTAGGCTAGCTATGACTTAACGTACATTGAAATTGTACATTTCGAAACTGGTGGTCCCTAAAATGCTGAAATTAATATTTTTAGCATTGTTAGGACATAGTGTAGTCATTTTATTTAAACCCATTTAATATAAAGAAAGCAAATCTATGGATTATTTTATCAAGATTAACTTCTGTCATTGTGATGCATAGAAGGTACCGTTTTTAATTATCATTATACGCATGTAGCTTTATTTATTTCTCTGAGAAAAAAACAAACTTAAATTAACTTAAATAAATAACACTGCCGAAAATTTCAGAAATAAATGAAAATCAAGAAATATCAATAATGACATTCACTTTATCGGTGTAAAGCTATAAAGTTATAATATAGCGAACATATATCGTTAAACAGTTTAATCGCCAAACTAGTTCAGTTGCAATTGTAAAATGTATATAGCTTGAAATAATTTCCAACTTGAAATCATTTCAGAACCATGAGGTCGAGTTTTGTGCTCATTTTCGCGAGCAGTCTCGCAATAGCGAGCTGTTTAAACAATTATGGCTCTGTGGGATTCGGTAATGGGTTTGGTGCCGGAGCTGGTTTTAGCAGTGGATTCAACAGTGGCTTCGGAGGCGGATTCAACAGTGGATTTGGCGGGGTTTTTGGGGGGGAAAAGGGATTTGGAGGCGGATTCAGTAGTGGGTTTGGAGGCGGCTATGGCAGTGGATTTAGCAGCGGATTTGGCATTGGTGGTAAAGGATATGGATCAGGTGGATTCGCTTTAAAGGCGCCTGTATATCCAATGCCATTGCCCATTCCAAGGCCCGTGATTCGAGTCCCGGTCCCAGTTGTTTTACCACCTCCACCCCCACCACCACCACCGCCGCCGCCGCCCCTGGTTGTGCCTTTTGGCCGCCGCCCCCCCCGCCACCACCACCGCCACCAGTGTTTGTGCCAGTTCCAGTTCCCGTGGTTGCACCACCGCCGCCACCACCACCGCCACCACCGCCGCCGCCGCCAGTGGTCGTCCCTGTGCCTGTTCCAGTCAGACCAATTATACCAGCACCTCTGCCGATGCCATTTCCGAAGATTGGAGGTAAAACCATAAGAAATATTATTATTCATAGTCAGTGAAAGACACAGCAATTCTACCGTTTCCATCGACAATGTAGTTTAATATTACCAATACAATAAGGTATGGTAAGATGGAATGAATTGCATTCGAATACACAACTGAATTTAAGAAACTGGTGCTCAAAACATCTCAAGATTGACTTAATTTTGGTATTTAATTTATAAATCCTCTATTTTCTGAAACATTACATAGCTAATTTTCTAGACGCAGGAGACACATACCATTACAGCCAATTTTATCTTAATATATGAATTATAACGCAGAAATATTCCCTATCAGATACGTAAGCACATATTTTTTTTAAACTGCAGGTTATAAATCAGGCAAAGGCTTTGGAATTGGAAGCAGCGCAATTGGTCTAGGGGGTGGATTTAGCGGAGGATTTAACAGCCATGGTTTAGGTGGCGGCGTAGGTGGCCTCGGCGGCTGGTCTGGAGTCGGATCAACCGGCGCGTCATTTGTTGGAGGAAAAGGAGGATTTGGTACTGGAATTGGAGGCACCTGGGGCGGAAGTGGGCTCGGAGGTGGTTGGGGTGGAAAATGGGGTAGCGGTGGTCTGAGCGGATTTGGCACAGGACTTGGAGGCGGGTTCGGAGGCGGTTTCATGGGAAATTATGGTAATGGTACTTTAATTTAGGTCTTAAACATTTGGTTCTTTTCATTTTTTTATATTACGTCATAAGGTTAACCAATGAAAGCAATGGCAGCTTTAAAGCGGTCATGATACAAGGATGAAGTTTTATTGTCATAATTCCTTCGTTGGTTAGTATTGGTATTGTATAAAAACACAGAAATAGTTCTTTAAAAATAAACTTGTAAACAAATTGCATATTAACTTATAGATGTTAGTATAGTATTACTAGTATGTTGTTTTTATTTCTCCTAATAGGATCCAGATATTGACAGAAATAGAAAAAAAGAAAAGAAGATATAAACGTTTAGGTAAGAATGTGATGAACCATGGGACATGTACATCAAAATATTTTCAGAGTTACTCTACTAAATGAACACATTCGTCCATTTATAAGAGATATTTTATTAATAAAAAAATCTTTCGTAACTTAGTGAGTTCTTAAAACGTCTACTAATGGCTGGACTGAAAAAACAAACATGAAAAAGCGTTGCCCCCAAACGGGGTTCGAACCTATAACTTTCAGACCCGCACCCATATACGTTACCACTGGACAACGTCGCCCTCGTTAGACGTCATTCATATGCACCCCTGGTAACTTTTATTGTCCTTGAAGGAAAACATATGATACACATGAACCTGTATATGCAGCTATCTGTATCAAGCAACAAGCTTGTGCTAGGGGGACAGGTTGGATATTCCAGATATGTATCTGGTCCCAATTTAGCAACCGCCTGCACTAAGTGGTCACCTTCTCTTGTTCCTTTGAAAGACAACTTAAGACTTGTGCATTTAATCAAAAATGACCATCCGCAAAATCACACTCAGTTGTACAAGTCACCATCAGAACTACTAAATCCCTCGGACAATTTAAACACAATGTTATTTTTCCCCCCACAGGAAACCAGACGTGACCTCTCCCTCATCAAATGACAATTGCTGTGCTGTACATATCTCATGCTCGACACGAGCCTCTCATCATATTCACAGTTTGATTCTTTTATATTCGTCTTGACTTGATATTATGAAATTGTGCAAATGTATGTTTGCTTTGGTATTAAAAGAAAAACAACCAATATGATTTGTTTTCTTCATGATAGATTTGAGTTATAAACAATGTTTTGACTCGTTTTTTTTTATCACATGATTTAATGATGGATTATTTATCGATTTTATATATATATATATATATATATATATATATAACATCTACTTTACTAAAACACATTTTCCCAACATTTTTATCTAATCTGACAGTATTGAACCTCTGTTGATAGTAATAAAATGAAAATGAAGAAGATGTTGATAAAATCAAAGAATATATCAACTACAAAGAAATTAAAGAGAGGAATAGAAGTATTTTTCCCTTTAATACAAGCATTTCTATATTTCTTTCATCGCAATTAACTACATCGCTAAGTTAATTTTTGAACCGGAACGAGAGGTCGTGGATTCGATCCCCGTCCGCGACATGCCAAAGTCGTAAATAATACTGTTATAGCTGGCTTGCTTGGCGTTCAGCATATTAGGATGGTTGCAGGACCCGTTGGCCCAGTGTCAGGATAACGTGACAGGGTGTAGTATCATGCCACATGTCTACGTCGTGATACTGTAGTGTGGCAGCACTATATCTGTCTCAAGTAGACATCGTATCCAAATGACTGAAAGTATGTCGGTGGGACGTTAAACCTAACAAAAAACAACAACAACAACAAAAAAAAAAAATAAAAAATAAAAAACAAACAAACACAAACTTTGAACACTATATGATTTCCCTTACTATATATATACAAATAAATAATGATCAACTATAAATTTCATTTTTAAAAAAAGGTCTTTGACCTACCCACTAAACGAATTTCTTGAATGATTACTGATCTAATGAGCCTATTTTTACTACGTCATTTACTTTTCTCCCCCACTCCCCGAGGCATTATCTCATGATCGGATGATCCTCACCTTCCACGTAGAGTTCAAGAGGTCGAGTTGTTGCTAAACGTTTAGTTGTCGAACTAATACGTTTCCTTGACAATAAAAGTCACATGAAATTTACACTTATACCGGGCCCTTGGGTGACTTATCAATCATACCGATCTATGTTTAATACATTAACTGCAATTGAAAAGGATACATGAACTTTTTCGATGATATATCCTAATGGGAATCCTACAAATCATTCTAAGTGATAAGTAATACTTAAATGAATCGTGAAAAATTCAACCATTCCTGTAAAAAATCAAATACTTCTTTTCTAAACAAGAATTTAATTTGTGGCCGAGCGGTTACAGTCGTGGACTACAAATCTCTCAGCCCCTCACCGCTGTGGGTTCGAATCCCAGTAGGGACTTCGGATTTTTCATGTGAGGAAGCCTTCCAGCTGGCTTGCGGTAGGTCGGTGGTTCTACCCGGGTACCTCTGTGTACTCGGGGATCTTCCTCCACCTGTAATTAGCTGGACGTCGCTATATGATTGAAATACTATCGCAGCGACGGTAAACCCCAATACAACAACAGCAGATTTTATACTGTTTACGACTCATTTGCTAATTTTGAGATGTAATGTCGTTAAGACTAAATATTTCTATTTGATGTGGACCTTTTTTTAGACAGAACTAGCAAACGATAAATGATGTGATATCTTAAAAAATACAAAGCAAATCTGAATTGATATTTTGCTAATATAGCTTCTTTCGCGATGAAAGTATTTGATTTTATAAAAATGTTTTCACGCTTTACTTTTTTATTTAAGTTTACCAGCACTTTTGATCCGTATTCTCTGTATCATTTTACTTAATAAAAGTTTCAAGATCTAATTTGAATTAAAAGGCTTTATATATAACCTGTCTTGAAATGAAATTGTTCGTATGACATCGAGCAACCGCCCATAACATATATTATCGTAATTAAAATCGATCCAAGTGAATTGTTTTGATGAATTAATACAATAGGATCCAGTTTCGCGTATCGTCATACAGAACCAAGTCAAACAAAATGGTCGCATTATATTGATCTTTGTACGTCATAAATTGAATTGATCAAATTGAATTAATAAAATATAGAATTTTTTTTTAAAAAAAAAAGACACATTTCTTTTGCTATAATATTCAAATTAAAATAAGGATTGCATATGTATGCAAAGTTGATTAAAGTACGTTTGTCACAACTGATAACTCAACCTTGAAATTGACCTCAAGTCATCTCTCTCTCTCTCTCTCTTTCTCTCTCTTCTAGAGAGAGAAATGACATGTAAAACAATCCAAAGCTTTTTTATGGGTGCCTGGTTCGATTCCGGGTTCGATTCCTGGTCACGTACGTGAGAGGGTCGCCTATCCAGACATGTGGGTTTTCCCCGTGTTCTCCGGTTTTCTCCAACAATAATGAGCACATACGCCGCCATCAGAGCCACCGAGAGTGATTTATATAAGTTGTGAGAACTTGTTTCGTAATCGATGTAATGTAAATAAAAATATTAAACTAAACCCTTTTTATTGCCAGACAACATAACTATCTGTCATTTAAAATATAACATGAAATATAAAAACATAATTTTCGTGAGTTTTTGATGGACAATAAAATAAGATGATCACTTAGCAATAATGGAAAAAAAGAATATGGAATCAAAAGCAGAAATAAAGTCTTGCCAAAAGAGGGTTGGAATACTAGAGAAAGTCACCGCGTTTGAGTCTACGAGAGGTACGAAGATATAAAAGAACAAAATTAACGTGAAAGGAAACACATTAGAACGTCATTGTCTCGTGCAAGTATATAATATTGATCCAAAGTTTCAAATCTGTTTAGTCAACAATACCGCATTTATGGCTATATAAAGCTTTATGTATCACATGATTTTCTCTTTTTGTTATTTTACATGAAAATGCAAGACACAAAATCGCCCATACATAATAGATTTACACCAGGTTCGTTCTGCAAAACAAATAATTTATTCATTAGAGAATTAGCATTAGCTTTCCCCCCTAAACAAATATGCGCTGTTGTTGGAGTTTCAACAGTTAATCCACAAATATAATTGTAACCTTAATTTCAAAGAAATTATTTATGGAAATCATTGATTTCTTCACCAAATCGTGAAGTTCCAGACACCCGAAGTAAATAAACAAAAGACAACCCTGTTATGAATATGAGGGAATATTGAATATTTTCTGTCAGACATGCTATAGTTTTATGGGAATCATTGCTAGATTATTGATTAGGCCTTTGTGCTGTATATAAATACATTCACAGTACAAACGGTGCCACAATTTCCTACGATCGATTGATTACCCGGTTACTGGTTCTCTGCTGATTGCAATATGAGTACGCGATCACTGTGAAAATGGGGATACAATCATACCGCTGAGCGCGCGGTTACCTGACAACAGTAGCAGACGACATTTTGCAATAGTATCTCGCCTGAGGGCGACCTGAAAACTGCAAAAATGGGAATGGATTATATAATGGTGGCAGTATCGGTATTTTCAGGTAATATAAGAACATATTTTGATATTTGTTTTTGTAAGATTTATAATTATATTTCAATGTTCATACTTAGAAAAATACTTAATTAGCATAGAATATTTTATCGTCCTCATCATTATTGTATGTCTAAGCTTCTTCAGCATCTTACATGCTCCTCCAACAATTGGTGAACTTACCTTCAGTGAAGTGGGTACCCTGATTGAAAGAGAGGAAAAAATCGTCTTTAAAACTTTACTCAATGAAGACGAAATCAATAACTTCATACTTATTAGTTCACAATGATCTAATTTTTACAGTATTTAGACAGTTTGGGACATGTGTAGTGTAATATCTACCGAGATCTCAGTAGAAGATTAATGTGTAGTGCTGCTAAGATCTATAGGCATGTATCATAACCAAGATATATTGTCCTTGGATCGGTCAATCAGTCCTGCAATCACGCTTTCACTCAAAGCACACATCACAGGAGCTACACTGGTGCCGTTTAAATTTTGGTATGTCGCGGTCGTGGATCGAACTTATGACATAAAAATATTACTCTAATACCTCTGCCACGGGAACCGGTCCCGAACATTGTTATTCGATTTTTTAAGGTTTTAAAACGTAAGTATATGGTACCTTTAACATCCCTTATAGTGATTCTACTGAGTACCAGTCACGTGACCGGAATGGGATGGGTCGAGGTCGTGCCATCGCCTGGAGGTTGTCCGGATGGAATGGTGAATAAAACATATATGTGTTCCTCTTTATTAGCTTTCTTTTGTTGGGAGAAATAATGGATAAATAAAAAAAAAACAAAAAACATCAACATCAAGAATAACAATAGATTGACAAGATTGTCGTTTCAAATAAGCTCTTGTTACAAGAGCGAACAATTGTAACACATCGACGAAGTAATTACCATTTCTTTCAGTACGAGTAATTCCCTTTTTTACTTTCAATGTCAATTATTTCATTACATAGATGCAAAGAAATTTATTTGTATATGCTTTATTTAACCCATGGTTTAATTGAATGTCACAAATTTATTCCACTAGATATTCTGTATGGAGACGGGGCAGTGTATTAACGTTGACGGCACGTGTCCTGCCACACCCACCTGCCGCAGTGACCAGGTATTCACTTGATGTAAACTCTCCCCCTCTCTCTCTCTCTCTCTCTTTCTCTCTCTTTTAAAAACTTCTGCAAACTATATCATGTGCATCGGAGTTTGCAGTGGACATATAGCAAGAAACATGTTATATGTTTACTTATTGACGTTATCTAAAAAAAAAAACTATCTTGATCATTGATGAACACCATTTGCGACTTAGACACCCAGTCTCAAATTAAGACTGTTTGAATCACGATCCCACGAAAGCTCAGTGCCATTTTTTTCACAGTGTTACCCACAGATTACTGAGCAACTAGTTTAACAACATTACCAACTTTCAACGCAAAATTTTCTATTTATTTTTAAGTGAATGAAAAAAAAAAATCATTAGATATCATTATCTTTTTGTATCAACGCAGAGGCTATTTGATTTATAATTTAATACAAAGCCGTATTCACGGCATATCTTAAAACTGACTTAGGAAACAGTTCATAATCCAAAATGTTCATAATATATTTAATCTCTAACTAAAAAGCTTATTTACGAGGCAAAGGGAACACATAATTATATACTATAATACATTTTTATTTAAATCTTGAAATGATACAGAAGAAACACTTTGTATCAAAATTTATCAACTCTTGACTTAATGAAAAAAAAGTTGCTTTAGGATTACGGCCCCCGTTTTTTTTATTGATCTCTTATGATATGTAAGTAATCCTTTTTTATTGCTTTTATTTAAATTAAGATCGGCGGCAACCATGACCGTCCAATATAAACCTAATTCATTTTATGATAATAATAAAATACTGCATTCTGTTAGTGAAATAAAATCCACATCATTCACTGATATCAACCACACTGTTAGTGATATTGGTCTGCCGGAACTTCAGTTTTATCGATAAAGGGAGATAATTTGGGTGTATAGATAGTAGCATTCGTTGCTTCTATTTGGTTCCACAAAGTAATACCATCTCGGTGAGATGTATTCCATATCCATTCAGAGTAAACAAATATTTTATTTAGTGTATTTTAAGCGTTGATCTATTCATAATATTGAAAATAAATGATACTGAGTTAATAATTGGCCTAAAGAAATCCTAAAAGCAGCAGTCCATTGCATGTAATGTTGACAGATATGTTCGTTTTGGGATAGTGATTGAAATAAATATTTCCATACAGATGCTACATTGGAATCCTGCAGGGTATGAGGAATGTGTGGATATCGATGGTAAGTTATGATGAGAAGAAGAAGAAGAAGAAGAAGAAGAAGAAAAAAAAAGATGATGATGGTGATGACAACAAATTTTTAAGCCGTGATAAAGATGCATTTGTCGTTGTCGCTGATGTTGTTGACAAATGAAATGATGATAATAATGATGTTAGTAGCGCTGATAAGTGCTTAAGATATTTATAGAAATTCATTATATATATGAACGTATTCGATATAAACAGTACGACATGTAAATAATTAATTCCTATTACTGCAACACCTGTAAAATCGATAACAGTAAGCCTAAGGACGGACAATTGAGTTTTATTACAGAACAGGTAGTAATTTATCACATTAATAATTAAGCATATTATTCAAAATTATTTTTAAAAAGACTGGCTTGTATTATTGATCTATGACTGAGTGTAATTTTAACCCACAGAACTACTGTAAACCAGCTTAAAATCCCACGTGAACAGATCGGGACTCGAACCTAGGCGATACTACCTGGCTAAGAATGTCACATGGATACACGTAATGTATCTTTATATACCATATAGTAAAGTATGGTATTTATCTTTCATATTAAATTCTTCGTTATCATACAAAAGCATTTACAACACACATGTACTAATAAGTTTGATTGAACACAACAATTCATAATTAGCGAAGGGAGATAACTAATAAACTATAACATTATTACAACATACTTTTTTTATAGACGGAAGTGGTATGGGCGAGACTTGGGGTAGCTATTGTCACGAGGGCCAGGTAAGCATTGTTGTATTGATGTACAACTCTATCTTATCTTTTTGACTTCGATTTTCTAACCATTTATATTTATTTATTATTTAAGTTGCATCACGAACAATAGGATCATAATCCAATTTTCGGATCCATTATAGAGACCCATTCATTTTTAAATTGATGAACTCTTTTGTCATCAGATTACCTTAACTTAAACTTAGTGTATTATTCCACTTGACCATTTTTTCCAGATTAACTTCCAAATACAAAAAGAAAAGCAGGTGAATTTAGTTTAATGGTCTAGTTTAAAAGAAAGTTCTACGAGATAAAATACCCTGCTAAAATTGTAATATAATTTAATGCTTTTCTTTTTGACATGTATAAGCCGATTTCCAGATTTTCATATTAAATGTGAAACAATAAAAACTACCATGACTCAAAATATACTTAATATATTTTCAGGGTATACATTCAAATCAACTTTGCTGTAATGAACTTCAAAAAGTGTGTTGTCTTTAAATATTTTTCGATACAAAATAGATACAATTCGATCGAATGTTGTGATGTGAAGTATTTTATAAAGTAATTACCTTGCTCTCTATCAAGGTCCCTTGCTTGGCACTCGGCGTATAAGGGTAGTTGCAGGACCCGTTGGCCCGGTGTCAGTATAATGTGATTGGGTGTGGTATCATGCCACATGTCTACGGCGTGATACTGCAGTGTGGCAGCACTATATCTGTTTCAAGAAGACATCGTCTCCAAATGACTGAAATACTGTCGGTGGGACGTTAAACCCAACACACAAACAAACTTTTTCAAGGTCTGAAACTGCTGTAGCAATATCAGATCTTGACGTGCAAACATAACACTCTACATGTATTTGGAAGTTGTCCTTTTATGCTAAATGCAGTTTGACCAGGAAATGATAGTGAGAAACTATAAGTTCAAATATTAAACCACTATATATATGGCTTTATGCTTTTGAAATATTTTTTAAGGAAAGTACAAACTTAAATTTGCACATATGATATGGCATATAGCATCACGTGGTTTAAAAATGCACGAAAAAAGCAGAAATGTTCAACTCAAAAACCTCGACCTTGGTGTTAAATTTCACGGAAAATATACAAAATTCTTAAGAAAGGTGCTTTCGGAATGATACTACAAATAAACAATATATTAGAACAGTAAATTTCCATTGAAAAACACTAATATGATACTAAAGCTCTCGTAAACACTGTGTTAGTGTAGGCAGAACCCAACTCTGCCTATTCATTCAATTAGCTCTTAAGAACGTGTTTCATCGGGTTACCACGGATTTTAATTTTGGTAATATATTAAAATTCATTCTTTTTTTTATTTAAAGTAGGATAAAAAAGAAGAAAAAAAAACATGGTGAGGTATATATTTTTGTATCAGTGGATTTCATCTTAAAACTAAAGGAAATTCTCCGTTTATTTTTTTTTTTATATTTTCATAGTTTGGGGCTATTTTTTGCATACATTTTTGTCCTGGCTGGCACAATGGAGATTTTATGATCGTTTGGAATTTTCCATGCATTGTTGCATTATTTGACCGTTTTCTTTTATCTGTAATTTATAAAGAGAATCGTATTTATTATAATATGTTTTTAAAAGATCAGAAATTAATTCCTTCTAGTTTTAACACCTTCTTTTATAAACAGTTTTTAAAGAAACAAAAATGTTCTACCATAAGCTTGATCCCCGACTGTGAGTCATTTTGAACGAAATAGAAATGCAAGGTGTCATGAGGTGAGATACCTTTGGTACAGAGACGGCTGTTGTAGAGAAGTTTATGTACTATAGGTATATAGCAGCTTACTTTTCTCCAAAATTCTCTTAGCCTAACTTAACCCTTCGTTTTCATTCACCAGATCTTCTGTTTTGAGACGAAAAGTTGCCTGAACGTTGACGGCACGTGTCCTCTCACGTGCGACACACATGAGGTAGGTGTTGTTGCTTATACGTGTATGTGTTTATGTGGCCTAAGCCACCGTGTTATGTTACCACATTTCAACAGGTTCTCAGTCACATATATTAATGCATATATCATATTTCCAATTATCACACCATTTTTTATTTAATTTTTATTGAATTTTTATTTGAAAGTAACAATTTGCTAAATGTTTTGCAACTAAAGAAAACGTTCCTGAACATATATTTACCACTGAATGTTCTTAACGGTACGGACACTACATAGTAATGCAATTAAAATATTTGTATTGCTTTTCTGATTTCAGATCCTCCAGTGGAATCCAGAGGGGTATGAAGAATGTGTCCCCAACCCTTACACGGGAGATCACAGTAAGTTCTTTTTATTTTAACCATGACCCTGAATATATTTAAATATAACGTCATGGACATGGCAACTTTTATTTACGTATTGTTTGCTTCGATTTAATAGCAACATCATATTCACAATATGTATGAACTAACATTTTGTTCCATAATTTTTACATTCTATATAAAGGGAGATAACCGCTGATGACGTAACATATAAACGCAACCTAGTTATTGTTTCATAATATTTACATTGCAGACGAATGCCCTGCAGGAATGGTAAGAATATGTTATATACTATTGGCTGGCACAATGGAGATTTTATGATCGTTTGGAATTTTCAATGCATTGTTGCATTATTTAACAGTTTTCTTTTATCTGTAATTTATAAAGAGAATCGTATAATTATAATATGTTCTTAAAAAATCAAAAATTAATTCCTTCTAGTTTTAACACTTTCTTTTATAAACAGTTTTTAAATAAACAAAAATGTTCTACCATAAGCTTGATCCCCGACTTTTAAAATCAAATCCATTGTTATCCTTTTGTATCATATTTCACACACAAAATGGATAGACTGAGAGTCATTTTGAACGAAATAGAAATGCAAGGTGTCATGAGGTGAGATACCTTTGGTACAGAGACGGCTGTTGTAGAGAAGTATATGTACTATAGGTACAGTGTATATAGCAGCTTACTTTTCTCCAAAATTCTCTTAGCCTAACTTAACCCTTCGTTTTCATTCACCAGATCTTCTGTTTTGAGACGAAAAGTTGCCTGAACGTTGACGGCACGTGTCCTCTCACGTGCGACACACATGAGGTAGGTGTTGTTGCTTATACGTGTATGTGTTTATGTGGCCTAAGCCACCGTGTTATGTTACCACATTTCAATAGGTTTTCAGTCACATATATTAATGCATATATCATATTTCCAATTATCACACCATTTTTTATTATTTAATATTTATTTAATTTTTATTTGAAAGTAACAATTTGCTAAATTGTATTGCAACTAAAGAAAACGTTCCTGAACATATATTTACCACTGAATGTTCTTAACGGTACGGACACTACATAGTAATGCAATTAAAATATTTGTATTGCTTTTCTGATTTCAGATCCTCCAGTGGAATCCAGAGGGGTATGAAGAATGTGTCCCCAACCCTTACACCGGAGATCACAGTAAGTTCTTTTTATTTTAACCATGACCCTGAATATATTTAAATATAACGTCATGGACATGGCAACTTTTATTTACGTATTGTTTGCTTCGATTTAATAGCAACATCATATTCACAATATGTATGAACTAACATTTTGTTCCATAATTTTACATTCTATATAAAGGGAGATAACCGCTGATGACGTAACATATAAACGCAACCTAATTATTGTTTCATAATATTTATATTGCAGACGAATGCCCTGCAGGAATGGTAAGAATATGTTATATACTATTTGTGACATTTTTTCGGATTTTATAATAACAACAACATACAAATGACTTGTTATTAATACACATAACACATAAAAACGATTAAAACGATATCTTTCTGCAGTAATTTTCTTCAATAAGAAATTATGGTTCTTAACTATTCGGTTACCTTAAAATACTGTTATTTTATGGGTGGTCACATTTCAGGTGGTGAGTATAGTTGCTCGGGATAATGGAGTTAGCAATTACCGTACAGCAGAACCTAGTTAATATCAATTAATTTTGAGCCCGTTTAAAATGTATTCTTCAGTAAGGTCAGTCCCATATTTTTTTTAAATTTATGATCTTAATTTAGAACATTTCATATATGTCTTATTGAGGTTGTACATTTTGTCTGTACACATCTTTTTTTTTTTTGTAAGAGATATATTCATATTTCAAGCTATGCATTCTTCGGCCTCTTATTTTACAAGTAGCAGAGGTCAAACATTGAAAAAAGTATCCAATAATTTGAAGTATTTCTTTTGTTTAAAGGAGAAATGCAATGTGAATGGAAACATAGACTGTGTACCGGAAGACCACTGCGACTACGTCCTAGGTGAGCTTCTTCCCCTCCTGTTTGTCTGGACACTCTACATCCTCGAACAATAAAATCTATAACGTGAATCGTCACTGTTGTTTCGGAGATTTCCGTCAGTGTGAGTGTATAGGGTGCACCCGCGTAAAACCACAGACACTACCGAAATCCATCTTTAAAGCGTCCGTATGCAAAACATTCGAGTGAGCAGATCGGGGCTCGTACTATCATCGATCTTTGACTTGCGGAGGCTCCTGATGACACTTTCTTACTGCATGAAAGGACGAAAGGGATGTAATTGTAGTGGGAACGTACATAACAATCGTCTATCGACCAGGCTCACACATGTTATCGTTTTCTAAAAATATTCAACACATTCATTATCATTTTCCATATAAACGCCGGCTCTTTCTAATTAATCTGAATATTTGTAGGCATTTCCGCCCTGTTTATCTTTATACATATGTAACTCATTTTTCTGTTGCATTACATCTCTTCGCCCTTTCTTTCTCTGAATTATCCTCTATCAGCTTGATCCAGCATATGCATCTGTCGTTGTCCATATGCAACATATTATGCTTTTATGCTAATTACATATTAGCAAATTTATTTGGAATTATTCTTTACATTTTAAACACACACACACACGTGTTTTTTTTTTCCAACAGCGGTATTGGTGTTTGAAGGCAACTTCCAAACATCGGTATTTAGTAGATACCGCAACTTTACCGACCATGCAAGGCGGCAGATTGCTGAAAAACTTGACATCCCCACGGCCCAGATATGGGGCGTGTACGCGTGGGAAGGTGAGTCCAATCATCAAACATTGCTACATATTTTCTCTTTATTGTAAATGAATACTAGATGAATCACAATACTTATCTTCTTAGTCTGAAACTTGTTTCAATATTGCGCAGAATACAGATAGCATAAAACGTGTTGGGAAGTTATTTAAAAAAAGTTCGCGGGCTATTTTTGTTTACTTTCTGCTACATCTAGACCATTATGTGGGATTCTCAAGAAAATACATTACCGTTTAAAGTTTTACTGTCATATTAATATACGCAGGATGTTGAAAGTATATTCAGTGCCGAGCAGATGTAACAAAATCTTCCTAGAATTATATCAGTTATATTTTATTAATTCAAGTCTTCTATGATAGCTGAATACACAGAATCATAGATCAGATATTCACCCGACTCAACTGGATAAAAAAAATCGATGAAGATCAGTTTATTTTGATATATCCCAAAATCAGATGCTAAAGCTATGAATTCTCTTTTATTTTTAGGAACTCAGTGAACAATGTATATGTAGCCTAACTATGAATTTCTCATGTTGCAATTTGTCATATATGCATCAGGTATATAAAGTAAATGTTGGCTCTTAACTCTAGCGTTATCACAACAATCCAGGTTCTATAGGAATCATGTTCAAAGTCACACCTGAACACAAGGAAGCCGTGGCAGACCTCACCTTATGGAATATGGACGCCTGGTTTCTTGACCTTGATGGCAACCCATTGACTCAAATCATGGCCAACAGTTCGATTATATTAAAATCAGTGGAGTGTATGGTAAGAGTGTTGGAGTTTTTGCGTGCTATAAGGAATAGCTATACACTTATAGGTTAAATATCAGCCATGCGATTTGTTAACCACCATTCCAAATTCCATTAAATACATTACCGTTTTTCTCGTATTCATTTCTTTTCGGTATCAGATGTACTCACCCTTACATTTCCGTTATATCTTTAGTTTATGGTTAGTTATGTCATTGATTCCTTTCTGTTTTCATGGCCTTCTCGAGTAAAACAAAATTTGTTGTTCAGTTAGTCCATCTATCACACTGATCAGTAATGGTAGTCATAGTCTCCATTTCTATTTTATTACATTCTGATCAATCCATAACCACCTTGCAGATGTCGGTGTGGTCGATCCCTGGCCGCGACATACCAAAGTCGTAAAAATGGTACTAGGATTATTCCCTTGATCGGCCTTTAGCATATAAGGTTAATGGCCAGGTGTCAGGATAATTGGACTGATTGTGGTATCGTTCCACATATCTATGGCGTCATACTGCAGTTTGGCAGAACCCGATCTGTCTAGATATAGACCCAAATGATTGAACTATAGTCATGAAGCAAACATATTAATAATTTTACATATTTCTTTCAGAATGGGTAGTTATATAATGATGATATTTTCTACATACGTTTTATATACATGTCTATTCAAATTGTGCCGATGAATTAATTTAGCACCGATGTTATAAGCGGTCAGAAACGATATCATTAATCGTATTATGCCTGCAGAGTATTGTACGGTGAATGGGTGCCATACCTCCAATGGCGGGGGTCACATTGGCGGGACTTGGGGCAGCCAGTGTCACGAGGGACAGGTAAGTACTGTAACAGTTATACTGATGTTAACAGATATATCACCATTTTACGCCATTTTCAAGGTTTTCAAAATTTTAAATCCATCTTTAAAATTT
The DNA here is from genome assembly GCA_021229015.1 of Solen grandis. Taxonomy (NCBI): domain Eukaryota; kingdom Metazoa; phylum Mollusca; class Bivalvia; order Adapedonta; family Solenidae; genus Solen; species Solen grandis. Next base: position 53,301,457 of record CM037783.1, read on the forward strand.
TGATTACCTATGGTCTAAGTTAAAGGTTAAATTCGAAAATTTAATTTCCATTGTTAGAGAACATTTGACTTGAATCATTATGTCCTGTTTCATGATTTCAAAGATCTTTACTGTCAGATACGTCATTTTACGACACTCAAGAAAATGGAAACCAATTAAACTGAAGATATAAGTTCCCCAAAATATAATGTCTGACATAAAAATGGAGTATCCACTGAATATTCCTTTTACTGTTATGTTTTTTTATGAGTTTTTATTAAATAAAGGAAAACAAAAGAAAATAAATGTGGTTAAATAGACAAAGTATCTGCATAATTATGACATTTAATATAAAACAACACTATCATATAAAATATCAACTATATATGATTTCGCTTATTGTACATGTGGATGAAAAGTATGAAACAGTTTTTATCAAATGTGTTACCCTTGGTATTTTACCTGCTTGACATTTTTGATACGTCATTTGGTAGAAATCATGTTTATAAGGCCTTTTTCTAATTCTTAAATGATAGTGGAACACGTAAATGTTAACGTTACTTGTTTTGTGGATAAAGTCTAGCGCTGGTTTATCCAGACAGAAGTTAAGGGGCTACGCGTGTATCGGTGCTATAAACCGGGTACCTTATTCGGAACGAGCTAGGTTAGTGAGAGCAACCCTGGCAGAAAAAGTCGAAGAGACCGGAACTTAGTGGTGCTGGGCGATAAAGGCGTTCTTTGTCAAAAACCACAGAACCATACACAATACGCCTGAGCGTGCAAACAACAATAGCACGAAAATATACATGGTGACATTTAGTCAGATGATGATTTTAAATTCAAACACTACCACACAAGTTGGAATGATGCAAAAATGTAAATAAATAGACATAAATATTAAAAAATGCACTTTACGTAGTTTTACTCTCATTTCTAAAAATGTTTTTACCAGGTCTTCTGTTTTGAGACGAAAAGCTGTATGAACGTGGATGGTTCGTGCTCTCTCACGTGCGACACACATGAGGTAGGTGCTGGTATATATTAATTGATATGTGGTGAAAGTTTCAACCCTTAAGTCACGATCACAGGACATTACTGCTGTCCCATGATTGGATTTCTGATTTAAGCCACTAAAAAGAATTGAAATTGATAATTAAGAGAGACATTTTATACGTTTGAAAAACAATTTAAATTGTTTAAAAATTATTTAAATTGCCAAGATTGTATTGTGAAACAATACCTGAAATGGTACTTACCTTAACGATTGTATCATTATGTTCGTTACTGTAATGTCAGTAAAGGTATTTGTATTGTTTCTAATATCAGATCCTCCAATGGAATCCAGCAGGGTATGAAGAATGTGTCCCCAACCCTCTCGGTATGTCTTTTTTTAAATTTAAAACCATGTCATCAATCACCCTAATATCAACCATGCATACTTTATGCCTTTATCTAATTGAACATTTGTAATATGCATATCTATCCATCTATTGCGACATATTGACGGAATAAGTATCCATAATTGCGCATTAAATACGGTATTTGGCAAACCACACTGAATGCTCTCCAGTAAAGGGAGTTAACCACGGATGAGATAAAACATATTAATAGACTAGTTATTTAACATATGTAATTGTTTTCGTAACTTTTACATTGCAGATACATGCCCTTCAGGAATGGTAAGAATGTCTCATATACTATATTTAACATTCTGGTAGTTTTCGCACTAATGTGATAATAAATATTCTTTATTTTGAACATTTATATCGGTCGTTAAAACGTCAAATATCAGTGATTCTATGTTTTGTATATACAATTATGCGTACATAAATTGGAAGTATATTAATTATTTCTACAAGCTTTCATTCATTTGATATATTTATTTCACAAGTTGCATATTTTGTTGAACATAGAAACAAAGGTCTTCAAAATTTTATGTTTTCTTTTTTAAAGGAGAAGTGCAATGTGAATGGAAATATTGACTGTGTCTCTGAGGGCAGCTGCGACTACGTCCTCGGTAAGTTTGCCCCTTTCCCTCATTAGATTTATCTTCTGAAAACTCGCCACCCTTAAAAAGGTTATATCATATGTTTGTCTTTGTTGTTGTTGATGATTTTGGGGTTTCAGTCGACTCGGCAGTATTTCTGTTGTATAACAGTGTCAAGTTAATAACAACTTAGTAAGACCCCGAGTATACAATGTGCATTCGCGTAGAACCACCGACTTATCGCAAGTCAACTTGTAGGCAACCTCAAAAGACTATTATGAGTGACTGACTGGGACTTACAGCAATGAGGAGCTTTAAATACTAGGTCAAAATAAATTTATTTTTATTTCAAAGGCAGTCTCTATTATCATTCCTTTTGTTCTGCTTTTAGTGTAAGATATCTAGATTGTAAATGTGAATGATTTATATGATAACAAGTTGTTTTGTATATTGTAATGTGACAATAAAATGTCTTGACCATTTATATTTGATAATATATCTATTGTAAGGTATGATTGGGAATGTCCACGTCTTTCACATGCTAATAACTATTGTAAATAATAGTATTACCCTTAAATCTATGACATTTGGAACTCTCAGACAGATTAGGTCTGAAACAGTGTGTCTAAACAGATATCCCTATCGTTTGTTGGAGGAAACGTAATTTTTAAATCTTTCAATACGTGATTTTATAAAATTACGGTAATTAAGTTAATGGAATAGGTGGAACATGACATTAACGTCTATCAGACAGTTTTTCGGTCATTTGGTGATTCATTAGAACTCGTGATTGATTAGTTTAGTTTACTACTTAAACAATGATACATCTTATTGTTGATTTCTAAGTGTTTATTTTTTTAGCTTAATGCAATGTTTCAATAGAACAGTAAAATACCTATTCTAAATTTAATCTTACAGACCACATTTAAAACCGATTAAAGTTTATCTGTCAATGCAAAATGCTATATTTCGACAGTGGTGTTGGTTTTTGACGGTAACTTCCAGACCTCGGTAGCCAGCAACTACTACAGCTTTATTGAGCATGCAAGGCGGCAGATTGCGGAGAAACTTGGTACTATACCGGATCAAATATGGGACCTGTATGCGTGGCAAGGTACGAGTAAACATTGCACATTGCTCTTATGCATGGCAAGGTACGAGTTAACATAACACATTCCTTGTAATCGGGGCAAGCTATGAGGAAACATTATACATTGCTTGTATGTATTGCAAAGTACGAGTAAATATTTACATTCTTTGTATGCATGGCTAGGTACGAGTACACATTATACATTGCTTGAATTCATAGCAAGGTAGGAGTAAACATTGCAAAATTCTTGTATGCATGTCAGGTACAAATAATCATTACACATTGTTTCTTTGCGTGGCAAGGTACGAGTCAACATTACACATTAATCATTAAATTTACAAGTGTGCTTTATTTCATTTTTCGTCAAGAAATTGATGTGACTTAGTTATCAAATATAACACCTGTTAATTTGTTTTCTTTTTCGATATATAGACAAATTAAAATGAACACTAACTTTAAAATCTCAAAGGTGTCTGTTGTGTTCCTTAAAATAGATGAAACAGGATTTGTTTAAAGGTTGTGCAAAATTTCAAGGAAAAGAATAATGGTCATAAAGTCATTATATATGATAAGAAGAAAGAAACGGTTACGGGTTAATTTCCCTTTTACCTTCTGTAACCTTTAAACCTTATACTGGATGGTATTGAATCATTACTTATACGTTATGATTTGGCTGTCAGCAGGATATTGGTGTTGAAGATAGACTCAAAATCATTTCAAGCAGATGTGACTCCTCGAGACTATGGTGTAATTGGTATCCGACCAAGAAACTTCTGAAAAGTTTCCTATAGAGATATAATTTCTTATCTTTTAGTGATTTTAGTTTTCACTTTTGGCCCGTGCGCGAAAGACAGTCGATTTACCAAATGATAAATGTATAAGAAACTTAAGCGTTAAAAATATAATGCGTTTTTATGGATATATAAAATTATGCATAAACAATATTTTTTGTTCAGTATCGTAACTCATTTTCACAGCAGATGATGTTTAAATTAGATGTTAACCTGGCCCTCTTTGAATTAAACAAAACAAAAACAACAACAACAAGAACAACAACAAATATCAACATCATCATCATTAATAACAACAAACAAAACCAAAACAACATACACACAAACACCATGGAGGACCATTTAATCAAACATGTACCTGTATTCTCTTTTATTTAAAGGAACTTAATAAACAATGAATTAAAATCGTTGTAACTATGTGGGTTGCTTCCTGTCACTTAGCGTATTATTTGCAGCATATATGTGAGATATAACGCAGGACCCTCATCTTCTTTGATATGCAGGTTCTATAGGAATCACGTTCAAAGTCACCCTCGACCACAAAGACGCCGCGGTAGGCCTGGTCTTATGGAATTTGGACGCCTGGTTTCTTGACCTTGATGACAACCCATTGGTTCAAATCACTGCAAACAGCTCGATTTTAGTTAAAGTCAGCGGCGTGTATGGTAAGAGTACTAGTATTGGAAATTTTGCGTGCTATATGGAATAGCTCTACATTTACAGGTTAAATGTCAGCCATGCGATTTGTTAGCCACCATTCAAATTTCCATTAAATACATTACCGTTTTTCTCGTATTCATTTCTTTTCGATATCACATGTACTCACCCCTACATTTCCGTTATATCTTTAGTTTATGGCTAGTTATGTCATTGATTCCTTTCTGTTTTCATGGCCTTCTCGGGTAAAACAATATTTTGTTGTTCAGGTAGTCCATCTATCACACTGATCAGTAACGGTAGTCATAGTCTCCATTTCTATTTTATTACATTCTAATCAATCCATAACCACCTTGCAGATGTCGGTGTGTTCGATCCTGGCCGCGTCATACCAAAGTCGTAAAATTGGTACTAGTATTATTCTCATGATCGGCATCCAGTATATTAGGTTAATGGCCAGGTGTCAGGATAATTGGACTGATTGTGGTATCATGCCACATATCTATGGCGTCATACTGCAGTTTGGCAGAACCCGATCTGTCTAGATACAGACGCCAAAGGACTGGACTATTGTCATGAAACAAGCATATCAATAATCTTACGTATTTCTTTCAGAATGGGTAGTTACATAATGATGATATTTTCTACATACGATTTATATACATGTCTATTCAAATTGTGCCGATGAATTAATTTAGCACCGATGATATAAGCGGTCAGAAACGATATCATTAATCGTATTATGCCTGCAGAGTATTGCACGGTGAATGGGTGCCATACCTCCAATGACGGGGGTCACATGGGCGGGACTTGGAGCAGCCAGTGTCACGAGGGACAGGTAAGTACTGTAACAGTTAAAACTGAGGTTTAATAGATATATCATCATTTTACGCTGATTTGCAATGTTTTGAAAATATTATATCCATCTTTAAAATTTCTGGGTTTGAATAACTATGGTCTAAGTAAAAGGTTAAATTCGAAAATTTAGTTTCCATTGTTAGAGAACATTTGAACTGAATCATTATGTCCTGTTTCATGATTTCAAAGATCTCTACTGTCAGATACGTCATTTTAAGACACTCCAGAAAATGGAAACCAATCAAACTGAAGATATAAGTTCCCCAATATATAATGTCTGACATAAAAATGGAGTATCTACTGAATATTCCTTTAACTGTTATGTTTTATGATTAGTTTCTATTATATAAAGGAAAACAAAAGAAAATAAATGTGGTTAAATACTCGTAGATAAGTATTTGCATAATTGTGACATTAATATAAAACAACACTATCAGAAAAAGGAATAAGATTAAACATGTATTCATATAAAATATCATGTATATATGATTTCGCTTATTGTACATGTGGATGAAAAGTATGAAACAGTTTTTATCAAATGTGTTACCCTTGGTTTTTTACCTGCTTGACATTTTTGATACGTCATTTGGTAGAAATCATGTTTATAAGGCCTTTTTCTAATTCTTAAATGATAGTGGAACACGTAAATGTTAACGTTACTTGTTTTGTGGATAAAGCCTAGCGCTGGTTTATCCAGACAGAAGTTAAGGGGCTTCGCGTGTATCGGTGCTATAAACCGGGCACCTTATTCGGAACGAGCTAGGTTAGTGAGAGCAACCCTGGCAGAAAAAGTCGAAGAGACCGGAACTTAGTTGTGCTGGGCGATAAAGGCGTTCTTTGTCAAAAACCGCAGAACCATACACAATACGCCTGAGCGCGCAAACAACAATAGCACGAAAATATACATGGTGACATTTAGTCAGATGATGATTTTAAATTCAAACACTACCACACAAGTTGGAATGATGCAAAAAAGTAAATGTAAAGGCATAAATATTAATAAATGCACTTTACGTAGTTTTACTCTCATTTCTAAAAATGTTTTTACCAGGTCTTCTGTTTTGAGACGAAAAGCTGTATGAACGTGGATGGTTCGTGCTCTCTCACGTGCGACACACATGAGGTAGGTGCTGGTATATATTAATTGATATGTAGTGAAAGTTTCAACCCCTAAGTCACGATTACAGGACATTACTTTTGTCCCATGATTGGATTTCTGATTTAAGCCAAAAAAAAAAAAATTGAAATAGATAATTAAAAGAAACATTTTATACGTTTGTAAAACAACAACAGCAACAACAACAATTATTTAAATTGCCAAGATTGTATTGTGAAACAATACCTGAAATGATACTTACCTTTGCGATTGTATCATTATGTGCGTTACTGTAATGTCATTTAAGGTATTTGTTTTGTTTCTAATATCAGATCCTCCAATGGAATCCAGCAGGGTATGAAGAATGTGTCCCCAACTCTCACGGTATGGTTTTTTTAATTTAAAACCATGTCATCAATCACCCTAATATCAACCATGCATGCTTTGTGCCTTTATCTAATTGAACATTTGTAATCTATCTATCTATCTATCTATCTATCTATCCTGACATTTTGACGGAATAAATATCCATAATTGCGCATTAAATACGGTATTTGGCAAACCACACTGAATGCTCTCCAGTAAAGGGAGTTAACCACGGATGAAAATTTAACATATGTAATTGTTTTCGTAACTTTTACATTGCAGATACATGCCCTTCAGGAATGGTAAGATGTCTCATATACTATATTTAACATTCTGGTTGTTTTCGCAATAATGTGATAATAAATATTCTTTATTTCGAACATTTATATCGGTCCTTAAGACGTTAAATAATCCGTGATTCTATGTTTTGTATGTACAATTATGCGTACGGAACTTGGAAGTATATCAGTTATTTCTACAAGCTGTCATTCATTTGGTATATTTCTTTCACAAATTGCATATTTTGTTGAACACAGAAACAAAGGTCTTCAAAATTTTATGTTTTCTTTTTTAAAGGAGAAGTGCAATGTGAATGGAAATATTGACTGTGTCTCTGAGGGCAGCTGCGACTACGTCCTCGGTAAGTTTGCCCCTTTCCCTCATTAGATTTATCTTCTGAAAACTCGCCACCCTTAAAAAGGTTATATCATATGTTTGTCTTTGTTGTTGTTGATGGTTTTGGGGTTTCAGTCGACTCGGCAGTATTTCAGTTGTATAACAGTGTCAAGTTAATAACAACTTAGTAAGACCCCGAGTATACAATGTGCATTCGCGTAGAACCACCGACTTATCGCAAGTCAACTTGTAGGCAACCTCAAAAGACTATTATGAGTGACTGACTGGGACTTACAGCAATGAGGAGCTTTAAATACTAGGTCAAAATAAATTTATTTTTATTTCAAAGGCAGTCTCTATTATCATTCCTTTTGTTCTGCTTTTAGTGTAAGATATCTAGATTGTAAATGTGAATGATTTATATGATAACAAGTTGTTTTGTATATTGTAATGTGACAATAAAATGTCTTGACCATTTATATTTGATAATATATCTATTGTAAGGTATGATTGGGAATGTCCACGTCTTTCACATGCTAATAACTATTGTAAATAATAGTATTACCCTTAAATCTATGACATTTGGAACTCTCAGACAGATTAGGTCTGAAACAGTGTGTCTAAACAGATATCCCTATTGTTTGTTGGAGGAAACGTAATTTTTAAATCTTTCAATACGTGATTTTATAAAATTACGGTAATTAAGTTAATGGAATAGGTGGAATATGACATTAACGTCTATCAGACAGTTTTTCGGTCATTTGGTGATTCATTAGAACTCGTGATTGATAAGGTTAGTTTACTACTTAAACAATGATACATCTTATTGTTGATTTCTAAGTGTTTATTTTTTTTAGCTTAATGCAATGTTTCAATAGAACAGTAAAATACCTATTCTAAATTTAATCTTACAGACCACATTTTAAACCGATTAAAGTTTATCTGTCAATACAAAATGCTATATTTCGACAGTGGTGTTGGTTTTTGACGGTAACTTCCAGACCTCGGTAGCCAGCAACTACTACAGCTTTATTGAGCATTCAAAGCGGCAGATTGCCGAAAAACTTGGTACTATACCGGATCAAATATGGGACCTGTATGCGTGGCAAGGTACGAGTAAACATTGCACATTGCTCGTATGCATAGAAAAGTACGAGTACACATTATACATTTCTTGTATGCATGGCAAGGTACGAGTAAACATTATACATTGCTTGTATGTATTGCAAAGTACGAGTAAATATTTACATTCTTTGTATGCATGGCTAGGTACGAGTACACATGATACATTGCTTGAATTCATAGCAAGGTAGGAGTAAACATTGCAAAATTCTTGTATGCATGTCAGGTACAAATAATCATTACACATTGTTTCTTTGCGTGGCAAGGTACGAGTCAACATTACACATTAATCATTAAATTTACAAGTGTGCTTTATTTCATTTTTCGTCAGGAAATTGATGTGACTAAGTTATAAAATATAACACCTGTTAATTTGTTTTATTTTTTTATATATACACAAATTAAAATGAACACTAACTTTAAAATCTCAAAGGTGTATGTTGTGTTCCTTAAAATAGATGTAACAGGACTTGTTTAAAAGTTGTGCAAAAATTTCAAGGAAAAGAATAATGGTAAAAAAATTATTATATATGATAAGAAGAAAGAAACGGTTACGGGTTAATTTCCCTTTTACCTTCTGTAACCTTTATACTTCATACTGGATGGTATTGAATCATTATTTATACGTTATGGTTTGACTCAGCAGGATATTGGTGTTGAAGATAGACTTAAAATCATTTCAAGCAGATGTGACTCCTCGAAACTATGGTTTAATTGGTATCCGACCAAGAAACATCTGAAAAGTTTCCTATAGAGATATAATTTCTTATCTTTTAGTGATTTTAGTTTTCACTTTTGGCCCGTGCGCGAAAGACAGTCGATTTACCAAATGATAAATGTATAAGAAACTTAAGCGTTAAAAAATATAATGCGTTTTTATGGATATATAAAATTATGCATAAACAATATTTTTTGTTCAGTATCGTAACTCATTTTCACAGCAGATGATGTTTAAATTAGATGTTAACCTGGCCCTCTTTGAATTAAACAAAACAAAAACAACAACAACAAGAACAACAACAAATATCAACATCATCATCATTAATAACAACAAACAAAACCAAAACAATACACACAAACACCATGGAGGACCATTTAATCAAACATGTACCTGTATTCTCTTTTATTTAAAGGAACTTAATAAACAATGAATTAAAATCGTTGTAATTATGTGGGTTGCTTCCTGTCACTTAGCGTATTATTTGCAGCATATATGTGAGATATAACGCAGCACCCTCATCTTCTTTGATATGCAGGTTCTATAGGAATCACGTTCAAAGTCACCCTCGACCACAAAGACGCCGCGGTAGGCCTGGCCTTATGGAATTTGGACGCCTGGTTTCTTGACCTTGATGACAACCCATTGGTTCAAATCACTGTAAACAGCTCGATTATAGTGAAAGTCAGCGGCGTGTATGGTAAGAGTACTAGTATTGGAAATTTTGCGTGCTATATGGAATAGCTCTACATTTACAGGTTAAATGTCAGCCATGCGATTTGTTAGCCACCATTCAAATTTCCATTAAATACATTACCGTTTTTCTCGTATCATTTCTTTTCGATATAATGTACTCACCCCTACATTTCCGTTATATCTTTAGTTTATGGCTAGTTATGTCATTGATTCCTTTCTGTTTTCATGGCCTTCTCGGGTAAAACAATATTTTGTTGTTCAGGTAGTCCATCTATCACACTGATCAGTAACGGTAGTCATAGTCTCCATTTCTATTTGTTTAAATTCTAACAACCTAGTATTATTCTCTGATCGGCATCCAGTATATTAGGTTAATGGCCAGGTGTCAGGATAATTGGACTGATTGTGGTATCATGCCACATATCTATGGCGTCATACTGCAGTTTGGCAGAACCCGATCTGTCTAGATACAGACGCCAAAGGACTGGACTATTGTCATGAAACAAGCATATCAATAATCTTACGTATTTCTTTCAGAATGGGTAGTTACATAATGATGATATTTTCTACATACGATTTATATACATGTCTATTCAAATTGTGCCGATGAATTAATTTAGCACCGATGATATAAGCGGTCAGAAACGATATCATTAATCGTATTATGCCTGCAGAGTATTGCACGGTGAATGGGTGCCATACCTCCAATGACGGGGGTCACATGGGCGGGACTTGGAGCAGCCAGTGTCACGAGGGACAGGTAAGTACTGTAACAGTTAAAACTGAGGTTTAATAGATATATCATCATTTTACGCTGATTTGCAATGTTTTGAAAATATTATATCCATCTTTAAAATTTCTGGGTTTGAATAACTATGGTCTAAGTAAAAGGTTAAATTCGAAAATTTAAGTTTCCATTGTTAGAGAACATTTGAACTGAATCATTATGTCCTGTTTCATGATTTCAAAGATCTCTACTGTCAGATACGTCATTTTAAGACACTCCAGAAAATGGAAACCAATCAAACTGAAGATATAAGTTCCCCAATATATAATGTCTGACATAAAAATGGAGTATCTACTGAATATTCCTTTAACTGTTATGTTTTATGATTAGTTTCTATTATATAAAGGAAAACAAAAGAAAATAAATGTGGTTAAATACTCGTAGATAAGTATTTGCATAATTTGACATTAAATATAAAAACTATCAGAAAAAGGAATAAGATTAAACATGTATTCATATAAAATATCATGTATATATGATTTCGCTTATTGTACATGTGGATGAAAAGTATGAAACAGTTTTTATCAAATGTGTTACCCTTGGTTTTTTACCTGCTTGACATTTTTGATACGTCATTTGGTAGAAATCATGTTTATAAGGCCTTTTTCTAATTCTTAAATGATAGTGGAACACGTAAATGTTAACGTTACTTGTTTTGTGGATAAAGCCTAGCGCTGGTTTATCCAGACAGAAGTTAAGGGGCTTCGCGTGTATCGGTGCTATAAACCGGGCACCTTATTCGGAACGAGCTAGGTTAGTGAGAGCAACCCTGGCAGAAAAAGTCGAAGAGACCGGAACTTAGTTGTGCTGGGCGATAAAGGCGTTCTTTGTCAAAAACCGCAGAACCATACACAATACGCCTGAGCGCGCAAACAACAATAGCACGAAAATATACATGGTGACATTTAGTCAGATGATGATTTTAAATTCAAACACTACCACACAAGTTGGAATGATGCAAAAAAGTAAATGTTAAGGCATTAATATTAATAAATGCACTTTACGTAATTTTACTCTCATTTCTAAAAATGTTTTTACCAGGTCTTCTGTTTTGAGACGAAAAGCTGTATGAACGTGGATGGTTCGTGCTCTCTCACGTGCGACACACATGAGGTAGGTGCTGGTATATATTAATTGATATGTAGTGAACGTTTCAACCCTAAGTCACGATCACAGGACATTACTTTTGTCCCATGATTGGATTTCTGATTTAAGCCAAAAAAAAAAAATTGAAATAGATAATTAAAAGAAACATTTTATACGTTTGTAAAACAACAACAGCAACAACAACAATTATTTAAATTGCCAAGATTGTATTGTGAAACAATACCTGAAATGATACTTACCTTTGCGATTGTATCATTATGTGCGTTACTGTAATGTCATTTAAGGTATTTGTTTTGTTTCTAATATCAGATCCTCCAATGGAATCCAGCAGGGTATGAAGAATGTGTCCCCAACTCTCACGGTATGGTTTTTTTAATTTAAAACCATGTCATCAATCACCCTAATATCAACCATGCATGCTTTGTGCCTTTATCTAATTGAACATTTGTAATCTATCTATCTATCTATCTATCTATCCTGACATTTTGACGGAATAAATATCCATAATTGCGCATTAAATACGGTATTTGGCAAACCACACTGAATGCTCTCCAGTAAAGGGAGTTAACCACGGATGAGATAAAACATATTAATAGACTAGTTATTTAACATATGTAATTGTTTTCGTAACTTTTACATTGCAGATACATGCCCTTCAGGAATGGTAAGATGTCTCATATACTATATTTAACATTCTGGTTGTTTTCGCAATAATGTGATAATAAATATTCTTTATTTCGAACATTTATATCGGTCCTTAAGACGTCAAATAATCCGTGATTCTATGTTTTGTATGTACAATTATGTGTACAGAACTTGGAAGTATATCAGTTATTTCTACAAGCTGTCATTCATTTGGTATATTTCTTTCACAAATTGCATATTTTGTTGAACATAGAAACAAAGGTCTTCAAAATTTTATGTTTTCTTTTTTAAAGGAGAAGTGCAATGTGAATGGAAATATTGACTGTGTCTCTGAGGGCAGCTGCGACTACGTCCTCGGTAAGTTTGCCCCTTTCCCTCATTAGATTTATCTTCTGAAAACTCGCCACCCTTAAAAAGGTTATATCATATGTTTGTCTTTGTTGTTGTTGATGGTTTTGGGGTTTCAGTCGACTCGGCAGTATTTCAGTTGTATAACAGTGTCAAGTTAATAACAACTTAGTAAGACCCCGAGTATACAATGTGCATTCGCGTAGAACCACCGACTTATCGCAAGTCAACTTGTAGGCAACCTCAAAAGACTATTATGAGTGACTGACTGGGACTTACAGCAATGAGGAGCTTTAAATACTAGGTCAAAATAAATTTATTTTTATTTCAAAGGCAGTCTCTATTATCATTCCTTTTGTTCTGCTTTTAGTGTAAGATATCTAGATTGTAAATGTGAATGATTTATATGATAACAAGTTGTTTTGTATATTGTAATGTGACAATAAAATGTCTTGACCATTTATATTTGATAATATATCTATTGTAAGGTATGATTGGGAATGTCCACGTCTTTCACATGCTAATAATTATTGTAAATAATAGTATTACCCTTAAATCTATGACATTTGGAACTCTCAGACAGATTAGGTCTGAAACAGTGTGTCTAAACAGATATCCCTATCGTTTGTTGGAGGAAACGTAATTTTTAAATCTTTCAATACGTGATTTTATAAAATTACGGTAATTAAGTTAATGGAATAGGTGGAACATGACATTAACGTCTATCAGACAGTTTTTCGGTCATTTGGTGATTCATTAGAACTCGTGATTGATTAGGTTAGTTTACTACTTAAACAATGATACATCTTATTGTTGATTTCTAAGTGTTTATTTTTTAGCTTAATGCAATGTTTCAATAGAACAGTAAAATACCTATTCTAAATTTAATCTTACAGACCACATTTAAAACCGATTAAAGTTTATCTGTCAATACAAAATGCTATATTTCGA
>CM037783.1:53315369-53365369 GCA_021229015.1 Solen grandis
GACATTTCCTCCCGAGGTATTACGTTTAGAATTTCCTCTTTGAATGGTTATTCTCTTTAATGTCTAATGTTTACCTATTCTGTGTCCAAATGGTAAGATTGAACTTCTAAACAATGTCTTCAATTTGTAATTTGCAAAATTTGTAAAATGTATGACTGCTTTTGAATTAAGGGAAGTATTATAGAACGAGCAATAAAATGTTGCAATCATTTACATTTTACGATAATAGGTGGTCTTAAAAATAACAAGCAATATTATATGCCAAAATGATCGCTAAGTTGGCCATCATATATTGCAAGTTCAGAGAGAATATCATATCTGATTGTTAAAGATTTATTTACATTTGTAAAGGTTCGATATTTTTGAATTAATGTCACACTTTTTAAAAATGTACATCGATTTCAGTTACAACAATTACAATGAAGGTTAAAAACAAAGTCATTTCAGGGCCAAAGTACAAAAAACACTTCAAAATTTTGTATCTCCTCTACTTTTACGTGTTTTACCGTGATTGCATAAGCATTATTGATCCCTCGCTGAAGATGGTTTGCCGCTAGTTTTCTTATGTAATCAATTGAGAGGCTATGTATAATTCTTCAGATTAGAAATTAAAATCTGGTTCCCCTGAATTTATCTATTTAGTTTATTTCTCTATGGCAGTGTATGTTCTATAGTCTTAATAACAAGTGACTGATCAAAGCTAATTCACAAACCTGGATAACTGGATCTTTCACCCGGGTTTGAATTGGCAGAAAAAAGTTCTTTTGTTGATGTACCTCCAAACCATTTGAGATGATAAAATTGTACTTGTAGAAAATGTTTAATTTTGTAAAAAAAAATTAACACAACTATAATACGAATACGAAAGTCTGCAGTTGTATAAAGAAATCACTTCCGTACTGGAAAATGTCATTTTGAATAGCTCTTATTTCTCTTATTTCGCAGTTTGTTCTTCATTAGATAAGATTTGTGTCTCCAATTCTATGTGAAATTAGACAGTCAAAGGATGGTATAGTAATAGCTCGTGAAACAATAAAATCGTCATAGTTGAAACATTGGTGTCTCCATTCGATATTTTAAATGTAATATGTAATAATCAATGCAAGCAAATCTTTTTTAAGCTGATTTGTCATGGAAAATCCCTACACTTTGAATATATCAGCATGTCAATCGATGAAAAAATCACAAATTTCAGTTTATTGTTCCTGACTTTAACACGGATTATGCTTTCCTAAAACAATATTACAATATTGGAAATGACACTTGACATGGTATATTCTATCAGATGATGGGTTACAATACTTGAGTGCAGAACAATTACAGAAATTCATAGAGGAATATTACTAATGTTAGAACGTTGCTAAACTTTACCAGTATTTTATACACCACAAAGTGTTCTATTGTTATTTCTCTTCATACAGCAAGTAAATTGTTTTACAGACCATGACAGGGACTTGCGGTTAATTTCTTTATGTTCCTATGCCTCTCTACCATTATTGCCAAATTGAGGCACCTAGTGGGAATGGTTATTTCCTTATATACTCTTTATAAATTTTTTTTTTTCTTCTACTTAACTCGTGGTTAGAATTCATTTTCAATTGGCATTTCTACACTAGTTTCTAAAAAGTTGATACCTTGAGGAATGAGACCACTAGGGTATCGGATAGTTTTCCAAAATACTATATATAAAAAAATTCAATATTCCTCCTCTTTGAAACCAATACTCATAGTTAATGTCATTTCTTCCAATGGTCACCTAACAATGCTCTCTCTTATTTGGTAAAATTAAGTTGATTTCTAGAAAATTGAGACCCAAAGGGGGTCGGTCCTTTTCCTTTTATTTTTCAAAATTCTTACTCTGTTAAACCAATAGTTAGAATCTAATTTTATTGAGCAGAAACGGTCACCTTTTGATAAGTGACAGATTGAATTTGCATTTCAATTTGCTATCGTATGCACATATCTAATGGGTATGGACCTTTGAACTGAGCAAATATTAAATTGTTTTAGTGCATTTCTAATCGATGTTTTATTTTATAATCAGGATGGTATTGCTTTTCATTAACATTATTTACCAAATAATCATCGTCTGGATTTTGCATTTGTATTGCTGAATAATAACTTCACTTTAAAATGAGAGTCCTTCATATGTAAAACCTTATTTTCATTTGCGTTTTTGAACACACATCTCAGAGACAAATCCTTGATTGTAGATGCTAGTGTGTCTGAAGATTGATAAACTGAAATAGAAAATGTGTTCTTATGTGTTAAGAAGCTAGAAAATAGCTGCATTAAATACTGCGTTCATATATTACAGATGGTGTTCTAGCAGAAGGTCGTGTCCCCATCCTTTAGCGCTAGATCCGTGTTTTCATCACTGGAATGTACTTCCAGCGACTCTAAAACTTTCCGTATACCTATATTTAACGGGCTGATCTTTTAGAAATTTGTCCAATCGTCCCTCAAAGGAATGTACGTCTTTGGTAATATTACACTTTCTGGTAGCTTATTCCAAGTGTCCACAAGTCTATAACAAAATGGATATTTTCGTACGCATAGTCTAGGTCGTTTCTTGAAGAGCTTATAATAATGTCCCCTGGTAGCTTGGCTAGGTTTACTATCAAATAAGTTCGGAACTGCTGGGCCATTTTTACAGTGATTGTTTTATAAGCTTCTATGAGGTCTCCTCGCAATCTTCTATAAACAAAAGTTGGCAACTTCAGTTCCTTCCTTCAATCTATCCTCATTAGACAATTCAGATAATCCTGATACTTGTTTCGTAGCTCTTCTAAGCACGTTTTCTAGTATTTCAATATTTTTCATAAGTTGCGGGTTCCAAACTGGATTAGCATACTCTAAATGTGGTCTCACTAATGATGTGAACAGCGTTTTAAATGTCTTCTTATCTAAATATTCAAAAGTTCTCCTAATAATTCCGACGATTGAATTGGCTCTGTGTACTTTTTCATTTATGTGTTTCTCAAAATTCTTTTTACTGTTTACTGTCAATAACAACTCCAATATCTTTCCCCATCATTATATTCATCATAGGGTTCAAATTTCTATTTAACTTGTAATCATATTCACTAGTCTTAGAATTCCCTATTCTCATTACTTTACATTTATCTGGATGAAATTTTAAATTCCATTGTCTGACTATTCTTTCATATATCTGATTGAAGCATTTCACCGTCACTTACGTTCAAATTTGTCCTAAAATCTTCGTGTCAGCTGCGAATAGGAATATTTCACTTCCATTTGTTATACTTGAAGGGAGATCGTTTATATATAATACGAAGCAAATTGGCCCTAGCATCGATCCCTGAGGTATACCACTTGTTACGTTTTTTCCAATCTGAATTTGACCCATTTACATTTACACGTTCGATTGTTAAAAAAAGCCTGAATCCAATTAATATATTTATGACCAAAATTATACATTTTCAATTTATGAATTAATTTAGCATGGCTAACCTTGTCAAATGCTTTCATAAAGTCACAATAGGCTACGTCTATAGCTCCCCCTTTATCTAAAATTTCAGTCCATCTATCAATAACTGTCAAAAGTTGTAATACTGAAATAAAGCCATATTGATTATCACTGAATAAATAATTTACCTTCATATGTTTCACCATTTTCTCTCTCACAATAGTTTTCCAAAACTTAACATACAATATAAGTCAAACTGACCGGCCTATAATTACCAGCATATTTACGATCACCCTTCTTAAATAAAGCAGTTACACTGGCACATTTTCATTCATTAGGTACTTCTCCCTTAGTCCATGAACTATTAAATATAATAGACAATGGCTTCGCTATATCTGAGAGCAAATCATGTACATGTAGTACTCTTGGATGCAGTTTATCTGGTCTTGGTAATTTACTAATTTTTAAGTTTTTCAGTCTTTTCTCGACAATGCCAAGAGTTATTATCAAAATATTTTGACTTTGCACATCGGGTGGAACACTAATCTGTGGCTGTATTAATGATTGTTTATTACGCAGTCAAATTAGTGCAGATAAAAAATAGCAAATATATATATATAGTCATTTATTAAACTACACATCCTTTCTTGGAAAAATCATCAGTAAAACTGGGCTATAAATAATTGGAATCCACGTTTATTTTAGTTTTGTTTTTATATTAATTTTCTTCCTATTTAGAGATACATTGGTGTATATTAGTTCTTTTGCTATAGATAATGCTATTCTCTAGAAATAATTTAAGAATTGGGAAGATTTCTAAATGAAATAAATGTCATCTCCTGATTTGTAGCAAGTACGCATTCACTTATAAGAATAATTAGATTTAAAGATTTTTTTTCATGTAATACATTTCCATGCCTCGTTTTGTTCGGGAAACAATTGACAGTTCTTTGTTTGAGAAATGAATTCACCAGATTTCTATTTTTACTTAAGTAAAGACAGATATGCACTGTTGTATATAACTGTGATGAAAATTGAATAATTGTTGTTTTTTTTTGTTGCAATAAGATTTTTTCTCACCTTTCCTCTCTCTGGGGATTAATTTAAATTCATCTTTTTTGCATTATTTACAGGATTTTCTTGCAGTTTTTGGGATGCTTGAAATCCAATCATATCTGCACATGAATACATAAAATTCTATGGTGCCTGAATACATACATATCTTTCCACTGAGCATTCAGCTGTCGTGTCCACTTTCTTCACTTGTCAGTGAACATTCTGTATTTGCATTGTGGGACCAGATCACCATCCAAGTTAAAATGTTGTTCTATTTTTTTTTTTTTTTTTTTTTTTCAGAATATGTCTGGCTGTTTCATTGGTTGCAACAGTATAAGCAAATGTTACTCTGATTTTCTTTATGGTGACTTTATTGTATTGGACGATATCAATAAGGGTAGGTGTGGCGGTTTTAGTCCCCTGCCGGTGTTAACACCGGAGGAGACTATAGGTTTGCCCTCCGTCTGTCTGTCCCTCTGTTCCGTCCGTCCGTGCGGATGTCCGGAATATGGATCCCGCGATAACTTAAAACCGTTTAAGATAATATTATGACAATTGGTATATGAATAGATGGCAGTATAGCGATTCTGCACGTCACTTTGTATATTTTCTTGGAATAAAATTTTGTTTGCTATGGTAACGGAAAAATATGCACCACACCGGTAGGGGACTCATATGTTGCATGCAATACCAGTTACTTGTCTCACATCAGGTACTCGCACCACACAGTATTTTCAAACAACAGTTTCCTTTCAGTGACAGATTTGATATATATTTACTTTCAGTATTCTTGTATTCCTGTATTCCAGTTTTACTTTCTCAATGACTTAAAGATCTGTTACTTTGAAAACTATCTAGAATTTAATATATTTGTTTATTTGATAGGGGGTTTAATGCCCCAGCGACAGTACATTAATCTTTTTGAAACTATGCTTGAGACAGATATACAGTAGAACCTCGTTAATCCGAAGTCATAGGGACCGGGCTGGAAACTTCGAAATAATGATAATTCGGATTAAAAATCCAATGATAAATTTAGGTTTGTGCGTTATCATTACCGGTGAGTATCGTGAAAATCGCTACGTCGTAAAAACAACTACTGGTGCGTATGGAATGAAAAAAGGATCCTTTACGTAAAAGGGTAGTACAGATATAGTACAGATATAGTACAGCCACACTGCAGTATCATTCTTTAGACATATACTTATATACCATACCAAGACACAATATCCTGATACGGGGTCAACAAGTTCTGGAACTTCCTTTATATGCTAAGCGACAAGCAAAGGAGCAATATCAGTACAAACCTTCACAACTTTGGTATGTCGCGACCGGGGATCGAACCCATAACCTTCCAATCCCGAGGGGGACGCTCACCGGGGACAGTATTTATTTCTATACTATTTAAATACTTCTTTAAAAGTTATAGAAAACATATATTTATATCACTGCAAATGCCATGTCTACGAGCTATAATTGTAAAACAAACAACCACACTAACAAAAAGGTATATTTTAATAAAGATCATTATTCATGTGATGTTGTTTTTCCATTCGGTGTAAGACTAGGTTTGTTTTATGGCGGTTTTTGATGAATGTTATTATTTTTATTTTTTTTCTAGTGAAAGTAGTTTTAGAGCACCTTAATGTAGCAAATAAAATATGGGAATCATTGTGTTTTATTGAGACAGTTGAACGTGATATTTTGACTAAGGTTTGAGATGCTAATGGCATATAATGAAGACGCTAGAGCTGTTGAAATAATCGTGACCACGGTTTGTAATTAAATATAAATATTTCGTATCGGAAAAATAGCTCGACAATGCTTTTAGAGAGGTACTTTAAACATATTACATCGAAAATGAAGCATACACGTCTCATAAGTATTCTAAAAGAGTTTATAATCTGCTGAAAAATAAATGCTGGATACCTATTATAAAGAATTACAAAGGTTGTAGCTTCAGAATTCAGTCTTAAACCATTTCTATAATTCCTGATTGAACCATATCTAAATGTATAACTAAGTTAATGGAGGTATCATGGTTTAAGAATTGGTAAACAAATCTAAAAATCATTTGTGAAAATATTAAATGAAAAAAAAAAAGAAAAAAAAATACCATAAGCTTCATTTAAAAATATATTGTAGAAAGTAGGACATAGATACAAATATAGATGTTTTTACAGGTAAAGTACCACCCAACCTTCAACAATGGTCGTCATATTACTAACATTACCGCGGGGGATGCTGCATCTGGTACATGTTTAATGAACCCCAGGTATTACATCGTCGAAAACCCACTGTATGTATTCCGTTATCACTTCTATATGTACCGTGGGATTTTTAGCTTGCAAAACTTCGTTTTCATGAATATTAATCAGCTATTTGCTGACCAATGAAATAACGCATAGTATTTTGAATACTTGTCGTTGGAATTTACAAAAGCAAAAATTGACCGCAATATTAACCGCAACGCTTAGGCGAGGAGCGTGACGTTAGCTCTACATGGTAGAACGAAGCTATCTTTCAAAATCCTACGATCATTGGTCAAATGATCCCTGCTGTCACCGCGCTGTCTCTGCCACGGATCAAATGTTTAATCAAGAATTCATGAGTTTGAAGTTTTGTTAGCAAAATATCCCACGGTCGATTAAGAAGCAAAGCGTATTGAGCGAACGTGGGTTTTCCCACAATGCAGGTAACACTGTCCTATAACACCTGCTTCTGTATCTATGTTTAACTCCACTGATAATAGATCGTCTACGGTTTTTCTGGTATTATATCTATCAATTAGATGTAGTTAACTAAATATAAAGCAGATATACTTTAACAGATTCCAGCCGCCACAAAAATATCATTTTTATGTTTTTGAAAGAACACTTTTTCAAAATGCATTTTTTCACTGTTGATATTTCTTTACATTTGACATATCTTTAATTACCTTTCCTTAGGGTGATGCTTAAAAAGCGAGTTTCTGATGAATCAATCACATATCCATTAAATCCTGAAGATTATGATGCACTTGTTAGCTCATCTTTGTCGGAATAGGTCGTTCATCCATCGTCAGTACTTTGTTTACACCCTAACACGTAAATAACATAAACCTAAAGCAGTGTTTGAGACGATGTCTGTAGCCAAAATCTCCTTAGTGCAATTGTGTCTGAATTTAGACTTTAAGCCAGGAATTATAGCCTTTGAACATCAAGCTCAATTTGTTGACACTGCAGTTGTTTTCATGGTTAGTATCTCAGCAAATTGATATAGTACTTTTGCAGTTTGTACATCAGTCAGTCAGTGTTTTTAAGTATGTTTGTGTGTATGACTGTCTGTATAAATAGGCAGAAGAGAATAAATGCGGGTACTTTGGTAGTTTCATATTTTTTCAAAGGTAATATTTATTTATTGGAGGAGGATCCAGCTTACTTAGAAAATTAGGCTTTGCATTTGTTCCATCTTACAAATGTAAATTTCTTGAAGAAAAGTATAAAACAGCAGTGAATTTTGACTATTCTTCGGAAGAATTTACATCAGCAATAAAATACATATCTCTCTTTCCCTCTCTCTCGTACGTTTTTAGCTCACCTGAGCAAAGCTCAGGGTGAGCTATTGTGATCCCGTGAGTGTCCGTCGTCCGTCGTGCGGTGTGCGTCGTGCGTCGTCAACAATTTAGTGTTTACACTATATCACCTTCATTTCTTAAGCAATCATCTTCAAACTTCATGACAATGTTTATGGCCATTATGTCTCGATTGAGTTTGATTATGGCTGAGATCGGTCGATTAGGTCAGGAGTTATGCCCCTTTCAATATAAAAAATGCCCAATTTTACTTTGTTTACACTCTAGCAACTTCATCTTTTAAGCAATCATCTTCAAACTTTATGACAATGTTTATGACCATAATGTCTCGATTGAGTTCGATTAAAGCTGAGATTGGTTGATTAGGTCGGAGTTATGCCCCTTTTAATATCAAAATATGCCAGATTTTACTTTGTTTACACTCTAGCATCTTCATTTTTTTAAACAATCATTTTTAAACTTTAAGACAATGTTTATGACAATAATCTCGCAATCTGGTTCAATTATAACTGATATTGACTGGTTAATTTAGGAGTTATTCCCCTTTCACTATAAAGCCAGATATCACTTTGTTTGCACTCTAGCATCTTTATTTCTTAAGCAACCATCTTTATCAGGTGAGCGATTAAGGGCCATCTTGGCCCTCTTATTTAAATGAGTAACAGTCAGCGGAAATCTGACTTCCTTTCCTTTTTATTTAAGAAGCACAGTTAGTGTCAGTTACTAAATATTTTCAGCTTCCCTCTCTCTCGTACGTTTTTAGCTCACCTGAGCAAAGCCCAGGGTGAGCTATTGTGATCTCGTGACTGTCCGTCGTCCGTCGTGCGGTGTGCGTCGTGCGTCGTCAACAATTTAGTGTTTACACTATATCACCTTCATTTCTTAAGCAATCATCTTCAAACTTCATGACAATGTTTATGGCCATTATGTCTCAATTGAATTTGATTATGGCTGAGATCGGTCAATTAGGTCAGGAGTTATGCCCCTTTCAATATAAAAAATGCCCAATTTTACCTTGGTTTACACTCTAGCAACTTCATCTTTTAAGCAATCATCTTCAAACTTTATGACAATGTTTATGACCATAATGTCTCGATTGAGTTCGATTAAAGCTGAGATTGGTTGATTAGGTCAGGAGTTATGTCCCTTTTAATATCAAAATATGCCAGATTTTACTTTGTTTACACTCTAGCATCTTCATTTTTTTTAAACAATCATTTTTAAACTTTAAGACAATGTTTATGACAATAATCTCGCAATCTGGTTAATTATAACTGATATTGACTGGTTAATTTAGGAGTTATTCCCCTTTCACTATAAAAAAGCCAGATATCACTTCGTTTGCACTCTAGCATCTTTATTTCTTAATCAACCATCTTTATCAGGTGAATGATTAAGGGCCATCTTGGCCCTCTTGTTTAAATGAGTAACAGTCAGCGGAAATCTGACTTCCTTTCCTTTTTATTTAAGAAGCACAGTTAGTGTCAGTTACTAAATATTTTCAGCATACCTCACTTACTAAATGTGCATATGCCTAGGGTTTTTACTCTTTACTTTTTTAATTAAGTCAAGGTTGTGAAAAGGGGTATAAGTAGCATTTCACGTTAGCTCCAGTTGTTATAGTCTGATATTTGAAACTAAAATTAACTACAAGTATTATGAGTATTGAAAAAAGATTACATTAAAACAGGATAAGTCGAGTTGAGAGAGAAAAATGAAAAAGCAAAAGAACAGACATCATCAGCTTAGATATTGTTTATGAATGTGTTTTCATTTGCATTTTACCATGTACAATCACATTTCCCATAGTCCCATAGATGGCTTCATGCAATATGAGATATCTATACATATTTTTATCTGTAATTTCTTTGTATTTCATATCTCTATTAATGCTTGCGATACCCCTGAATGTTATATATGGTTGTATGTTTCAAGGAGTGGGTACAATGGTCACGTTGACAGCCTGGCCCCAGCAGTCATGGAGCTGGCTAAATTGGAGAAGAGGGCTCAAAGCTCCTTCACAGAGCTCAAGTACAAGAAGAAATTTGCTACACGCTAACTGTTCTCGTGAGAAATAAAAGAACAGAACTTCACGAAAATGTCCCTTCAAGCATTTATTTTTCTGGCAAGTGATAATTATGTTTTGCTGCGTATGCATTGAATATGAAATAAGATGTCATATCGTTGGAATTAACATCTCTTTATGATATTCTTGGGAGTTGCTGTACAGGATTTGAAACAAATGTTGTTGTTTTTTATATGCGGTAGTAGTATAGGGGTCGGTTTAGCGTCAAGACTGCGCATGCGCAGGAGTGACGTCATCAAGATTTTTTTGCGCATGTGCGGCGGCCATCTTGGTTTCTATATTTAGAATGACATCATCGGTCTATATTTAGAATGACATCATCGGTCTAATTTTAGAATGACATCATCGGTCTAATTTTAGAATGACATCAACGGTCTATTTTTAGAATGACAATCTAATTTTAGAATGACATCATTGATCTATATTTAGATTACAGGATATGTATATTACGCATGCGTATACAGAGGTGACCTGTATACTCGATCTAAGATCTACTCGCGGAAATTGAGGGTCACTTCCATTCGATCTCAGACAATGATATATTAATAATAGATATATCAATAATAATAATAAAATAACAATAATAAAAATAATAATCATATCTGGTACATTTTAACAGAAAATAAGGTGTTAATTGATATATCAGGTCTAAATACTTAAACGCTCACATTTTCGATGTTGACTCCTCGGCGTCCTTTCCTCAAATGAGACTCTAGGAAGACGCGCATGCGTCGGCAATTTTTAGAAATGACATTTCACAACTTCCCAGGCCACCTGCGTTAACAATAGAGGGTCTATTTTTAGCGATATAACAATAGCGGTATTGATTTAGGGACGGAAACGCGAACAATGGCCTATACGAGTGTCAAAACTTAATCCCTTTAAAGTCGCCCATGTGTCTGGCGTGTGTTGATTTAGGGACGGAAACGCGAACAATGAGGTATTCAACTGTCAAAAGTTAATCCCTTTAAAGTTGCCCAAGTGTCTGGCGTGTGTTGATTAGGACGGAGCGAACATAGCTTTTGTTAGGCACTATTGGTGAGTCTATTGTATTTAGCGGATTGAAAATTCAACCAATCAGGAATCTTGTTTTTCAACCAATCAGGAACGAGTCCTCGACCAATCAAATCGCAGCATATATTTGACCAATCAAATGGCGTTTATTAATTAAATTAAGTCGTTTTGAATGTTTTGAATTTTATTTATTTTAAGATATTGCCAAAAGAATTTTTAATGAGATGAGAACATATATGAAAAGTAATGTAAATATTATAAAGTTCATAAAATTCAAATCACACACACACACACACACACTAAAAACACTTCCATTCGATCTCAGACCTTGGTATTCGTTTAATAAACAACAACAAATAATAATAACAATAATAATAATAATAATAATAATAAAAATTATATAAATAAAACCTCTAGAACATTCATAGGATGATAAAATATATCAACTAGGCTTACTTTAACGATGTAAACTCTTCGGCGTCCTTTGCTCAAATGAGACAAGAGCTCAGCGACAGCTATTTTTAGACATTACATTTCACAACTTCCCAGGCCACCTACGTTAACAATAGAGGGTCTATTTTTAGCGATAGAACAATAACGATGTTGATTTAGGGACGGAAACGCGAACAATGAAGTATTCAACTGTCAAAAGTTAATCCCTTTAAAGTTGCCCAAGTGTCTGGCGTGTGTTGATTCAAGGACGGATGTGCGAACATTAGCTTTTGTTAGGCACTATTGGTGAGTCTATTGTATTTAGCGGATCGAAAATTCAACCAATCAGGAGTCTTGTTTTTCAACCAATCAGGAACGAGTCCTCGACCAATCAAATGTCAGCCTTTTATGACCAATCGAATTACGTGTTCAAAACGAGGCTCAGGTCTGTTTCACGTGTTAAGGTAAGTTTTCAGAAATTACAGGTGAATGTAGCATAAAATATAATTCTAATACATAAAGTGAACTTTTTTTTAAAAAAAACCCAGCTATTTAATAAGTATTTCAGATTTTTCCCAGCCTTTCTTGTACAGATAAATCAATTGACATAATATAATGAAAATAATTTAGATATTCCCAATAATAATAATAGGAATCTACTGAAAATACCATCATTTTAGCGTCTGATCGCATTGATGAAAAATCAACTTACCAAATTGTTAACTTTCAAATTAAATCTTTCAGTCACCATTCTAATTTATATTATGTTGCTTTTTAGTATATTTTCTGCATGAAAGCATTGATGAAAAATCAACTTACCAAATTGGTAACTTCCAAATCCAACCTTCCAGTCACAATTCCAATATATATATGTTGCTTCTTAGTATCTTTTCTGCGCTAGAGTGGACAAGATCTTACAGGTTTATACATGATTTCGACTCCTTGTAAGGGCCCAGTACCATTTATACGTCAATATTGGTTGACTTGAGATCGGATTAAGATAGCCCTACAAAGGGAGCTGACCAATGTTTACGTTAATCCTTAGCTTTACCTAGGTAACGGATTAAATATCTCCTAGTTGCACGACTTTTAGAGGGAGTTAGAATAAGGGTTATAAAGCGATGTAGGTATCTATATATTCTGTTAAACTACGAATATTTGTAAGTGTAATACTTCAAAATAATCGGAATTCTTTAAACTTTAAAATGTTCATATTTTCTATATTGGTTGAAACAACAACAAAATAATAAAAGAGCTTAAATCAGTTTTTCCTGTCTAGTGCAACCGTTTACGATATCGATTTTCACAATTTTTATATCAATTGATAGATTTATCAAAATACTTCAAAATAAACCCTATGTTCTCGATTCGATTTTCAACCGTTTTAATTTTTTAATTTCTAAAAGATCGTGTTTCACATACCGTTGGAAAGGTCTCGTCATGCCGATTTCAAAAATGTATACTTTTATAGGGTTATCTTTATTCGTTCGCGAGATATAAGCGTTTGAAAAATGTCACGTGACCGGAAAATGGCGTCAAATATTCTCCACAAAATATATTTAAGGCTATATCTCAGTCATTTCTTGACCGATTTGCGTGATCTTGGTATAGATAGAAAGGTCTCACTTCAAGCTATGTTTTGAATTCAATGAACCGGAAGTGTATTGGTGGTATAACCGGAGATGACGTCATCACATATAAAATCTCTCTTCATAGACAACCGTCTGACTCGTTATTGGTCGTTCTCTCTCTCTCTTATACATACTAGATTCGGTGGATATGAAACACCCCCTCCTCCTCTCCCTCCCTCCTCCTCCTCCTCCTCTCCCTCCTCCTCCCTCCTCTCCATCCTCCTCCTCCTCTTCCTCCTCCCTCCTCCTCTCCTCCTCCTCCCTCCTCCTTCTCCTCCTCTTCCTCCTCCTTCTCCTCCTCTCCCTCCTCCTCCCTCCTTCCCTCGAAATATTGTTATAATATGTGACATTATATCGTCTCTCTCTCTCTCTCTCTCTCTATCTCTCTCTCTCTAATAAAGATAAGAAAAACAAGTAATACTTTTGTTCATTTTATTTTCATATAAATATTCGACATACAAACACATTTACAATATAGTTTCAAGCAATTTAGAGACAAGTTTGTCATTATATGGCTTATTATTCACGTCAAAAGGCTTTACAATATCTTTCATTGATCTTTTGGCAAATCTATTAAGCACATTATACACGCAATATAGCCCACACACATCTGAGTCACTGTCTTGTATTTGACTACAGTTCATAAAATAGGGCATTTTTAAACGTTTTTCAAAGTCCACTTGGTAAAATTCTGGATTACGTCCTAGAGAGTCGAAGAATTCGTCCGGTCCCCTTCGCGGGAAATAGAAAACCACCCAATGTTGTCCACGTTCTCCTGTTTTAATCGTATTCGAAATAACAAAATTTCCTCTTTTTATTTCAACTTCATCGGCAAAATGCACACTCACTGGATATCCTTTCAGTAATTGTTCGAGCTCGATATTGTTCATCGTTTTTAGTATTTGGTTTTTCTCCAATCCTTCAGATAGTTCTTTGGTCTTTCATACGGTTTTTTCTTTTTAGGAGAATCGCGTGCTCGTTCTAGTTTGGACTTTGCTATTTCAATGGCTTGTGCCACGGGCGTCACTTGATTTACAGTGGGATTTTCTTTTTGTTTGTTCATTTCGTCTATTTGTCTATTAAATCTACCGCTCCCTATAAAATATCGTCCAAGGTGGTCGGGTTGAACGTACCCGTCCCTCAAATCCTTCAAGTGTTGATACAACACCTCGGGGTCAGGGTTATAAGGAACCCATTTTTGTTGTTGCGCATCATATACTTCTATTGAGCCCATGATTTTATTTAGTTTCAAACAGATATTCGCTTATTCTTACACATTCTCCTGATTACTTTCGCTGTATTTTTGCTCTTCTTCAGTTTCGTCATCACTTTCATTTGTCACGTGATTAGGCCATATTTCTGTAAAAAGATCTTTTCTTAGTTTTACTGCTTGCCGTATTGAATCGGGGAAATTCATGTTTTGTGTTCCCATCTAAGTTTATACGCTGATTGCAATATTTGTTGTTGCGTAATGTCTTGTTGTAACCCATAAAAGTCTATCAAAAAATTTCCGTAGTCTCTTCTCAATTCTTTACGAAGCTGGAGCAATGAGTCATTAGCCGCACGAGATACGGCCTCGTTTTGCGAGTATCCTCTCTCCAAGTATTCGTTCACCTCTTTTTCGAACCGTTCTTGATTAGACTTCCTTAAAGGTTCCTTAAAGCGCCTGTCCCATATGCGTTGAAGCGATTGCTGCTCTTGAAGGTCTTCACGAAATCTTTTACCGGGTGGTCCGTTGAAAGTGGCGATCCTTTTTTTACCATTTAGGTCATCATCTTCGTTATATATAGAACCAGAATCACTGTCACTGCCAAGTTCAGAGTCACTGTCACGTTCAGATTTTATATCTGACGGCAACAAATATGTTCTTTTAGGATCATTTTTCTTGAATATGTCGGTACGCAAACGGTCCTGTTCTGGCGTGTTCGCTTTCAGATCTATGACCAAGTAACCGTATGGTTTAGAAGTCGCTTGTTCAAATTTCTTTATAAGTAGGTTACTGTTTGATGGATAAATTCTTCTAGCCAAGGTCGTCACTTGTTGTCGGTCTATCGGATTATTAAATAGGACCAAATACTGCGTGTTAAGGGCAATATCTCGGCATGCTTTACCTTGAGGAAATAAGTTTTGGGTCAAAAAAATGACCGACAAATTTCGGTGATGGCTACCGCGCGTAAAGATATCAGCGATTCTTTGGTCGCATTTCGCTTCTGTCATCAGGTCATCAAAGACTATAAGGTTTCTTTTGTTTATGTCCAAATATCTTGGATTGTCTATATGGTCCGGTATACCGTGAACAAACTCGATGAATGGAAAACTTTTTTCGAGTTCTTTGTACATAGATTGCCATTGTCCAAAAGAAAATATAATCCTTTCTGGCCATGGTTCAATCAAATATGACAGAAAAAGTCTTCTGGTCCACTCGCTTTTACCGCTAGAACTGGGTCCCGATATGACCATAGTAAGCGGGTGTTTAAATGTCATTTTCTGATTATGAACAGTTTGTATCGCGTCATTTTCACCCCTTTCCAATCGTTCATTTTCACGACTATCGTGAACTCTATTGTGATGCCTAAGCATATTGTCTTTTCTAGAAAAGACTTTATCACATACAGTACAATTGTACATTCTGTCAATGTAGATTTACATACTCGCTTATTCTTACAATATTTCGAGGGAAGGAGGGAGGAGGAGGGAGAGGAGGAGGAGGAGTGAGGAGGAGGAGGGAGGAGGAGGGAGGGAGGAGGAGGAGGAGGGAGGAGGAGGGAGGGAGGGAGGAGGAGGAGGGAGAGGAGGAGGAGGAGGGAGGAGGAGGAGAGAGAGGAGGAGGAGGGGGGAGGGAGAGGAGGGAGGAGGAGGAGGGAGGGAGAGAAGGAGGAGGGAGGAAGAGGAGGAGGGGGTGTTTCATATCCACCGAATCTAGTATGTATAAGAGAGAGAGAGAACGACCAATAACGAGTCAGACGGTTGTCTATGAAGAGAGATTTTATATGTGATGACGTCATCTCCGGTTATACCACCAATACACTTCCGGTTCATTGAATTCAAAACATAGCTTGAAGTGAGACCTTTCTATCTATACCAAGATCACGCAAATCGGTCAAGAAATGACTGAGATATAGCCTTAAATATATTTTGTGGAGAATATTTGACGCCATTTTCCGGTCACGTGACATTTTTCAAACGCTTATATCTCGCGAACGAATAAAGATAACCCTATAAAAGTATACATTTTTGAAATCGGCATGACGAGACCTTTCCAACGGTATGTGAAACACGATCTTTTGAGAAAGTTGAAAATTGGGTTTAAAAATCGCTGGGTTGAAAATCGAATCGAGAACATAGGGTTTATTTTGAAGTATTTTGATAAATCTATCAATTGATATAAAAATTGTGAAAATCAATATCGTAAACGGTTGCACTAGACAGGAAAAATTGATTTAAGCTCTTTTATTATTTTGTTGTTGTTTCAACCAATATAGAAAATATGAACATTACGGTTTTAAAGTTTAAAGAATTCCGATTATTTTGAAGTATTACACTTACAAATATTCGTAGTTTAACAGAATATATAGATACCTACATCGCTTTATAACCCTTATTCTAACTCCCTCTAAAAGTCGTGCAACTAGGAGATATTTAATCCGTTACCTAGGTAAAGCTAAGGATTAACGTAAACATTGGTCAGCTCCCTTTGTAGGGCTATCTTAATCCGATCTCAAGTCAACCAATATTGACGTATAAATGATACTGGGCCCTTACAAGGAGTCGAAGTCATGTATAAACTTGACCATTCATGTCCACTCTAGCGCAGAAAAGATACTAAGAAGCAACATATATATATTGGAATTGTGACTGGAAGGTTGGATTTGGAAGTTACCAATTTGGTAAGTTGATTTTTCATCAATGCTTTCATGCAGAAAATATACTAAAAAGCAACATAATATAAATTGGAATGGTGACTGAAAGATTTAATTTGAAAGTTAACAATTTGGTAAGTCGATTTTTCATCAATGCGATCAGACGCTAAAATGATGGTATTTTCAGTAGATTCCTATTATTATTATTGGGAATATCTAAATTATTTTCATTCTATTATGTCAATTGATTTATCTGTACAAGAAAGGCTGGGAAAAATCTGAAATACTTATTAAATAGCTGGGTTTTTTTTAAAAAAAAGTTCACTTTATGTATTAGAATTATATTTTATGCTACATTCACCTGTAATTTCTGAAAACTTACCTTAACACGTGAAACAGACCTGAGCCTCGTTTTGAACACGTAATTCGATTGGTCATAAAAGGCTGACATTTGATTGGTCGAGGACTCGTTCCTGATTGGTTGAAAAACAAGACTCCTGATTGGTTGAATTTTCG
Organism: Solen grandis; assembly: GCA_021229015.1. Lineage (NCBI taxonomy): Eukaryota > Metazoa > Mollusca > Bivalvia > Adapedonta > Solenidae > Solen > Solen grandis. Next base: position 53,332,969 of record CM037783.1, read on the forward strand.
ATCCGCTAAATACAATAGACTCACCAATAGTGCCTAACAAAAGCTAATGTTCGCACATCCGTCCTTGAATCAACACACGCCAGACACTTGGGCAACTTTAAAGGGATTAACTTTTGATAGTTGAATACTTCATTGTTCGCGTTTCCGTCCCTAAATCAACATCGTTATTGTTCTATCGCTAAAAATAGACCCTCTATTGTTAACGCAGGTGGCCTGGGAAGTTGTGAAATGTCATTTCTAAAAATAGCCGACGCATGCGCGTCTTCCTAGAGTCTCATTTGAGGAAAGGACGCCGAGGAGTCAACATCGAAAATGTGAGCGTTTAAGTATTTAGACCTGATATATCAATTAACACCTTATTTTCTGTTAAAATGTACCAGATATGATTATTATTTTTATTATTGTTATTATCATTATTATAATTATTGTTGTTGTTGTTATTGTTGTTTAATTATAATAGATACGAAGGTCTGATTTTTTTTTTTTTGAGTCGAATGGGGTGACCCTCAATTTCCGCGAGTAGATCTCAGATCGAGTATACAAGTCACCTCTGTATACGCATGCTCAATATACATATCCTGTAATTTAAATATAGATCAATGATGTCATTCTAAAATTAGATTGTCATTCAAAAAATAGACCGATGATGTCATTCTAAATATAGAAACCAAGATGGCCGCCGCACATGCGCAAAAAAATCTTGATGACGTCACTCCTGCGCATGCGCAGTCTTGACGCTAAACCGACCCCTATACTACTTGCGGTTATAGAAAGATGGGAGAGATATAACATAAAATTAATATAGTAATGTGGAAATAGTTTATCAATAAACATTTTGCTGCTATTTTTTTTTATATAAGATATATCGTCTCTAAACATTAGATTATGACTATTATGTAGAAACATATATTATGTAAAATTTAGCAAATACAAACAGGGATATTTAATTCAGCTTACATTTGTTTAATAGTAATCTTAAATTGCTTATGAAATTGAACATGTCTGTTTCCTCAAAGAAATCTCTTTCATCCAAATATATTTTAGGATGAGAATGAAGTATTTCGGTTATAATTAACTCTTAACCCCCTGGAACACTTTGAAATTCCATTCCTTATTCTAGTACTGGTCGTTAATTTTCAGCAATTTCTTTCAGATGACCATGGAAAATAAGTTTAAACAAATGACACAATATCAACAATATTTATAGTTACAATATCCTATAACAAAGTCTATTTAACCAGTCATCATTCATAAAAATGTTAGGCATTGATATCATGTAAAATGCATTTTTAACTGAATGTATTACAGTAGAGTTTGTTACAGTGTCGCCTCTGTTTTGCTTTTCTTTTCATTTATCAACTATTTTATCATGTTTTATATTTGCATGTTCTATAAAACTAACCTAAGCAAAGACTTATAAAAAAGGAATATGTGTCAGGATGAAGTCGTTTTTGTTATCAATCTGTTTTTATGTGTCCGTTCCATTTTTGTTTAAACAAGACACATTTTAATGGATCTGTTTCTCATAAGACTTTTCGCCACATTGATTTCAAACAAATTTGATTATGTATGAAGGATTAAAGTAGCGTTTATGGTAGTCTTGAAGTAAATGTTTAAATGATAGTCAACCGCACCTACGCATCGCTGTTATTTAATATCAAATGCTTTTAAGCTTTTAACTTATTAATGATATTTTAGTTGTGTTGTGTGGTGTTTTTGTCTTCGAAAGCTAAACAATTTTTGTCTGACATTTTATTTTCGAGAACTGGAATATACAATATTTATGCTAACAGGGTTCATGTGCCACCTAGTGATGACGATGCATGTATTGCTCCGTGAAATAACCAAGTATGATAGACACTTAAAAAATGTACAACTGTCTTTCATGTCAACAGAATGCAACATTAAGTGAATAATACGCCCATTGCAATGGTCACTATGAAGTCTAAACTGGTCCTAGAGACTCGGTAGCTAAGATATCTAATCCACAGTACAACCTTGAATTATCATGTATTTGCAGAGACACATCAAAACCAATAGAATGTAAGGATAGTTTACATATAATTGAATGTGGTTATCATGTAATTTGTCTATGACGTGATATTGCAGTGAGGCGGCATAGAAAGTGACTTAAATTCTGTTGGCGGATATTAAACATAAACAAGCAAACAATACATGTAACAAGTCAGCTTTTGTGAATACAATGTTCGAAGTTCACTCAATGAAATAAAATTGCATCTTTCACAAAAACGAATAAATATCCTCCATGTAAAATCGAAATCCATATTACATTATACGAATGTCAATAGGTTAAGGCGTAAAAGTTGATTGCTTATCAGTTGTAAACGACTGTTCATTTATTGTTCCCTATATAAAAGCATACATGTTGTGTACATTGGGAAATAAAAACTAGCACTAGATATAAAATGCGTTGAACATTTGTCAAGTATTTTGCAATAAATTTTATACTATCGCACCATACCGACAACAAAGCTTCCCCGGGACATCGTAGGATCTATCGACGCCCCCTGATAAGCCTTCACTTATGGTGTTTTCATTAACATCTTTTTTATTACAATATATTTGGTCATTTAATGATAGTCAAATATACATCTTTTTCTTTGAATGAGTTGATACGATAGTAACTATCGGTTATCGCCCTTAAATAAAAATGATGCAGCAGTCTTAAACAACTGGCTCGTACGTTGGGAACTATGTTGCCACAAGCACTGCTGTTGCTGAACTTGTTTCATATGCAATTGTTACACTTGGCTGAATAGTACACATTCTTCACATATGTTTGATAATTTGTCTATACACATTTGATATTTACACAGAGAGCGAATTATCCTGTGCCTCTCAAAATGTTTTATAGCTGCCTTGGATTATTACTATAGAGTATCATAAATATATTCATTGACGACTGACCGTCTCTTTTTTCCGTATATTGAATTTCAAACTACAAGTTTGATTGAAATTTTCAGAGACCAACGAAGTAAACAGACGCCAAATTATCCCTTTCTTCTCAGAGCTGAAGCAGATATCTGAGTTGTTTTATTAATTTAACACGAAACATTAAAGTTGTAAATACATGAATACATACTGAAGAAATACGAATTAAGCAAAAACCGTTTCTGCAGAGTAACTATATTCTAATGAAAGCCATCATGCTATCATTCGATATGAGATGCGAATTTACTAATCATAAAGCCCACACTACTTTCTTTAGAGTTACTCATTATTCAAATGAAACCCATTATCTAATAATTTATCGATTTATTGATGCCAACATTATCAGAATGATGTCCTATACAAGTAGAAAATTAGAAGACCGAAAATATCCATCTATTTAGTATATGGATAAATCCTGTCATGTAAAACTGATGTTGTCACTCTCATATCACAAGCTAAAAGTAGGTCGATAGATAAAACAGAACATTTCTTGATAGTTGGCATGTGTTTTCTGATGTACCATGCTGGTTTAAAACCCAATGCTATTATATCGTAAAAAACCTACAGGTAATTTGCGTTGGCAAAATCAAAGATGTTAATATATAAGACAGAGCATAAAACTGCAGAGGAAAGCCTGCACACTGAGATTGTGCAGGGAAATGTAATAAATGGAAACCAGGAGAGCGGTTTAAGTAATTTACATATCAGTTGTGAATATAGCGGTAAATAGTTGTTAGAATAATTTGTAGATGATATTTAATTGCTATTCATTGACATTATGACAAGATCAGTTGCCCAGCGTCTAGGAATGTTTCCTTTTGTGAAATGGCAGACGCACAAGAACGGCACCTGTTTAGTCCTAGATGTCCCCCTTGACCCATGGAATTCTGTGTCTCATTAGAAAGCTTACGGGTTGTATCTGGGATGCTGCTATTGTGGTAGCATTCATTTCTATGGATCTGAAGGTTGAGTGTTCAAGCAAATGTACTCGGTAGATTGCTGCCCATTCAAAAAAACAAAATATAATGACCAAATATATAATAAGAAGCTAGGTAACTTCTTCCATTGAAAAGGTACATCATGTCGTTTCAATTTCCGTAACTCCTTTGAAAATTGGTGGATTTTCATACAATTATTTTTGCGTGGAAGTGATAAATAAAGACAATCAGGTACAAAAACACCTCCTTGCCATAGGAATCGCGCCACAACAGTTTGCGACGTCGAAAACGCACTTGGCCGGAAGAGATCTGATCCACGGAATTTTGCCAATCTCTCCCGTGTAAAACTAAAGAAAAACTAAACCCACAATATCGGTGTTGAATTGTATGGACAGATACTGATAAAAGAACCAAATAAACCTTAAATGAAATCATAAAGTAGAAAAAAATGTAACAAGTTTGTCGCTTCAACATTCATATGTAAATGTGCTTTGATTTAGTTAGAGGAGTAATAGAAACTTTTTATCTTTCCTCATAATGTTGATATATTTGCTTATATATATCGTCACATCCAATCAACCAGGATTTAAAGGATTATCAAATCCATCAATCTGTCAAGATTATTTCATGTAATAGAGATGCACATTTTTCTCCGTAATTACATTAACACATGCACGATTAAACAAACTTTCAGTATTTATTATTCAATTAAACAAAATAAGCTCTTCTTCTAAAGGGGGAATTCAGCATATTCACCTATACATACAGTGTTATTTTGGTTGCAGAGAAAGAATATTATATGTTGATTGTTTTATTCATCTTCGTTACATTTCCTATTGAAATGATTATTTTTCATAATATGTACATGTATATTCATTGTCATACCATATTACACGAAATATTTTGTACATCATGGGCCTATAGGCCTTTTGGATTTGTTTATGGAAATAAAATAGTATCTTTCTATATACAATAAAACGCAAACAATAAAAGCAATGAATTCTTTCAAAGTATAAGTCAGATAGAAAGGTGAAATTCTACAGGAGATTTGCTTATATTTTTAGGAAAGCAATCGCAAATAAATCGTGATTAATTACTGGAAAACATAGGTGGGAATTAACCGTTAAGTCTTTATATGTTCTATTGTTTAAAAGCTCTCTATTTATTGATCTAATTACTTTTGCAACAGAATCAATCCCATATAAAACTAATGTCTTGTTTTTGCGGTATTTTATTGTTCTGTTTATCGTTTAATTAGATGGTTGGCACAGATTGTCCTTATCAATTTATGAAGCCATAAGTATGGATTTTGTGTCTACAGATGATGTAAATACCGTCATAAAGATAAATAGAAGGATTGCACATCATCTCCTAAAGGTGAGCTGTAATTAGTGTTACATGCTTCATGTCTGGCATTATCTAGATCTGAGCACATAGGCCGACCAAGCAACATCCTCTTACATATGTAAAGAAGGGAGAACTGGAAGACAGCACTCTCCCATTATCTGTCTGTCTATCTGTCTGTCTGTCATTAACGGCTATTCTCCACAATAATTAATTCCCTTAAAAGCAATATTTTCCTCCCGTGCAGATCTTCAACGTCTAATGGCCATCCATTCTGATTCTATGTCCCAACTTTAGATCGATACTCCTTTAATGTCTGTAATTAGTAATATGTAATTACCAATCAACATTTTCTTCATTTTTCCATGTGATATTTAAGTCTGCTTAAGGTTATGTTTTAGCACTTATTCCTGATAATGATTTTCACTCTGAATTGTATTACTGATTCCATTACATGTATGAATTAAATTAACAATAATCATGAATAATTGGGAAATACTGCATGTTTCTAATGCCTTTTTCGTATTACCCGTGCAATATTTTGGTCGTATGATTTCGCGGTTTTAAGGGGCTGTAGACAGCTCGAAGACATATTCCAAATACATCAAGACAAATCAACTTAGGTCATAGACAATGCAAGTCTGCTGTACGATGCATGTTTGGTAGTCTCCTTTGTTGCACATCGCTCAGAACTTCAGCGTAGGGAAATGAAAGGAGGTAATTGCAAGGTTATCATAATATGGTTGTTCTGCTGCCATAGGCCACAAGGCAGTCGTAAAAATTTCGCCGATGTTCAAGATTCTGCAATGCAGTCTCACGAATGCAATACTTTGAACGTATATTCAACAAATTCTCACCTAGTTTGAAGTATAAATTCAAGGAGGGGAATAAAAAGTCGACTCTTTGTTAGGGTTTCTCTATATATAAACTTTATTGAACGAGAATTAAAAAAAAACGCGAAAGTTTACTTTTTTAATGAAAATATGTTATAAAGGCACACACAGAAAAAATGCAAAATCTTATTTTTTCTCTATATGGTCTTCTGAAGTATAATAAGTATTTCTCAATAAATAATCTTGCTAACAATTTGGTATCTTATAATCATTATTATTGCTAAAAACAGCAAAAGGCAGACACTAGCAAAACTTAATCCGAAAAGAAAAGCTTTATCTAATCTCAGATTAATCAATTCTACTGGGAATAGTTATTACGACTGTTACTTTTACTTAAATGGACAATCATCCAAACATGCGCGAGGGTTAAAATGATTTCCAGTTGTAACAAACTTTATAGCAAAACGCATATGTACACATACATGCAATGGAACAGATAAAAATAAAACTTTGGCACTTTTGCAAAATCGCTTGAAAATGAACCATAAGTGCATCTGACCACGTAGTTAACTATTATAATAGTTGATTTCCAGGTTCTGACCTTCCGGTATTTGTGATTAATGTGCTAAATTTAATTACTTTATTTCTTAAGCAGTCATAGTTACATTATTTATGGCCTAATATGATTGTGGTTGATGCTGATCCTGTAGAACAGAAGTAATGAGTACTGAATTGTAACAAAAATGCCAGATTTTCTGTTGTTTACACCATAGCATCCTCATTTATAATGATATCTGAATCAGACTTAACGGAATACAAAAAGTTATTGACTTTAAAAGCTTAGCGAAGTAATATTCTGTCTCATAAACAGAACTGTTGTTCATAGCCATAATCTCTCAATCGAGTTCCATTTTCTATAATGACTGATTTTGATCCAATTGCCAATGAGTTATGACTCTTGGATAATAAAAGATAATCATGTTCAAACTTCGACTAAATGTAAATAACAATCACGATATCTCGATCGTTTTGATTATGGCTTATATCGGACCAACAGATCTAGAGGTATTGACCTTGAAACATCAGAAAATCAAGCAAATTTGAAAGCGCATTCCATTTTAGCTCATCGTTCTCTGGTGAACTGTGTGCGTTCTTGGTCGGTTTTAAAAATCTCTCCTCTAAAACTATTGGTTAGAAATTGATGAAATATGGTATGAATGATCCTTTGGTCATCTCGCATAAATTTTGCTCAAACAAGCTTGATTCATACCTGACTCCAGTGGTAACCAATTTAATTTTATTTTACAGTTGAGACTCGTTATGTCGACATCGCGAGTTTCGACATTTAGTATATCTCGACATACTTTGAAAATCCCGACTTTTTTCTCTTTTAAAATATACATACAATCCATTCTTATCTCGACATTTTTATCTAGACATTTTTTATATCTCGACGTATTTCTTTGGTCCCGATGTATAAATGTTTTCGTCTGTCACCATAGGCATGAATGAAATGTCATTTGACACAAATGGTCTCCTAATAACGCTTTACCGTAAGTGGTAAAATAAAGTAGATCCTTGAAGGGTCGGATAGGTACTGTATATATATACTCTTCATAGATAATTTCGAAAATCTTGGTAAGAATTTAATTTCATTTTATGGGTTTTTACCACAACTGCAACAAGAATGAATGATTCCTTGAAAAATGAGGCCCATTGGGGGCTCGGCTAGTTTCTGAATATGCTTTATATAGAATATCAAAGATATCTCCTAAGAAAATTGATAAAATTTAATTTCGTTGCTCATTAATGGCCACCTCATGGCCATCTACAATATTTGCTAAAGCAAAGTTGATCCCTTTGACAAATATGGTCCGTAAGGAACGGAACTTTTCGACAAAACTTATGGCCATAATTTCTAAGTCAAGTTTAATTTTAAAAGATATCGACCCATTGAATCAAGAATTATGAATGACCAAAAATTGTCAAACTTCACTTTGTTTACACGCTTACATTTATATTTATGAAACAGTATTAAGACTCAGATTTATACATATTGTTTATAACCATAATATCTTATGAAGATATCAAGATTATATCACAGACGATTCATGATGATAATCAGTTTTTGTATTATCAAAATAAAATATGACTTAAATTTGAACATTGTAGAGTAATGTTTGTACTCAGATTTTCTACCATTTAAAGTAATTCTCCATGACACTTTGCTCAATTTAAAGATATGTAGACAGTGTTTTGGTAACGCAGTAATCGGAATATGTAATTAATTATTACAGTAGCCTAATTTCATTTTGATATACTCCTATTATACAATGTATGTATATCAGAAATTGGATTTTAAAAGAATGGATAAGTTACCAACTGTTCTTCTTTATCGGATCAGATCTTAGTCTGACAGTCAAAGAGAATGTGGAAACAATAAACTTGTCCTTCCATGTCTCCATTTGATGTTTCAAATGTTATAATCAATCCAGGAAAATCTCTTTTAAGACGATTTACTGAGAAGAACCTAACACTTTGAATATATTTACATGTCAACTTCTGACATGATCAGATATTTCCGTGTTACTGTTTCTGACTTAAACATGGATTTGACTCACTAGAATAATATTGGAAATGGCACTTCACATTTCCATATTTCACGTGAGTGAAGATAACTAAAAGCAATATTTACAGAATCACTGTTTTTTTAAAATAATTTGCCAAAAGTTTTCCGTATTTTGTACCCCACAATCTGTTATCTAGATGTTTAACCTATTCATCAAGTTTTTTACGGGTCATAACTTGTAGGGGCCTGTAGTTGACATCTTGCTTTGTTATTTAGTGTTCTTTTCTAACAGCAGTGTTTGTGGATTGTGGGGTTGCTTAAATAAACAGTCTATGCGATACGTTTTAAACAGCAAGAGGATATATATATATATATATATATATATATATATATATATATATATATGTCTTTTATACTGTCTCCTTTATTATTCATTCGTGTATTTCCAAGTCAGAATTAGGATAAAAAAAGCAAATATGGAAATGAAAACTTAAGATAGAACATTTCAATTTTCAGTAAAATTTGATTTAAAATATAAGAAATTCACGATTTCTTTATTCAGTTCATTCCATTTTAGAAGAACTCTAGTGTATGTAAGATCTTATGTTATGAATTCAGCATTTCCTCTGAACTTTAATTGAAACCATTAATGAAGATTGTGAATATGTTTCAGCACATTGTCATTCACTTGGAGAATTATTTACTTAAAGAATAAACATTAACTGAGAACTGCACTGAAAGAGGAAATCAGCATTTTGTTTTCGATTGGTTACATCAATCTAGTTACTTGTTTTTGGAATATGAACCCTCCAGATTGCTGTCATTAGATTAAATGGACATGGACGTGCACAATTGTTTGGATATCTTTATTTTGACTGAGGCTTACTGAGGTGTTACTTCTCTTTGAACAAGGAATATTTTATTCTTCACTAGACATTGGACTTCCTGTAATTCCATTGTTTGACCAGGTATCCATCTCTTTAAATCACTTTGAATCTCTTGTCAGAAAAAGTCCGACTATTTCACTGGTTGCAACAGTTAAAAGAAGTTAAGCCAGCAGATTTTTATGACTTAAATATGAAATCAATAAGACCTAGTAATGAAAGGAGTGTATTCGCAAATTACTATATTTCCCTTTCAGCGATAGACTTGGTTCTTATTTACACTTAGTATTATTGTCATCCAATATTGAAGTACGACTCTTTCATTGACAAAGAAAACATTGTCTTTGAACCTTCTCCAGAACTTAAGACAAACCTTAAGTATATTGTAAATTTATGATGAATTGATTAGTGTGTAACATCATTGTCGGTGTGGTGAATTTTTGACTTTACTTGACTATTTGAGTTTACCATTGCTTCGACAGTATTTCAGTCATAAAGCGACTTCCAGCTAATTACAGGTGGAGGAAGACCCCGAATGGACGGAGTCATCTGGGTAGAACCACCGACCTACCGCAAGCCAGCTGGAAGGCCTCCTCATATGAAAATCCGAATGACCCTGCCGTGATTCGAACCCACACGGTGAGTGGCTGAGTGAGTGTTATGAATTTTTGACAGCCTCATGAAATGCTGTCTAAATAATAGAAACTGATGTATAATAATGGAATACATATCAGTACAATTATGTTAGTGACCTTTCCCCTCCTCCAATCAGCTCCCTTAGTAACATTTTTCATGTTGGTGCCTGAAACATTCCCTTTCCCTCCTCTAACCACCTCTTTTATAGAGTACCACTCCTGTTGCAAAATGGTGACTGATACACCACTCCCCCTTTTTAAAAAAACTCTCTTTTCTTCCCCTTTTTAATATGGTTTACTGACACTTTCCTTCCTCTCCTCAAACCATTTGTCTGATTGAGTTCTACTGCATGTAGGTCACTGACATTAAGATCTTTCTGTAAAATGCAAAGCAGTTTTAATGCACCTTAATGGATAACTAGCGAATGGATAATTAGATTATTTTGTTTTATTGAGACAATTTAACATGATACTTTAATTAAGTCTTGATATGTTGATGGCATGGAATGGAGATGTAAGAGCGGTTGAAATAATTGTGACCGTAGTCGAATTATTTAATTTTACTGAAGGAAATAATTAATCATTACGTTTACAACTATGAAGATGAGTTTTAGCATGTAATGAAACGTACCTTTTATATAAGGAAAAAACTGAAATATGCTACTAGAGAGATATTTAGAATAAGATTACTATTATAGTTTATTAAAAAGAATCAGCATTCAAGTACCAAAAGTATATTCGGAGAATTTTCGTATTTCACAAAAGTTGCTTTTCTTATTTTAAAGGTCAAGGTCAGCCAGTGTTACAATTAAAGCACTGATGGATCTGATTGCTTTTTCAGGTAAAATATTTTCTCTATAATATCCACATCTTTTGCCATTTTTAAGATAATCAACAAGATTGTACTTGGTTGAACTTCTAAGGACAAGGAGCCATCAAGTCTTATTTCTTAAAACATATTGGACATTGAACAAACTGGAATATCATCATATGAGGATATCCGATACTGATGTGTCTTTTTTAAAAAATGGATGATACAGGTTGAAACTTCTAAGGATGTATATATTGATGATTTTCATAACACATTTTCCGATCACTGAAATATTGAACTTAAATTGTATACATTGGCATTTTACATATTTGTTCATTGATATAAAACACCATAACTGAACAATCTGAATGATATCAGGCATATATTTATATTAACATAATGTAATTATCTCGTTCTTGAACTATGCAAATTAGAATTTCTTAATTACTCAAAATTTTTATATTTAATAGAATTATACATGTGGAATTTTATTCTGTATTACATAAAGTTCAATAGAAACTTTTAGAAACGTTTCAGGAACCTGTTTTGATGGCAAAATGCACATCGCCATAAAAAGACCCATCTCTGTAATATTTTTCAAGAGTTATTTTCTACCAGTGCACGTCGTAATATATTTATCTGCGGATTCTGCTGACAAAACGTGAATTTAACAATATGTTAGTTTGTTAAATCGTGGCAAAGAAGTGGGATAATTAATCACCAACTGTGATAGCTCTACTTTTATCTCTTCTGGTGAAAGATATTCATTTCACTTAAAATTGAAGCAATTTCATGTTGCGTCGTGGCAGTATCACATTAGAAATGTGTTGCTCCCTGTTACTACTTTGACATTAAAATAATTAAAAATAGATTTTCACTGATACCAAAAATACCCTTTGTCATTTTTTTGGTCTTCCATGGCAGATTTATTTTATCATCTCATGATGTTTGATTAAATTCTGAAATTCAAGAATAAATGCCGCACATTGAGTTCTTACAGTAACATTTCTTTTCTGGAATGCTTTCATCTTTACTTTCTGTCGAAAATTAAATAAAAATCATTTTTGTTTTTCCTGTTAAACCAGATCATGTATGCAATAATATACTAACATTGGTTTAAGAATTAGTAAGCACTTTTAACCATATGTTAAATAAGTTACAGTTAAAACAAAAAAAATATCATGAGGTATATTTTAGAATAAACTGAAGAAATTAAAAATAGATAATAAATATTCCTAAAGTTACGAATAATGAGAAAAATTAAATTTGTAATGGTGATAATGTCCATAGCATTGCACATACTGGACAATGTGTAGTTAAATCACTTGAAACAAAAAAAAAACAGACAGCAGAGTTCAGGTTGTTGATACATATACAGAACCAAAAGAAAAAAAAATAATAAAATAAATAAATAAAAATGCATGGTGAACTTTCTGCATCTATAACTGAAACATATTTTGATGTCCTATTGAATAGTTTATATAAGCTTAATCATTAGTTTTCAATTTACAAAGTATCCGAATTTCTATACATTCTAATCAGTTTTTTACGAGTGTTTTTGATAGTATCCCGCTAAATCACAAAATGACATCGACTAACTCTTCAATATCTCGGTTTGTCTCCTCGCGCATTTGTCTCCTATGCACGGAGTCCATAAGGTTCAAAAGTCCTTCTCCTTCTCATAGAAATATATTTCCACTCCTCCAACAAAGCAGTTCTTAGTACGTGAAGAGTAGCGGGGGGATTCTGACACCTTCTTACCCTCCTGTACCCTCCTGGAGAAAAATCTGGACTGTACGGCGGCAATGTTAATGTTTGCCAGAAGCTCTAGCTACATGAGGCCGGGCATTTTCTTGCAGAAGATTAGGATGTGCTTTTGCAAATTTGGCATATCATCCCTTTATCTTACGACAGCCGTGCCATAATAGCAAATAGTTAGATTTAAATCTAAAGAGCGGGAAAACATGTGTATGTCTCGAGAGTATTGAATGGTATTACAAACTATGTTGAGCAACATGCTATCATTAAACTACACACAGTTTCTGCTTTTTTACACTTTCTCAGTGAGGCACGGTGCATCACGCGGCGGAGCAAATTAAGATACCACCTTAATTACACAGTGACCTTGAAAATTGTATGACATTTTCATCATACCAAAGTATTTAATAATGGTTGCACAGTTATGTACCATGCGTTTCTTTCTTTCTTTTTTTTTTGTTCAGTATATTTTCAAGAATAAAAAGCAAAAAGATAGTTGGTCGCACATTTAGCGTTTATGATAATTTGACAAATTGCATTTATCAAGTATAACACGTTGCACAAAATAAAAATATTAGGCCATAGAGGACTTAAAGCAAATAAATGTGTATATAATTTTTTTAAATTTAATTTCTCTAAATTTCGTTCTAACATGCTTGAAACAATCACAAACTGCAAGGAGTCGATACAGAGGTCACGTTGGCCCCAGCAGTTATGGAACTGGCCAAACTGAAGAAGAGGGCTCAATGTTTATTCATAGAGCTCAAGTACAAGAAGAAATTTGCTACACGCTAACTGTTCTCGTGAGAAGAAAAAGAACATTACTTTACGAAACTGTCCCTTTGAGCATTGATATTTAAGAAAATTGACACAATGTTTTGCTTGGTATGCACTGACATTGGAATAATACGTCAAATTGTGGACAAAAACACCATTTTATGATATAGTTAGGAGATGCTGTTGTAAGATTTAATATGTTTTGTGTCTTACATTATTGATTCTACTTTTTTGTAAAATATCCGTTGGAGTTATCCGCTGGTCCACTGGATACTATTGCTATTTAAATATGAAAAGCTGATCAATACACAAATAAGGTTCAAAAAATTATTTCTTGAAGAATAGGTTTTAGAGAATGCAATATTGAATGAAAACTATTATGGAGAAAAAACAACAACGGAACATATTTCAAGCGGAATTGATCAAACAGATATGGGGAATTTCCATAAAATTACATTTGGTGAATAGTAATGTTAAAAAACCTATTCTATTGAATGAGTCACTAGTTTAAATGATATCTGTTTCCTCCACGATTCAAAAAAGATATTTCATCATAACATTTTTGTATTGATAACCTTTTATTATTGGTTTTAATGAACTTGCTTTAATTCTATTAAACAGCATTTGCCTGTTATTGTTAGAGCTATCAAAGTCAGTTTAATGACACCTCCATACCATAACTAAATTTAAACCAGAATCAAGTGTATTTAAACCATCCATTTTGTGCAATTTTGAAAGGCAGTGGTTTTAATATAATCTTATTATTTTATTTCTTACTGGATATATCAAAATATTGTTTGTCACCATGTACCACCATTTGTTCTTCTTGTCTTTTCCCAGTCAGTACAGACAACATGTATCGATTATTGCAAATGTTCTCTAAAATTAATGTAAGCAAAGACTCACGAAAAGATAAAATATGAAGCACGATATTTTTGTGATTAGTGTTTTGTTCTTTTTGAAAGTTTGGCTTGAATAAGGCACATGATTTTGTTCCTTAAAGGACACCCATCCGTAAACAAGATTTAAACAAAATTGACCCTCAGATTTTACGCTTAAAAATGTTATCCTGAGCAAAAGCTGAATCATTAAAATGTCTCTCTTTTCATGAAGAAAACTCAAAATAGTTCCCTTTTACGAAAAAATGATTAGGGCGCCTCATTTAAAATATCGCTAAAATCTACTAAATTAAGAGATATACATGTATTTAATTCCTAAATTTTCTGAAATATTTTAGTTGATCTTCCCAAATTAAAAATGTATACATGTATACCAAGTTTCATGAAGATTTGAAGTCATCTTCATAGAAAAGAATACACAAAGGTAAACCTAAATCTGACTGGCGAGCGGACGGACGGAGGGACAAACGAACGAACAAACGGATGGTCGGACGCATACACAAAAATTCTATATGCCCCAGCAAAGTTGTATTATCTATAACTTCATTTCATTTTTTTCTCTCATTTCGGCCTCATTGCTTTTCTTAATATTTTTGTCCTAAACGTCAAGTTGTTGTTATTTTTTCTTCGAAACCTATATATTTTCTTTTCCAACTTTAAATTGCTAAGTTTATGTGTTTTTAGCCTTTCTGTAGCTTTTCTGTCTCTGGTATTGTTGTACGTCATTAAGCCAGGTTGTAAAGCCTGATCACGATCATATGTTAATCCTCCATATATATGTCGCTGAAAATACATTTACGTGACCAAGAGGATATCAAAATCAGTGTCAGTTACATTTTCTATTATTTGCTTGACATCCTGACTGAATGAAACATTATCTGATTACTTACTAAATATCATAACATGTTTATCCCTCATAAGCTTTATTGATAAGCAAGGTTTTTTACTATGTGACTTAACCGAGAAAGTGCCTTTTATTAAACTGGACACGCATTTCTTTATTTCTTATGATATATGAAATTTGAAACTTGTGTTAAAAAAGAATATTATCTTACACTATTTATTTTTAGATTATTTGTCAAAACATTTTTTATTATTTTGTAAATGTCTTCATCAAAAGAAATACAATCAGCTTGTCACCGTTTTATTTTTTATTTTAAAAATGAAAATTTGAATAATAAAGACAAATCCTTATTGCAAACAAGAAGAATATAGTTTTATATATGATAAAATAATTACATACACGCATACTTTCTCTTCTCTCATGTCCCAGTAAGTTGGATAAAACAGATGAAAACATGCATGACTAATATATACATTAGAACTATACACTTGAAGCACAAACATGAAGAACCAGAATTAAATTCGACTCGATCTCCGAAATCAAATGGTTTACAGAAAGTATTTACAAAATTGACATGTATAACGATGAATTTGAGGTACTGAACTGTCAAGATGATGACTGTCACATTTATCCAAATGTTGAACATATTCTGTTTATTTGACATACGAGCGATGCTAAATTCAACCCAAAATGGATCTCAATATCGAAACTAGACATGAAATTTAAAATCAGTATTTTAAATTAATTAAATTGTGTAATTGATTCAGTTTTCTTCCACTTCGTATCGTCTTTTTATTACTTTCGATGACTTTTTTAGTATAGGGGTGTCGGATATGACGTAGATGCTATTTTTGTCTGAGTATCATCATTATTTTTAAATACTTGCCAGAATAAATCTTGGCCTTTCTCACCGCTGTCTTGAACCAATTCGTATTTTCTATCTTACTCTATCATTTTAATGTCATTTTTATGTACATCAATTATCGTATAAAGTTTAATACATGTTATCATTCTAAAAATCAATACGGATATCTATTATAAACATACGTTATCTGACTAAAAAAAAACATTATTAAATTGTCTTTCTGAATCTCAAGAGAAGTATTATGTTTCTAGGATAATTGTTATATCATTGAGCAATGACATTATTTATTATGCAATGAATAATGCCATTCACAAGGAGGGACATTCCTCGAATGAAAATTAATTTCCAGTAAATAAATATGCAAAGTGAGTAAACAATGATTTTTAAAATAATTTAAGACAGGAAAACTGATGCATAAACACGATGATTTTTAGCATGGTATAGCTTGTATGTAACCTTCATATAAACAATGAGGAATCCTTACGTACGTCTGACGTATGAAACATGCCAAGTAATTTAATAACTGAAACCTACCAGAAAGCATTTCCGAAGAAAAACGTCATAATAATCTGGAAGCACCAGCTTCTAATAATGATGACCGTCTATAGCGGCAAAAATACTGGCTGAACCCCCTTAAATGGACGAGCGCAAGTAGCCTACTATTACATATCAAAGGTAAATATTTCGTCTCGCGTACTTCTTTAGTGAACGTGTTAGACCCAAAAGTCCCATAACTATATCACTACATGTCAAAGGATCCAAATAGGAACGTTAAGGCCTCATACTCTATGTATTAGATGCAACATAAGGATGCAGGGTTATCCTATGCAAGAAAACACCAAAGGGTGTCCTTCTATATGTTTTTGAACAAAAGACACATTTCTAACGCACGATAACGACGGACAGCAAAGGAAGACATTGAACTCAAGTGAAATTAATATTTTCGAAAAGTTAAGTCTTTTTCCGATCTCACGATTCCTTACTCAGGTGGGGAACCATGCGAAAAAGCAAAATGTGCTTTACATTTATTCACCGAAAAACCGTAAACAAGAATGATTCGATGGAAAACATCAAATTCTAACCGAAAAAATGTCAGTCATTTTGAGACGATGTGTACTTGAAACAGACATAGAGTTGCCACACAGCAGTATTATGCCACATGTTTATGGCGTGATTCTGCATTGTGGAAGCACTATATCTATCTATAATACACACCGTCTCCAAATAACTGTCGGTTGGACGTTAAACCAAACAATCATACAAACATAAAAACACACTCCACCAATAAAAACACGTTATAAAATGATATATATCACGGACATCTAACAAAATTACACTGTAGCTGTACAACTCCAGATACAGAATATTCCTCAAGGATGTCTACTATAGCCAAGTTAATCTCAGTAAATCACACGCGGTTGCTAGAATATTTCTTAACATAACAATTGTATAATAACATGAAGAATAAAATTGTGTTTCAATATTTTTAGTAAAAAAAAATGGCATATAAGTGATTGGTTACCTCATTCAATAAATATCAAATGATTACAACTCTGAATTTAGCATGTTCAGGAAAAATGCCCACCTTTTGTTAATTTTTTAATAACATATTTTTCTTGCCATAGCTTTTCTTCAGTTATGTAGCGTTGTGTGATACATTTTTAACAACATTATTTGGATAATTGACCCATTTTCTGTTTTAGAGATAAAATATTTTGCTATTTATCTATATAAATCTTATGACGTCTAAGCCATGAGATATATGCTTTGCTATACATGTATATATAACTCCAGATTGAGAGATCCCGCGCTGAAAAAGTAAAGGAAGATACATTTTTTAAACAGTCCAATGCTCGTTATGTATGTATCCAGATAAATAAGTCAATGTAATTAATGCTTTTAAGTGATAATTGAGCGATAAATAGCTTTTTGCTTAAATACAGTTCTATTAACATGAGTCATTTAATTCTCACCAGTTGCATTTAAAATTTACATTGTTGAAGAGAAGTTTTAAAAGCAAATACTTTCACTTCAATCCTGTTATTTCACATAGTTATGGCACTATTCATATTTTTGTACCCTATATGTTTGAATGAATGTGAATAATAAAATATGTTTAAACTACTCGTAAAAAACTCAATCAAAATTATTTTCAAATTTATTTCAGGTAATTTTCTTTTTAAAGTCTTATAGTATCTGGATTGTAATGATTTAGAAATATTAATATATATAGTTTACATCATTTATATTCTCTGTACGAACAATTCTACTTGACATAAATGTGTGTACGATACGGAGAAGAGATAGTCACAGTATCCTCACATCAATGTGTTGTTGTATTGGGGTTTACCGTCGCTGCGATAGTATTTCAATCATATAGCGACGTCTAGCTAATTACAGGTGGAGGAAGACCCCCGAGTACACAGAAGTACCCGGGTAGAACCACCAACCTACCGCAAGCCAGCTGGAAGGCTTCATCACATGAAAAATCCGAAGTCCCTACCGGGATTCGAACCCACAGCGGTGAGGGGCTGAGAGATTTGTAGTCCACGACTGTAACCGCCTGGCCACGGCGGCCCCCTCACATCAATGGACCAGGTAAGTAAAATTATAATGTCCCGAAAATAAGATGTGTGCAGTCATAATTTAAGTTCATAAATGGGTAGACTACATACAAATGTTTGTTAAGAGTTCACCATTAATTATTGTGTCTTGAACATTTCTTTCCCGAGTAAAAATTTGGCGACTCTTTTAATAACTAAACTAATGTAAACTGAACTCATATGAAATATTACATTCAGTTTAAATAATCCATGTAATAAGGGAAAAAATAAGTTAATTGATACTTTTAGAAACATCGACATAGTTAGGACCAACATCTACGATGTTGCAATATTTCAAACGTTTAATTATACTGTTATGTCAGTGTTAATTTTTCATTTTATAATCAGGCAAATATGGTACTAATGGGGCTTTGTTTGAAATGCTAATAAATCTTTATCAGTATCAAAAATGCACCGGTGTGCAATAAAACAAAATCACAAAAATGCAATATCACGTTAATTTCAGTCTAGGGACATAATTTAATCGTAAAAAACCTTATACCTTTATATTAGTTTACACACATGTTCTGTAGAAAGCCATTATTGCTTTACAAAACAATCAGCATTTCTTAATCGTTCGAGTATCATGGGAAAATATTATTTCAACATTGTGTCGTGTTATTATTGAAATCACATTTGGTTAAATGCCACAGGTAGATATGTACAAAGCTTAGCAACTTCATTATATCCTGAAAAAGCGTGCATATTTTTTCACAAAAAGCGTGTTATAGGCACCTGGCTTCATATGAATAAGACATATTTAATTCTATATTCTCTTCTTAAAAAAATACTAAATTAAAATCATAAGCCTTTATCAATATGCTTATTTATGAAATCAGTACAACTGGATTGGTTTCATTGTTTTGCGTTACATAAGAAGATATTATGATGGGAACTACTTTAATGTAGATCATAAGCCTGGATATATCTTACTGCAATTTTCAAATAATTACAAAGTAAATTTTAAGCTGTTTAACTGGATACATTTGATGTATTTCTAAAATATATTTAGAAAAATCGCAGAAGAACTGAAGCACAAGCGTAACATTTCGTCCAAATTTTACAGTACATCCATCATGAAAACCAGATGTTCATTTTTACATCACCTCTATTTTCTTCAATTGATTTTATTTGGATCGCTGAAATGCCACTTTTTATACACATTGCGACGACTGTTTTTTCTCAAAAAACAGTAAAGTAAAGCAATTTTTAAAACGGTATATCAATTAATAAAATTTTACGAGAGATTAACAGTAAAGGCTACAAAATGATACACATCTAACGTTTACTCTGATAGTGCACTGTGACCCTGTAGGTTATGTTCCCCTTGTCTTTAATTCGTGTTGAAATGCAATTTTGTAACTCTATTGAATAGTCTTCTAAGCAAATCTGTCATATTGGTTTTGCAGAGCAAAATAGTGATGTTGTACGGCATGTCTCTCTTAACGACGCTGAGTGATTCTTTGAAAGTTGGTTTATATCTTTTGTAAATATATATATTTTTTTTTTCAGATAAGTACGGCAATTCTAAAATCAATGAAGAAGAAGAACTCTCGACCATTTAATTAAACCTAGCAAACGAAAATAGAAAAAAAAAACTAACTCTTTTATATACATGTAATAGCAAATGAAGTACATTTCCCCCATCCGGGACAGTCCCCTCGCCATTGGTCATAATACTTTCATTCTCAGCTTGTCGGAAATTGTCTAGAAGTGCGAATGCAATTCTCTTTGAATATAGAAATGCTATCATGATATTTATGTTAATGCAAGTTGTGTGTGTGTGTGTTATAAAGTTAGTGAGTACAATTTAGTTTCAACAAATATATAAGCAAACAATTAAAACAGC
Source organism: Solen grandis (assembly GCA_021229015.1). NCBI lineage: Eukaryota > Metazoa > Mollusca > Bivalvia > Adapedonta > Solenidae > Solen > Solen grandis. The sequence continues at coordinate 53,353,530 of CM037783.1, forward strand.
GTATGAATGCTTTTCTTGATGATATCAAATTGAATTCTCATGTAATATCTTTTTTTTTTATCAGGTGTCAATGAAAATTATTGCGACGCCTTTATGATGAATAACATCCACGCTTAATGCATCTTCTTTTTATGTATGCTCAGATTTTGCACAACAAAAATCCATTGTAGACAATTGATATCCACCAAGTCATAGATTTTGCAGCAAGCCTAATATATGAGTTTTCAAATAATACACTTTTCCTTTTTTTGCAATTTAAGACGAGAACAATAATGAAAATAATAAATATGCAGACTGGCATTTCCAATATACTTAGTACCTTTATCATGAAGATAACACAGGACGAATGAATTTTAACAAACAGACTAGTAAAAGAAACACGATAAGACCAAATGAAGACAAGAACTTTAAATACGAATCATATTATAGATATTATAGATATTAATGAGAAAGTGAATAACGTAAACAGGTGCTGTATCTATAAGTTATGTGTATGATACAAAAGTACATATCTAATGTTGATAACACCAAAAGCTATTTATGTGGAAGATACGTGAAATGAAAAAAAAGGTGATTTACAAATACATTTGCCAAAACGTTAAAATATGTTCTTCAGTGATAAGATTATGAATTAAAAAAAGAGTTCTTTAACGCAAAAATATAAAACAGAATCAATCATCGACTGACATTGTATATATCATAATATCAAGTTAATTCTTCGACACGCTGGATATATGTTGGATATAAGCGTTGGAGAGAAAGAGAGAGAGAGAGAGAGAGAGAGAGAGAGAATATCAAAATTATAGCTTCAGATGATTTGACAGTCGATTTTTACTTTTATCCCTTTTGGAGTGGTAAAAAGTAATAGTTGAACTCAATCTATAATATACACAAAAGAAAAGAAAAACAAAATGCATTGCATCATCTATCCAAAAGAAAATAAAGCATAAAAATACATTAAACTCAGTCTAAAGTGAATTCCTTGATACCAGAAATGTTTGTTTTATATAAAAAAGGTAAATATAAAAAAATGTTCCATATTTCCGAGAGTTTGATATAAGGGTACTTTACATGTGGGATGTAATGTTTTTCAATTTTGCGTCCAATAACATCACTTAAAGTAGCTTACAAAAATAATCACAATTTATATCAGGATGAAGAAGATATGTTTTTAATTTCCGTTTCTCAACAAAAAGAGTTTCACATTAGGTATATAAGGCAATGGCTTTTCATCATTGTAGCCCGGATTTGATCCAATGTCCGTCTAGCGTTGCAAGGCTATTTGGTCGCCTGTTTCATAGGATAATATCAGAAAATTAAAATGATTGGATGGAGGAACATAAACTATGCTTAAGATATTTTTGATTTGCATTGAAATTTCTATCAACTTTATAAATCATGACATCAATGTTCAAATGGACACAGATAAAGAGATTATTTTTTCTTCAACCGAAAATAGAATATGGACTTACACACATATATATATATCATTAAGTGTTAATATATTTGTTAGGTAAGATATAATGGAACGATCTTGATTGGAATTGATTTCATGATTTTTTTTTGTTTTAGTTACAAATCTAATTTCATTCGTTGAATTAAGGCATGTTTTTACAGCATTTTGTCTCCTATGATCATGTTTCACCCTGGTTGTTTTCGACTGTATGTATAATAAGATGAAAATAAGGAGTATGGAATATAAATCGACGGGCTCAGTGGGTAGCATTGACGACAAATACATGTCGATTTAAAGAAAGACTTCGTCTTTATTCGTGGGTCGTACGATTGGATGCCGTTTCCTGCAGGAAAGTTAAAGAGTTTCATTGAAAAAATCTTTTTTGACCCTATGACATATAGACACCGTATGTAGACATGTGTTTGGCCATACTTTCATAAAACCGACCAATTTTATGAATATAATTTCACTGTTCCTGATGATTTCGGTCTGGTGTAGTTATTATATGTAGCCTTGTGTTATTTTTATATGAGAAGCTGAAACGACATAAAATGCTTTTCATCCAATTATCTTCCATTTAGTGGTAGGAAAGTGACACCTTATTTTGAGAGAGTTGCTATGAAACCATCACTATAGCTATATTTTTTTCTGACAGGTCTTTACAGAAACCACTAAAAGCTTTATGATGAAGCAACTCAGACAGTTCTAGGATATATCGGCAGACTGAAGTACTGTATGATTTGCTGCTACAAGTGATTTTTGCAACTATTGAAACAAAAACTGTCTCTAAACATTTGGTCTAAAATCTATTTTATTTGTTTAATGCAATTGAATACCCCAGTAAAATATTTAATCAATACGCATAGCTGAATTATAGGATACATGCATCCTAGTCAATCACAGCAAAACTCTAACAAAATTTACATGAATGCAAAATATAAACTAACAAAGTTAAAAAATGGTTTGATTTATAAAAGATAGTTACCTATCTTGATGGTATAATGCCCCTAAACACCTTTACGAAGTTTCTTGTAAATCCAGTTACTGATTGCTGAGATATAGGTAAAGTATGGTGCATGCAAAATTTGAACCAAAATTTCTAGGTTCAAAAACTTATTTGCACTGAATATTGTTTAATGCCCATGAAGACCGTAGTAAAGTTTTAAATCAATAAGCACAGCTGGTGATTAAAATGTATGTATTATGGTAAGATCCATGCATCGCTGGTTAAGATATATGCATGATAGTAAGTTGTATGCAAAATCTTGAACTTGTGACGTTGTAGCCAGGATAAATAGAATATCTCGACAAACTTTGTATAGTCGTGTTAAAAGAAAATAAATGGTGATTGTCGCATTTAGTATAAATGACGTATTGTAGTTATTCAAAGAAGTTTGCTATAGAAAATGTTCATTTTCGTTAAATGAGTCTTTGATAATATTTTGCACCAATATGATCGTTGAAAATGAAATAAATGACAAATAAAACAGCATTGATACTAAACACTGACAACCCATTTCGGAGTTCAATGACAGTTCAAACTTCATGCCAACATCACCATGTTGACCTATATTCGAAATATTGATCACTCTCACACCTAATTACAGCAATTATGATCACAAAGATGAGCACTATCTGATCAAAAGACATGTTACAAATATCTTGTTAATGACATTATTCTCCTTTCTCTTTTTATATTGCAAATGGAATTGTGGAAATGAAACATTTCTAAACAGCAAAATGATAAAGGCAGTAAAACTGGTGTCTTAATTCACACAAGGATATTTATACATAAAAGTACTGCTATTCCTTCGACAAATACTACGTTATGATTATGTGCATATGCAAATCAAAATAAAGTTTTACACGGCATGGCTGGCTCATTTTCAAGTAGAATTTATTTAAATAAAAGTACACACAATTTGTTATTGTGTTATACTCTTGAGCAACAAGTCGGTCTTCTTGCCCACTATTCAGATCTTTGAGCTAAACTGGTATGTCCATCAATATTGATATCTACGTATATATACGTTTAATACACTTATCAAAAATACATTTAAGTAAATGTTGATATCTATATACGTTTAATACACTTATCAAATTACATACGGAAAAATGCACTTCTTGTACGTACAAATATTTTGTATAAAGTAAGTAGACGCTTATATCAGTAATATTCTTCACATTGATACACGTAAAGATCAGTGTGGTACCAACGCATTGTTTAAAGTTCACATTTTATAGAACAAATTTATTTCACTTAGTGTTTTCTTTCTAAAATTTAATTTCCCCCATATATCCAATTTTAAAGAGTACGTTGATAAACCTTACATACATAAACAAAAATAATTACATTTTTCCTTCTCCGATAAATCACACTAACATTAAAATGAATCAGAAATATACCTATATTATGTTTATCTTAAATGTGCCACGATACAGAACAGAACAGATAATTTATTAATGTCTCACTTTTGTACATGCTATTACATGGTCATATAATAAAAATATGATACAAGTAATAAAACATGCACAAAACCACTTAACTTAAGTCATGAGAGGCAATGTAAACATGTAGCTAAACATAAAACCATAAAACATAATCTTATAACATAATGTTTTAAACACGAAATATCTATGACATGGAAACCTGTACTTGTCTGAACAGAACATGTTTCCTTTTAACTAGAATGTCATGACAAGCTTTGGCACGATGTTTAATGATTTTTTTCAGCTGAAAGGATATGACAAAACTTATTTATCAATATATATGCCTAACTCTGGGTAAATTGCTTGTATTTTAGTAAATAAATCATGTCTAACATATGCATTAAGGTTATATTTCATACAAACATGAAACTCATCTTCTACTTTGTCTATACAATTAAAACAATATCTTTCAGTTGGTGACAATCCTTGATAGCGACTCGTCTCTATCTTCAGCTGTGCATGTGAATTTCGCTAGCGCACTCCTGTGGTTTCTGGGTACAACAATATTAGTGACGTAATATTCAGATTCATAGGTATATTTAAATAGTAAATAAGACCTTAAGTTTTTCCTCCGGTACTTATTATCAATACACAAATGCCAGTCACATGTATACTTATTATGTATATCAACCACATATTTATTAATATTTCGAACACTTTCACTGTATGCCCAGAGTTACTTTCTTATTAATTCTGTATCACCAGCATTTTTGTATTCTGATTTCGTGAAAGTACACAATCATACACTTTATTATAAGTCTTTTTGTCCATCTTTTATAACCTGAACCAGTGGGGCAGCACTGCTTTTCACTGTACAGTCCACTCCGACCCAAAGTAAGATTCTGCATACCCTGTGATGTACAACGTTTATACTGGAGAATCCAATGGTTCCCCACACAACGGCACCATAACTAATTGTGGACCAGACCATATTGTCATATAGTTTTGTATAAACTTCAGATGGCATTTCTTATAATGCTTTAAATTTTAATATAAAAAGTCCCAAAGCTCTCGTTGCTGGCTGAGCTTCGCTGTAATATTGTAATCTACGGTATCTAAGAACACTAGTCCTAAATACCTATAATCTGTTACACACTCAAGTTTTTTTCCGTCTTGCACGTTGTTTTGTTTCTAAAAGTCATGACTTTACTCGTATTTGTGTTATTTGTCATATGGTTAGTACTACATCGTGATGATGGGACGCCCAGTAGTTGCTGTAAGTCATTTTCCGACTCGGCTATCAAAATTAAATCATTTACGTAAAGTAGGTGGCAATTGTTACATAGCTCACATGCACCCCTATGTTTAAACGGTTCAAAAGTGTACTCAAATAATTCAACATGATGTTACACAATGTCATAGATAACACACAGTCCTGTTTCAAAATCGTATAGGCTGATATAGCAGGTTATTGTGACCTAACTATTCTCCTCATTCTCAATATTTGGAAACCTACAGTGTTGTAAATTCTGGAAATATTTCATTGCTTTTGTTTGCTTAACTCTCAGTGGATTTTATTTTTCTTTGCAGATACGAGATAATGATGATCTACAATCCCCATTCTCAATGTTTGGAAACCTACAGAGTTATAATTTCTGAAGAAAAAAAATTGTTGTTTTTGTGCTGAACCCTCGATGGCCGTTTCTGTCAAGATACGAGACAATATTACGAGAACAACATCTTAAATAATAAAACTGGGTCATAAACTGCAATTTCCATTTCAGGCTGATTTGAAATTCACAGACCAAAAAGGAACATGTAGTCAGAAGGTTTCTTATATACTCATACCAAACAGTCCTTGTATATTTCATTGTTCTTGTAAATTCAGTGTCTTACCAAACGAGTATTTATATCTATTTTAAACCCATTTTTAATTCGTCGTGTGCTAATAAATGGAGTACGTATCAGTCAGTAAGAGTATAATTTTAAATAAAACCAATCATTTTCAAGCGGGCCAAGCATGTGTATATAGTGTTGCCATGCACCGTAAACAATGCTAGTACATCAAATACTGAAGCAATCAGTTCTCGAAGTTGGTTTATGCATTGAGCGCTAAGTACAATGAAAATATACTAGTCCCATTTTTAACGACGAATTTGGTAAAACGCTTTGATAAGTAGGTTAAGGCTATCTTTTCTCAGTTTTCGTTTTACGGATCCTCCGATGAACAATTTATAATCTCGTTGCTTTTCTTTTCCCTGTGTAGTTATATCGAAGCTATAATGAAATTAAATCACAGTGGTCTACACAACTAAGTAACCATGGCTAATAAGATTGTTTGGTAGACTACTAGAAAATATGTTTTTGACTCATTGATGAATCTTCAGGTTGTTTAATGTTGCATTACTACCAAAAGTCAATGCAATGAATACAGAAAATAAGGTGAAATTATGTAAATTCAATCTTTTCTTTCTTTTGACGATATGCAAAAAATTGCTTCTGTATGTCAAGCGTAGTCAGACTGGCCCTCGAAATTCATGCATAATTATGAGCGTTTGTAACCAAACAGATGTCTGGTGAGTGCCCCCATGTCTAACCCGTGCACGGTAACATGGTTCGCTTTCAAAAGTTAAGACGTGTGTTTTATACTATTTGTGTCAGACACCTATTGGTCAAACAATCCCATAATCCCGGTAGGGACTTCGGATTTTTCATGTGAGGAAGCCTTCCAGCTGGCTTGCGGTAGGTCGGTGGTTCTACCCGGGTACCTCTGTGTACTCGGGGTCTTACTCCACCTGTAATTAGCTGGACGTCGCTATTTGATTGAAATACTATCGCAGCGACGGTAAACCCCCAATACAACAACAACAACAACAGACAATCCCATCACCTAAGCTACAAAAGTTCTTTACAGAAAATGAATTTATTTATTCACCAGTTGAATAATTTTATTTTTCATCGGAGAGTTGAACACTATTCTCCCAGATGAAGTGATGCGTGCACTTCTATTTTTAGATGGCTTGTTTTTATATTTATGTAAATTACTTAGTTTTTCCAGAACTTGTTAGAAACAGTCGAATTGATAGCCGTGAAATTCCGTACTTGTTGATACGATACGGTATTAGAGATAATCCGTACGTAATATACAGGATCAGGCGACTTTTTTTATGAACATTTTCTTTACCGAAGGTCCATAAAAAGTAAATGGCCATGGTTGGTTACGAACTGAGAATTTCAAAATTATCGAGTACTTCATCGAAAATCAATCTACAAAACATAAAACGGCATTTAAGACAATGAAATAGAAAAAATATTATGTTAGACAGTCTGGATTTTTCTTTTTCTTTGATCAAGTTGCATTGTGGTTATATTTTATTATAAAAACTAAATAGCATTACCAGAGATACTATACTATAAAATCTGATAGAAGAAGTGACTCTCACAGCGATAAAATATGATGTTGAGACGTCAGATAATGCCACAATTAGTTTGAATAAAGTGTTGTAAAACTTTAAATGTTTTAAATTTGACACTTGTCATAAAAATGCATATTTTTGCAAGCATACCTTTGATAATACTGTCAAAACCAATATGAAGATGTTGATGTGTATAAATACTGTGGTTCTATGTTTAACAAATGAAGATAATGAAACTCTTTCTTTTCTCCGTTGACCAAGTTTCACCCTGTGATGCAGTGACAATGGGAATTAGCTACAAACATGAACTGTTTGTCTGCCATATCGGTTTTTCTTTCTTTCTTTCTTTCTTTTTTTTTTTTTTTTTGAAATATTGATCACATATTTGTCTGATTACCGTGACTTTCTATTAATTAAGGATATGACTTATTGACATTATTTTACTTGAAATAATTACAGAAGACCACTTATTTTAGCGTTGTGTGAATATTTTATAAACGGTTAAAAATGAGATTAGGATATTGAAAGAAACTTTCTAAACACCTTAAATTTCCTTATCTAAAATCACGTTTAAAGAGTACTCGAATAATAAAGTAGTTAGTGCTTTTTCATGTGTATTCATCTTACATATGGTGGATTTCATTTTGACAAATTTGACATATTGCGTTATTTTATGAATAAGAACATATCCTAAGCTAAATTTAGTTGTAAATGATCTTACAGTCAAGGTACACACAGTTTATTCACAGTTTATCAAGTAAATGTAAATATTTGAATACAAAATATTTGAAAACAAGATCGTTTATTGAGTAATGATCTTGAACGATAGCAGGTGTTCACCTAGATCTCTGAAATTGAATATGAACACTCTGGTATGTATATCAATATTGATATCAATATGCATTGAATACATTTTCATTGTTAAAATATATCTATACGAAACATACAAATTTACAGCGCATTTATCACCACAGTCTCGAAATCTCGAATCCTGTACACTTAATAATTTACATCTTTTACCATCTTATATTTAACTGATTACAGAATTATTCACTAAGCACCCTGTTGTCTTGTAAATACTAGCTATATGATTATATTTTACTGTATAATAGCTCAACGATGCTTAAGAGCGTATGTAACAGTTTACCATTGCAATGTTTCGAACATGTAAAGCGTAAAATATTTCGGAATCACCAAATGTTTGGATATAAGGTGTCAGAAAAAGCAAAAAGGGTTGTTTCGCCAGTAAATGACATCTGTTTGTATTTATGATAATCCCTTTTCAGAAAGTTTGTCAATTTTTAATGAATTAGGTGTGTTTAACAGATTTAAACTTTGTTTTCTTTTGTAGCATTAGACATTTACCAGTAGTCCATAATTGGACTAAGTAACATTGACTTATTTCTAATTGTTTTGATCAAACAATCACTAAAGAATATTTACAATAAAAATGAAAAATATCTGTTTAATGGTTTTCTCTAAAAATACCTAATGCGAAACACTAATTTTTCCTTTAGAGGAATAGATTGTCATAGTTGTAAACGGATTACTATTCTGTTTCATAAATTGTATGGATATTTTAGTCACGGTTAAAATTGGTGATTCAAGCGCAACGTAACTATGAAGAAGAATATGTACATTAAAAGCGTTAATGGTTGTAATTAAAACGTCAGCGTATCAAATTCCACTTTATTCGTTGGCGCATTATCGCTAGCATGTTATTTTACAAGGGTCCCCCAGCAGATATTAAGCTAGTCAAACTTGAGACTATAGCTCAGAGTTCATTCACACGCAATCAGTTTTGACTCTTCTGGGAAATTCATTATTTCATGAAATTGTCCATTTAAGCTTTTGATATTGAAGGTTTTTAACACTATGTCAGCCTTACTATGCAAAGAATTCAATCAAAAATGAGATATTTTTGGGAATGAAAATCTTTTTGCGATTCGCAAAATGCAATACTAGGGATTAGTGGCAAACGCAATGTGACATGCTGTAACAAAAGACAGGGACGGTTACACATTTATAGAATAAATCAGCTGGAAACAAGGCTCATGTTAATGTATCGCACTGTATCATTGTCTAATACGATAAAACCATTTAATAGTGATGTGTTTCCTGCTTAAATGATTTTGAAAACATTGTCATTTCTTTCAGATGACCATAAAACAGCAGTGGCAAATGGCACAGCTATTCCAAAAATATGTTACAATTAAACAGTTAAAGAACGCAACGATAAAATACCTTCTAGTCAATAGTTGGGGGAGGTGGGAATTGCTAGGTATTGAATTAAGCGTCATGGAATATATTTAATATATATAAAATGACGTATAACATTTACTTTCTCACAGTTAACAGTCGCCTGTTTTTGTTGTGGTCTTTCTCAGTAAAGCAAACTATTTTTATCCAGCATTGCACCAGGAAATATTTCTATACAAGAATGTAATTTTTTTCAAGTTCAAATATTGTATGCAAATGTACATATTATCAAATGTTAACTGAAGCAAAAACACATGAATGGAGAAATATTGACCGTATAATAATAGAAGACATTTTGTTACCCTTTTTTATATGTCTGTTTTATTTGAATTATTTTCGTAAGACGCGTGTCTATTGATCTGAGTCACGAAAGACACAATATCACCGATCTGATTTGAAATAGATTCAATTATGTTTTGAAAATCAAAATCAAGTTTTACTGAAGCCTTGAAGCATATCATTAAATGATAGTCAACATCGCCTAGATATTGCTGTAACATGCATGTATATAATTATTTGTACATCTGTAATATGTAAGAAAAACCTGAAGAATATTAGAGGATTCCTAATGAGGAATAGCTTGATTCAAATTCCGCTATATTTGTATTCCGTGATTTTTCAGTATTCTAATATCTTGCACAGAAAATAATGATGGTTATTACCCTAGTTTTATGTTTTTCAACGTTGATTTATTTGATGTTCGGCACGATGATGGAATTTTAGATGAAAACTCTTTATCACTTTAGGAAGTCTCCGTCTCCGTAAATCAGGAGAAATTTTAACTTGAGACAAAAATGGTATAATATTTATTGCTTTATGAAAACCTTTTTAATCAGATTTGAAGGTATAATTTCTCTCTTGGTTCGATTTAATTTGAATAAACCAATTCATTTTCAAACTATTGATACAACTCTGAGTCCATTTAAAAAGGGAGAAAAATAAAGAAAGTATGATGAAATAGCTGGTGTTAAGCTGGTGTTACAAGGTTAATAATGGCATGGATATAGAAATTACAATGATGTAACTGAAATGTCACCATTAATTAAACGTTAATCTAGATCCTTTATTTGAAAGGTCGTGTATTGTAAAATTATTGCAATTCCAAAGATTTGTATTGAAGATATATTTATAACATTACAATCTAAATTTAAAAAATGTTGCAACTCAGATATCATGTCTCAGAGCACATGTTAGGCACCAAAGCACTAGGTGACAAATGATTCTAAAACTATTTTCATCATTAATCATCATTAATACAAAAACAATTATTTCTGGAAAGACGTAATCCGATAGCATTTGCAATAGTTTGTCAATAGTTACAGTAAATATTACCACTAAAGTAAAATAAACGAGCATGTCTGCGAGTTTTGAAAACAAATAACATAAAAATAAATAAGAGACGATCAACGCACATACACGTAAAATACAAAGAAGTGTATAAACTGTATATCACATGCACATTCATTTGAAAAATTGTAAGAAAACATTGGATTTTCTACGACATTGCCGAAATCGAATCTTAATTGTGTTCCTACACTGTTATTTCATTGCCAAAGGAATTATGCCAATTAATGTTTGAAAGCTGCACGCAAGGTCCAATTCTAAAATAAAAAATGAGCAATTCCATCATGCAGCAATTGATTAAACTTTCATTTCGTAACAGTGCCTCTTTCCGACTCTAGAAAGATGCAATACTTTATGAGGTCAGTAAATGTCTCTGGGACAAAACATAGCATAAACATAACAGAATATATGTAAAATTGTAAAAATATAGTAAAAATATAGCCGCTATTTGGAAAGCTATAAGCAAAGATGTGAAGTAAATACACATATTTAGACAAAAACTGAAGCAATTAATCGAGAATAATTTAAAGGAGGCAAAATAATATTAATAGTGACGAATGAGAAATCAGGTATTATATGCGTATACAGTTATTGAATTGTTATACATGATTTGACACCATTTGCTTTGATACCATTTGCTCTAAAAATATACCATTAGCATGACCTTAACATAGATAAATTAGGTATAACTATATGAATTACCAGTTATAATATATTGCAACATGTAAAAAAGATAAAATATCCAAGTCTCATAACAAATGAACAGTAAGTATCTTTTTATCTGAACATTTTTTATTACGTGCATCAGGCATAAGACCGAATGGTAATTTTAGTAACTAAAAGCGAAACTTTAAAAATAACATTTCACCAATATAAAGAAATTTTATTCTTCCGGAAAGTTTAAAGATTGTTTTTACAGCTGCCAAATATTAAAG
>CM037783.1:53365469-53415469 GCA_021229015.1 Solen grandis
TGATGTTTCTAAATCTCATGGGACCAGACGGATTCTACATACACACGGTCAGTCAACTTTACTTGGTCCCAAATTCAGACAGGCACGATGCTTTTCATGTCAGTAAAGCGTGAAATGCTAAACATGAGATATTTTATTTGCTGACATAGTTTGAAGTCGAAGCAGTCTGAACATATAATATTTATCGCATGCATGCACTGTCAATGGTTTGAACGTTTTACGCGATTAAGAACTATCAACATGCAAGTACGCGAGTCATTTCAGGATTAAATGGATTTACTCAGCGCTATTAACAATGTAACTGCAATAACTGGCTTTAATTACGCTTTAATCTTAACTACCTCGCTAGAAAAAAGACAAGGTAAAATTATATTTGCACTTACTATGGTTCAGAGGTGGTTATTATTAGTAAAACCTGATATTTCTACAGTACACTTGTGTATAATGAAGTGTTGAAAGAATGTCTGTTGCGTATCAATTATTTCACTTCAACGAAATCCGCGTGATATTACCCCCAATTTTGTGAGCAACCGTGTTTTATTGCACGCTGGTGAATTGTTACGATAACAATAAGATTTTGATATATTTTTATACAGCTTTTTTCAGGCAATGTGATTTAAATCTGCATTCGAATTTCTTATTCGTAGGATAATTTCCTGATTTTCAAACATGACAATTAACCATCATTGCTATAGGAATCAGAGATTTTTGTTATAGCGAAACTCTAATACTGAATGATTGGGACAATCTGTTTTTATGGAATATTTGATCATGATAAATAATGGATCTTATAATGACATTGTGTAATTAAAAATGATTCTAAATGATTCTAAAAGTAGTCAAAAATCCTTTTTGTTTTGTAATTACATGGATGACTGGTGTGAAATGAATAATTCCATGTCATTTAAGCTTACATGTTTAAAATGTATTAAGGACAGTGGATGGGGTGTTCTTGACATTGGTAAGACATTCGCACCTTATTTAAGCGACATATTTATTATTTAAGCTAATCATTCATAAATCAAAATGATGATTTCACAGATCTATTTTATAAGTAGGCCAATGAATGGTTATCTATTTAGTCAGATATGTACTATGCTGATTTGCAAAATCTCATCCCCCCCTATCTTTCCCGCCGGTATTTCTGAACATCAAGTTATATGTATATAATATGAATATGTATAGAAAATAAGCATACATAATATCTCATGGCGTAGAAATTTGTTTTAGACGAATTCAGTGTTAAACGATAACAAGTGATTATTTTACATTTAACTTAGAAAACATTTTAGAGCAAACAAGAAATATCTTTAAAAAATGATATTCTGTGTAAGAGATAAAAAAGATATGAAAGTTAAAGAAAAGAAGTAAATGTGTTACAATATAATATATTTAAAATGATAATTCTAGCAAGTTTTTTTAAAGTAATGTTAGAAAACTTATTTGTCGCTTAATTTAGGAGATGTAATATACTAGTCATTGAAAACAAAAATAAGAAAGAAACGGAAAAAATGTAATATAAACGAAATATAAAAATGTTACGTCAGTGTGATTTGATCTCGGAGCATTTCGTTTAACTGAAGAGCCATTCACCGCCACGGAGGCTGTTACTATAAATAGTTTACGGGTAAATATCTTTTCTGAAGACTCACAACTGTTTACTTTTTCAACTGAGTGTTTTTTTATGTTTGAATTTTCAACTGGATGTTTTTTTTTTATGTTTAAATAGGTAGATTAAATTGCTATTTGCCAATTGTCAAACATGCAGAAAGATATGCCCCCTAAAGCACCTATTTTATGATGAAATGAGTGCTTTTTCTAACTCTTCGGTTGTTAACCAAAATTAGATTGGTTCAAAAAATAGGTCAAAATCCGTTTTATACAGCTTACGCCGAAAAAGATTTGTACTGATTTTCCCTATATTATATATTTTCTTAAGCTTCACATCAAATTCAATATTTATTTATCCTTATGATGCATATAATACATGAAGGATAAAACGTAGACGTACCTATTTCATCAATGGGAGATTCGTTGTGGGACTTTTGGTCGAAAAACATGGTGATGAAGATTTTAATACGAACCGGATCGTTTTTGTTTTTTTTTTGTTTACAGAAAGAGAGAGAGAGAGGGGGGGGGGGGGGGGGGGGGGGGGGCGGAGCCACGAAATCCTTACCCTGATTCGGTGATGGCGCCATACGTGCCACGTGGTACCGCAAACACCTGCTTCGCGGATACCGTATTCTATATCTTATTGATTTCGACAAAGTGCCGAAATTATTTGCCACCAACATTGACGAGGGAGAGGGTTTTATTTTTATTTTATTTTTATTTTTCAACTTCTATCGATAATCCGTGAACGAGCTGTTTTAATATTAGTTACTCCTGGGTGCGATTTAAAAAAGTTAAGATAATTACAAAGAGTAACTATGAATGATAAGTTGAATCATAGTTCCCTGCCAGATATAAGTATTTCTCATGCAGACTGTGTAAAATCAGAATATTTTATGAGCAAAGAGAGGAGACCCTTATCAGAAAGTTCCTGCGTCAAAATGTGTCTATAAAGACTTAGTAAAGATAAATAAGACTTAGTAAAGACTAATGTGTGCGCTATAGACTGATATGCCGCCCTAAATGAAGGTTTTATTGTTTATGAGGCTGTTCTTTGAATCAGTATTTTACATATTACATATGCTCATAAGAAACACACAAGTGTGAATATGAAAAGTAACCAACGCCTTTAAGAACGCCGCGTTCCAATTGACATTTTCAAACTTAATACAGTACTTGATAGGAAAGCAATTTGATTTGAATGGGGCGTGAATTAGACTATTTTTTATTAGGACCACAGGCCGTCAGGGACGGGGGAAATTTCAACCTTCTGTACGTCTGTGACAAATTGTTAGCATCGCTAACACATGTCTTGAGCGAGTTTGGTGATCAACAGTAGAAGATCATTCTGTTGATGAAGATCTCCGTGTGTAGATCGAAAGCTGCAGGTTAGTTTTCACGATTAATTTTGTTGGATTATAAAAAGTTTAATATTTATGAATTATTGATACATTTCTATAATAAGGTACTCAGCGATTACAGACAAAATAAAGGTGGAGTATTTTTGTATTGTTAGTTGTTTTGTGACTGACAAAATAAATAATGAGCAATACAATAAATATTGCATTTTTAATTTATTTTGATTAGTTTTACAGACCTAGGCTAAGTCGGATTAGTCTCTTCTATATAAATTGCATCTACGCTGTCTGTAAATCAAATTAAAAGTTGATGACCTCACCATTGATGTGCAGTATGCTTTTCACCAGTATGCATTATCAAACGATTGCAAGGTGTGTGCGTGTAAAGTTTAATTCCGATGATCTTGGAGGTTTTTGTCTATCTGAGGTATTAAATCAAGTCATTTGTCTGTAAATTAAAACTTGAATCGAGCGGTTTATGTCGCATCAGGCGCTTTTCATCCAGTGAGTTTTGATAATTGTGTTGTAAAATCAGGACTATAGCTGGAAATTTTATTTTTATGCAACCCTTTACAAAACTCTGAAAGATTTATGATGAAGCAGACCAGACGAAGCTAGAATGTGTCTGGGGATAATGAATAGCTAGACTGTTATAATCTAATGTTTTAAGTAATATTATAACAAAGCAATAATGACTACATACGCCGCTATCAGAAACACTGAGAGTGATTAATACAAGTTGTGAGAATCAGTTTCATAATCGATGTAAAATAAATAAACTTTAAACTTGTTCAGGTTTTTCTTAACAGGTCCTCCGCTGAAAAATGAAATAAGTTTAATGAGCCTTTTCATCCACGAAGAAGCTACCATGAAAATAAATCACAGGAGAAGGGATATTTGAATTGTTTTGAGAATTAAATCTTTTGTAGATGTTTTTTTATTTTTATTTTAGTGGTCTAGCGGCTAGGACACGTGATTATCATGTACTTGTTTTATTTTATGAAATGGTAGTTATTTAAGAATTGGCATGTTGAGTCTTTGTTGTACCTCTTAACTTTTGTATATATGGAGCAATTCATGTCACTTATATACTACTCAAAGTTTGCTAAGCACCATATATCATGTGCCACTGTGAATTTGAAATTGCAATGACCTCTGTTATATTTGTCCATATCTCTTAAAAATTTCACAACCATCTTTTAAAAAAATATAAAATTTTAATTTTGAGAAAACAACAACAAAGCAAATATTTCTATTTAAAAAAATAACATCATTCATAAATTTTCAATTTACATTTACTTCAATATTATCTAAAATATAGAGTTGTATTTTCCAACTTAAAATGTTATTGTGGAATTGTTAAATAACGTTGACAATATTGATTCTTATCAATTAAAAAACTCACTTACAAAAAGAAAAACTGCTGTAATGATTGTTCTAAAGATCCATTACTTTCAAATGACAAAAAGTGTCCATTTTAGTACTAAAGTAATTTTTCCAAGTTTGGGTTGAAAAGTTTTTTTTTCTGAGTATACTTTTGGTGCTAAGTAAACTTTGAGTAGTATACGTGTATCGTTAAAGGCAGCATAGATTTTTATTTTTGGATAATGCTGTTGCCTAGTACTAACATATGTTTCTGTTTCTTTGGATATAAAGGTTGTGGTTTTGAATAAAGATGGGGTAATACTCTTTTATAACGTACATCTCAGCTGCGAAGTGCTGGTCCACCTGTTATGAATAGTGTCATTATAAGTATATAATGCGGCGCCATGTGTATTATTTCCCATGTTGGCTTGCTAATTCAACGTTATGTAACGTCATTTTAGACCATATTGTTGTTGTTGACTTTGACGTTATACATGAAATTATTAAACACAGCGCGAAATACTAACCACTAAATTTGGTGCCGTGACTAAAAGAAATAAGCATGTTAAAATCCTTCAAACCGTCCAACTAATGCACAGCAAGATATTCAGAGTTTTAGCCACAACGTATCTCTGACCATTTGTCGTCCAAATCCGCCCCGAGTGAAACAGCCAGCTCATCACAATTTTTTGTTTGCCGAAGTTCAATTTACCAGTCTTTTCAGGCTTATATAAAATAGTTCCTCTATACCTTCAATAGGCCATAATTTGTTTTGGGAATTAGGTTCTTCTCTAATAGCAATTATACATGCACATTTAGACAAACTTGTCCCTCTCGATCATTCAATCCTTCAACAGGATAAACTTTTTTGTGAAAGAATAATTTAATATTGCCAAATTATTTAGCTCTTTAGTTACTCCTACCTTTGCATTGCAAGGAAAGGTGTTAAGTGCACGATAGCTTCATAGAACTAGTTCTTTAAGGCATATATTGTTTCTGTCTGCTGGTAAGATGTAAGGAGTGTTTCTGTATTCTGTACATGTATATTCATATATATTATTCAATAGGCGAAGGAGTCTGTATATGAAAATTACTCTAATTGGCATTTCATTTGCATCAAAAGTTGATTGAAACAATGTTTATTTGGCCAAGTTAATTTTCACCTTAGTTTTCAAGAACTATATGACAAATTAATTTACTTTAATATTTGTTTTGCATTTTTACCCGTTTTCTCTATTTTGATGTTTTGTGATTTATGCTCTTTCCAAGAAATCTAATATATATGTACATATTATGAACTTGAGAGAAAGATACCAACAACCTAAGCAAGAAATGTTTCACTTTCCTGCTGGGATGTTTATCAATATTCATAGTTTAAGACTCCACCATTGCCTCGTTAAAATACTAAAGATAAGTTTATTGTTTATGGACGTTGAGGCTCTGTTTTGCTAAAAATAGAAACGTCATGTTATCTTTTTCCCTATCTTTATCATTTATTTCAACAATACATGTATCTGTTTGCATGATGGATGCTTTCGTGTATGGGTGCCTGCCTATGTGTATATTTGAATTATTGTTCATAACAAAGCCTCGGGCAAGAAATTTTCATGCCATATCTTATGAACATGACTCTGTATATAGTAATGAGAAATTTCGCAAATAAGTTTAACGTCATTCATGAATAACATAATAATTAAAAAGAAAATATTGTATTTCAGTTGCAATGCTTAAGTTTGTTACTATATATTTTGGTCTCATTACATTTGGTGTAAAATCAGTCCCATACAAAACAATATTTACTTTATTGCGGTAATTTATTAATTTATGACTGTGATTGTCATTTAACTAGACGGGTAACACAAACTGTCCTTTTAAATCATATGGAAGCATAAC
Organism: Solen grandis; assembly: GCA_021229015.1. Taxonomy (NCBI): domain Eukaryota; kingdom Metazoa; phylum Mollusca; class Bivalvia; order Adapedonta; family Solenidae; genus Solen; species Solen grandis. The sequence continues at coordinate 53,371,697 of CM037783.1, forward strand.
TGTGAGTATTGTGTCAAACGATGTAAATACTGTTCTTTGGATAGATAGACGGGTTGCACGTAGGTGAGCTGTAATCAGTGTTAACATACTTCATGTGTGCTGACAGACCAACAAATCTTAAGAGAATAGTGGTTTCGTCACCTGTGCAAAGTCCAATCTCCAGCTTTGAAGCGTTGAAACAAAGATTTAAAACATGTATATAATATTTATTTATAGATGTTTTTTGAAATGAATTAATTACGAAACTAAAACGCATAGGACTGATAAAAAGAGAGTTTACCATGGATTTGGTTGAAAAATAAAAGCCTTTTGCATGGTTATCCATGCTTCGATGAAAATACGTATTATCAAACGATTGAAAAAAATATAAAGATAAAAAACAATTATTATTTCAATGGAAAAAAAGACATTTAAAAAGAGATAGAAAGAATCTGACTTAATACACCTCTTTTGATTGTTTTTACTTTTTACTTTTATTTCTTTTTAGTTTAGCTCGGTCACCACAAGGCTGAACTTAACACTTAAATGTTATATTGTTTTATTTGTAAATAAATAATTACAATAATTTTATATGTCAGACTAACCTTTTCTATGTTTAAATTAATTTCTCGTTGTTGTTTTTTTTTTCTATGGTCAAGTGCATCTTGCTACACTTTGATAAGCATTTGTTAACAATAACAATGGTAGATAGGGGTCATTTCAAGTATATATTTTAGGGTGTGAAAAAGAAAGCACTCACAACCGCAATGCCCCAAACCGTGATTCCTAAATGAACTTCTTCAATAACTCCATTTTTTTCTGGTTCTGATTTAAGATACTCACCTAATTTATGAAACAAAAAACAACTTTTTATATTTGCCTCGTTTCTGCACCACATTAGAAAATATCACTATCCGGAATCATTCATTGAAATAATTTAACAGCTACATCAAACCTTCTCTTTGACATGGTCCTTGTCTTCCGTGACAGATGCATTTGATCATAGCGTGATATTTTATTTAGTTTTGCAAAGCAAGAATTAATGTCACAATATAGAGATTACAGAGATACAGAAGCATTCCTCTACTGGCATTCATTTCTGCTTCCCTTCTAAAGTCGTGTCTGTAATTAATGCTTTACCATATATGTTATAGACAGTATTTAAGATAACAACTTAAAACAACTTAAAATAAATTCCAAGTATATGAAAAATATTTGTCAGATATTTTCTTCAGTGACCCTTGGACATTGATACAAATTATGTACAAGACTTATTCGGAAATTATTGAGACAGTTTTTTTTTATAAGTAACGCTCTGAACAAATATAACAAATATGAGACAGTTAAAATATAATTCATGTTTAGATATTGTTAGGTTAGGTTATAACGTCAAAATTGGAAAGTACGGAAGTAACTCCGCTGTTTACGAGTTACAATACTGTAGAAATAGCAAAATGGCGTTGATTAAACTGATGTTAAGGTATCGATGCGAAGTTGACATCATCCTGATAATATGTAAAATTATTCGCTTAATAGATTCGCAATCTGAACACCTTAATCAGGTGTTGGGGTAGACGAAATCGCAGCGTCAATTTCGAATTTGACGCCAAGGCGGAGCAGAAGCTAATATGAAAGCTTTTGTTGAATGGGGAAAGTCATGAATTGGAAGAAAGACACAGTTGGAAATGGCAAAGAGTGGAAGTGTTTCTCAGGTTATAGCATCTTTATTGCACAGGCGATTTTCGAAGGCCTGACTCTTCCTTACATCCTTAAAGGAGACAAGATGAATAACTATAACAAATTAAGTTCCGATGGGCTGCGTTTTTTTTTTTTTTTTTTTTTTTTTTTTCGTGTTTTATACATTTTGAGTAGTTGAAGATTGAACAACTTTAGTTTAAGTTGTCAACCTTTTTTGCAATGATCTTTGTGAATGTATGAGTAACTTCCAACCAAGCTTAAAGCTTACTGAGATCATGTCCATGTGATTCTAAAGGATGTTGGAACTATATGGGCGTCATTAAGAAATAGATATTCTGCGATTTGTATTCTCCCTAGTTTCTTTGATATTCAAGTTTTCTCAATAATTTCCGAACAAAATCCTAGTTTATATTTTCTGTTCATGGTAAGACATGGTATTACTCGAACTGCAACTCCAATCTTATGTAATCTGTTCATTGTATCTCTCTACTGATTTAGATTTTAGAGTTTTACAGCCACAGCCGTATAAAATGCCCTCACCATTGATCCTTCTTGAGAAATTTGAGAAATGCTCTGGGGACATTTGGATACCTAAATCTTGTTAAGATGCAAAATACTTGTGAAATACTTTTTTGTAATTTAAATATTTAGTGCTAATACTACATTCCGTTTGCAGGAGTAAAATGGGTTGCTATTCTGTGTTATAAATGACATGGATATTTTGTTCAAGGTCAAGCGTAAAGTAACTGTTGAAGAAAAGTATGTTCACAAAATATGATACATTAAAAACATTAATAGTCATAATTAAAACATCTATGTAACACGTTCAACTAAAATCGTAACCACATAATCGCATGGCATGAAAACACTATTGAACGCGGAGTGATAAAATTGTAACAAACTCGACACGGCCAATGATTGAACCTGGTCCGCCGGCGTGCAAGCCCAATGCTCTAACCACTGAGCCAGAGACTCTGCTCCCTGACGCATTTGTCAGAGATTGTATTTATACCTGTGACGAGGCCTCGTCACAAAATTACATGTATATCAGTTTGATTAAACGGGGATATGAGAGTCGGCTGCCCAAAGACTGCGGCTTACGAGGACATTCTGAAAATAGTTTGGTTTGACTTCCTTTGATCCCGAGCACATCATCTACTTTGTTTCCCAATACACATTTTTAGAATAAATCAGCTGGAAACCAGGCTCATGTAAAAGAAACACACTACATAATAGTCTAATAATTTATACAATTTGAAAGTAGTGAATTAACTGCTAAAATAACTTTGAAAACATTCATCGCCTTTAATTAATTAAAAAACATTATTAAAGCTTAATTTCAGAAATCACTTTAATTTGGATGATTTGTAACCATAGATTCATTTAATAAGAAAGGTCTTCGATCAAACTAACTTTTTAGAATAAGATTAACTATTTTAATCAGCATATTGACTGATTTTGAGTATTGATTGTAATGTACACTTATCCTCCTTAAACATGTATTTGTGTTTAATTTAAATCATTGACCAGGTACTGGTCCATACAATTCAGATTTCTTTCCGATGACCATGAAACAACACAGCTATTCAAAAATATGTTTCAATTAAACAGTTAAAGTACGCCACAATAAAATATATCTTAAACAACAGTTGGGGGAGGCAATATGACTAGGTAATGACTTTATCGTCATAGATTACATTTACATTTAATTTGACGTATAACGTTAAGTCACAGTAAATAGCCGTCTGATTTTGTCTTTCTAAGTAAAGATATTTTTTCATCCAGTATATTTCTATACAAAGAAGTTATTTACGAAAAGAAAGGCTAAACATTTTTATATATATTATACAGAAACAAAACTTCAGAGAGGAAATACATATTCTTCTACTTTCTCAAAGTTTTAACATATTCATTGCTCACAGTTTGTTTTGCTACACCGGTAAAATATTCTCATATTTTACCTGTAGCTTTGAACTTTAAACTGTTACAATGATTGTTTTTCCATTATTAAATAAGGAAATGAAGGCATTGATATGTTTATATTATGCCTTAATTAAGCATTTCTTCGTTCATGCTTTCTTTCATCATTTCGTCTTAGCCACGTGATGCATTCATACTCTATCTGTCATAGATACGTGTAATAAAAACATCCGGGTATCATGCATATTTAGCGTGTCTCCAATTCACACATTGCGCAATAATCGCTATTCGCATTAAACTAGTCACGTGGTATGTCTGTTACCCCTGTCCCGGGTAGACGAAATTTTTTTATTGTGAAAAAGTAAAATTGGAATTTTGGCTTTCAAAGAGGAAGGACCCCTAAATAAGGAATTCCTAACAAAACATACATGATCATACTTAATACTATATTTACTGTGATTTTACGGACATTTATATGGATAACCATCACTATTGTTATTTTGATACTACTGTTTTTTCACTGACTACATTATTGTTATTAAATGAATTTGGGGATTGCCACAGAAAGGCATTTTATACGGCTTTGGTCATAAGTCTAAGCAACAATTTCGTGCATAGCATGCGTGCCTTTAACTGCTTATCTGTCAGCATATAGGAAGTCCGTCTAGCACATACCTTTCTCATTTTCAAATTACGTTTGAGATTTGTATGAGCTGCTGCTAATGAGATGCTTACATCACTAGCTATTTGCCTAGTGGTGTATGTCACATCAGTATCTTTTTTTACTCTGGCAACTTTTTTGCAGACTTGGCTGTTTCAGTCGACAGTCATGTGGTGCATCTTCTGTTGAAACTAACCCACATTTGAATTTCTTAAACAAATAGCTGTCGATAAACCCTTAAACAGAAAATATTTCATCAAGTATGTCTTTTCACATTACGCCTAGAATACAACGATTTTAATATACGAGGATCGTCCTTTGATCTTCTACCAACCATCTTGTAAACACAAGTAGGCAATGTTTTGAGTGCGATAGATACGTTTAAATGGGCGTGGTATCAATTTAAAGATAACTTCATGTACTCAACAATTCATTCGAAACACTTCGCCAATTCTTACGAAATAGATCAAGCCTTATATCCGAGCACCGACGAATATGGCCGAGTATTTACGATTGCTCAATAATATTTCCTCGTATTACGTTCTAGATGCATTCCTATTTCATATATATAATTTGAACTTTCCACGTATTGTGGTGGTGCACATTAACGTATATTAACTAGCGGCTGTAAAATTACGCAATCCAAGAGTGATATGGTTTTAAAATACCAACATACAATAACTTCAATATGCATTAAAATTCTCTGCAAAAAACAACAACAACACACCACCAAAAAAGAACATTTTCTTTATTCCCGTTTCAGAATTCAACTGCTTCTTTTGAGGTTTTCGTCCAAATATATCTAAGAGTAAAAGTGTATATAAATTGAACTAACAGGAAGAAAAGTTTTTAACGATCGATTTGTCAAGGGCGATAAAATAGATAATTTAAAAAAAATTTAAATTTAAAAAAATTTAGTATTTTCGGGAATTTTTTTTCTTTCGATAATAAAGAATTGTGAGTACGGGAGTGTCTGATTTGATGTAGAGGTTGTTTGAACCGAGTGTCATTATTCATTTAAAAAGTCGTCAGAAACATTGTGTTTTTTACTCCGACATTGCTAGAGCCAAACTTCAATTTTCTCACACTGGTATTTCATTGCCAAATGTTATGTTTAATAGCTGCGTGCATGGAACAATTTTAAAACAAAATCGAACAATTTCACCACGCAGTAATTAATTAACCTTTCATTTCATAACCATGCCTCTTTCTGAGCCTAAAAAGTGTAATTTATTTCCGGGTCAGGTAGTAAATATCTCATCTATGTACAAAACATAATCATAATAAGAAAAACTATGGTGGCATATTTCTGCCAGCCACTTATCCACTTAGCTATGTCGAAACTTTTCTGAAAAATTGTTCACAATATTCAGTTATGGTATCAAGTTTTTATACGTACTATAAAGCCTTTTATCTGTTTTCTTTTGAAAAGCTGCAAGAGACAATATAATCACATCCATTCACGCAATTTATGAGAGAAAGCATAACAATAATGATCAGAGAAAACACACACTCTTAGCAAGCGAGAATATTTAAATAAAGCAAAATAACAGTGTTGATAGTGATTAATGAGAAATCAGGTGTTATATGCGTGAACAGTTATGTAATTGTTTTAATTACGATATGACACCATTTGAACGCCGGAATTTCCTAATAAGTACCCAAACACAGATAAATCATGAAAAGCTACATTAATTACCAGTTAGAATATATTACAAGATATAAAGGATTCAGATGTCATATCTAATTATCCCAAAACGTGAGCTGTAAGTATCTTTATATTTTGAACATATTTATCACGTGCATCAGGCATAAAACCGAACGGTATCTTTGGTTAATACGTCTAACCCCAAAGGTAAGTGTAATTACATATAACTAGACAGAATGGAAATACGAGTATCATTCCCAATTGAATTATGCTGAGATTTGACGACTGGGGAGTTCTGCAGTAGAGAGCATATTATATAAATTTAAAAATATATGGGTGTCCTTCAGACAACCTGCCTGATGAATACTCTAACATAATTTGACAATGGTCTCAAAAAAAGACGAGGAACGATTGGTGAATAACCATGATGAATTCACCAAAACAGTGGCATAGTCTAACCCTCACGACACCTTGATATAAATCATGAGAGGCACTAAAAGAACTGAACTTAAACAAGCCTTAATTGGACCTCTACTAAATCCGTCACAATGTTCGGATACCACCTATTTGTGACGAAGATCATCCGTTAGATTGCAGTTAATACTTCACCTACAGAGACTAGAAGTACGACCCGAGCACTTATGCATGTAGTTTACAAATATTACGGAACGATTTAATCAGTTGTTTTATTTCCCGTTTATTTTTTTTCTACCAAAGCTGACATGGGGCATGAAAGGTACATATACGTTCCGTTAAGGTATTTGATTCGTCCTAAGGATGCATGGTAATCTGTATTTTTCTACCAAAGCTGACATGGGGCTTTTTTGACTGTGGTGTTCGTCCTTCGTTAAGTAATCTAGAATACGGTATTTATGTAAAACAAAATGATACGCCTCGGGATATGGTGTACGCTTTCCAACATATTTTAACTAAACTAGAAAAAGTCCTGCGAAATCGTGGGAATGTTTTGTTTTTTTTTTGTTTTTTTTGTTTTTTTTTACTGTTGGGATTCGTCTGAATAGATATGTTATATCATGCCCAGTGCCCAACGGCCTTGATGGCGCTAAGCTGTGAAGCCGAGGGTTGTTGATTTGACCTCCAGTAGGATCGGGCAAAGTCTCCGTGATGAATGGTTTACAATTTCTTTCTGATGATAATGCGTATTCCATCGATGTTCTTAGTTAGCTACATACACATGCGTGCTAAAGTTTCAGTACTGACAGAATCCCAGGAAGGAGTTGTTAGGTGAACTTGCTATATAACTACAAAATAATTAAATATAACGTTTAACACACAATGTTGTAAAAATTAAATTTTATTTGTTATTTTACTAGGGTGGATAAAAATTGCAGCATTGGAATACAGCGCAGAATGAACTAATTAATATAAACTTTCCAATTGCTTTGAATAATAAAAGTGGTATTGCTACCTGCGCAGCAGAATCAAAGGGGTTTGACACAAAGGTAGACTCCCGCCGCCCCTTTGTGTCAAATATTGGTTTGGCGTTGAGCCGGGTACGAATGACACCAAGGGAACCTATCAATACTGCACACAGCTATGAAATTGTCTTAGCCTAAGGCAATATACCATGAATACGTGAGCATCGTGCCAGACAACAGCGTCTTCCATCCGAACGTTCGTATAAACGCCACACAAATATATCTGATAGTTCTCAAAAATAAAAAAATAGGACCCGTGTAGTTAAAATGGGGACACAAAACCGATTTTTTTAAACACTCTTTTTAAATGGCTGCGAGGTTAATCGAGGTTACCGTATTTTCGAACACTACGAAGAACCAATTATATACCAAACGGTGTTCCCCAGAAATGTTACTAATTTTAGATTTGTCCAGTTTTGATGGATTCACCATGAATTATCGCAAACTGTGCAATTTTAATTATTTTAAACACAAATAACACAGCTATTGAATGGTTACTGAATAACCGTGATATTCTGTATACATAGTGTTGTTTCGTGACGGCGCCAAATCCGACACAAAAATCAGCTCGTTCTTTAAGTAATATAAATATTGAGAGAAATTGCCGGGACTATTTTTTTTAAAAAAGCCATGTGTTAGTAACATAATAACTATTCATATGACCACATATAAAATAAATGAAATATAATTTATTCAACACATGGGTAGCCTATATAAAAAATAAGCCCCTTTAGCATTAGTTGAAGCAAATAATGTATATGTCACTACAAGTTTTACTAAAATTTCCTGCTGTATAATAAAGTAACCACATTCCATTTATATAATCTTTATGTTTAATTCTTAAGAAATTATTCATTTAACACCAGCCAATTTTGCAATTATAAAACAAACGTTAATTAATAACTAATTCTTAAAAAAACATGTAATTTACATAATATGCCTATAAGAACCATTATCGGTCATGATCCGACATTCCTTCCGAAAAAAATGCTCCAGTACAGTGGTATTGGAGTGTTGTTGTAACAAATCAATATCCAAGGTTACTAGAGCAATGATGTTTCACTGTTGCTTTTTTATATCAAGCCCCATGGGCCAGTGGTAACATACCCGACAATGTATCAGAAGATTGTAGGTTCGAAAACCGTTGGGGAATAGGATTTATCATGACCTTCCAGTGGCAAAAGGTACTGGTTCAACCCATGACACGTCGAGAGAGATACTTATAAGCTATAAGACATTGTTTCCCATTCCACATATGATAAATAAGTGTAAAGATAAATCAGTCAAATACCCTTCTGTTGGAGAATTTAGTGTCGAATTTTGCAACATCCAAGTTGTATGAAAATAGATTATCATCTAAATAATATCGTAAAAATTCACTGGCGTGCAATAAGACATGATTTCCTCACGCAATTGGAAGTAATATCACGCGGATTTCGTTCGAGTGAAATAATTGATACGCACCAGACCTTCTAACTATCCTTCATTATACTCAAGTGCACTGTAGAAATATCACGTTTTACTAATAATAACCAATTGTGAATATGATTTTCCACGTGTTATTTTCCTGGCGTAATTGAAGTCAATAATTGCAGTGACATTGATAACAGCGCTAAGCAAATCCATTCAATCCTGAAATGACACGCGTACTTGCATGTTGATGATTCTTAATCGTGTAAAACGTTCAAATCATTGACAGTATATGCATACAATAAATATGTGCAGACTGCTTAGACTTCAAACTATGTCAGCAAAAATAAAATGTATCATGTTTTACATTACTCGAGTTCATGCTATACCCAACTGAATAACCTTGTGCGTGTCCATATATCTGGGACTAAAGTTGACTGGTATTTCACTGTTTGTATGTAGTGTCTTCTTGGCCTCATGTAATTTAGAAACAGCCTTTAAATATTAGGTAACTGTAGACAAAACAAAGAAAGAATTTTCCTTATATTGTCGAAATGCTATTTTTAATGTTTCGCTTAAAGCACTTCGTTCACAGATGGTCATTGACTAAGAATTCTTTTCTTAACTATATGTGAGTAAAACGTCTATCAATACCTATATACTGACGTATGGTCATCCAATGCAACAATCCGTGATTGTAAAAAATGGAGGTTTCCCCAACACAGGCAATACCGTCACATAATAAAACTTTATTTAGAACAAAAAAATGCTAAATTTAAATTTTCTATTTTCATTTGCCGTCATTTGGCTAATCATATTCACTCTTCGCACACGCGCTTCATAGGCTGAACTAACGAAATCCCTATCCTGATCGGGTGAAGACGTCATGTTCCGGAACGTGTTATGTGGTACCGCAAGCACCTACTTCGGGGATTAAGTACATTTTTGAAATAAATTATGTAAGATTATAGGAAAATAACCCGAAGAAAAATTATTCTTGTAAAGAAATATTCAATAGAAGTAATCAACAAGATGTCTATATCAATTAATTATGTTTCAGTACCATTGAATGACCTACGATATTAAGCAATTTTTTGTACTGATATTAAGATTTTCATTTTCAAACATAGAATAAAAAGTATTTAAAATGTTATAAATTATATCATTAATGGGGGTTGGGGTGAGGAAATATAGTATATTGATATAAACAGTGGGAATACATAACGTTCATTTACGCCGCGCTTCGTTTCCTGTATTTTTCGCAGAATACTTTTCAAACTCAATACATTACTATTATAATGTATACAAAAGATAACTAACACAAAAGGTGGATATTTTTGTATTGTTAATTGTTAAAAAAAATGAGAAATAAATTAAATATTGCATTTTTGATATTTTTGATGGGGTCATAGTTTTCGTTTTGACGTTAAACAGACCTCCGCTCAGTTTGATTTTCTCTTTTATGCAAATGTCGTTGTCTGTAAAAATAATAAAAGTAAATGACCTCATCATGATAAGCAGTATGCTTTTTCACCAGTATGCATCATCAGATGATTGCTCTGCGTGTGTGTGTGATGGCCTTGATGGTTTTTGTCTTGTTGAGGTATTAAATCTAGCCATTTGCCTTTTGTCTGTAATTTAAAACTTAAATCGAGCGGTTTATGGCGCTTTTCATCCAATTATTTTCCATTTGGTTAAAGAAATGTGATGTTTTTTGTTCTGATAATGTAATAAAATCAACACTTTAGCTAGAGTTTTATTTTCTCGCAGCCCTTTACCAAAACCCCGAAAGTTTTATGATGAAGCAGACCAGACGAAGCTAGAATGTGTCTGGGTATAATGAAGAACTAATCTGTATAATCTAATGTTTTAAGTAATATTATAACAAAACGGAATAAATAAACTGGGATTCGGGCGCCAGAGAAGATCGAAATAAAATTTAATGATGTAATGCTGTTATTCACAGAGCGTGATTTTAAATTAAAATTCGCCATGAAATTGGTTATTTTCTACCATGATACCTCACTGATACTCAAAGCAGACAACTCAAACTCGGAGCTCGAGTTCTCTTCATTTTGAATTTTTGAAAACATATGTTGATAATTCACTTTCTCCTTTTTACCTTCTTAGTTTTAATCAAACTGTAGATACGTTATAAATATGTTTTTGCCCGTTACATTGCAATTCCATATGTTTTATACTGTATGTAAAAGAAGTTTACGTTCTATCCATCCCTAACCTTCTATGTATCACACCAACTCGTGACACAGAATGGATATGTCTGCTATGTTCCGGACGTATTGCAGGAAAGGGTCTTTGTGAGCGTTTAAACAGTATCAGTATATAAAAAATATGCGCATTTTTAATTTAAGAATATGGTCTCGGACGTTGTCAAGATTTACTTGTACACACGTATTGTATACACAATTAGCTAGGAATTTTGCTTCAGCCTTATTATAGACCATTGATAGCTATTCTCCATTACGTTTTTGATACGGTATCAATTGAGGTGTATTTTACAGTTAGAAACAATTAAACAGCGGGCGTCTGCTAAATATCAGGGAAGGGGTAATCACTGAATTTGTCTTCTATTCAACCTATATGTACATAATATGAATGTGTTTTTTACAATGACTTTGTGTATTGCTTAGATTTATGAATATGTATTCAATCTTGAATTTCTTTCTTTATGTAAGCAAAGAAATAGATACTTTGCTTATAGTGTGTTCATTATCTAATAATAGATAAAAGTATGAAACTTGTGCATTAGTAATTCATTTTTAATGTACCAGCGATTTCAGAATAGATGGCATTCATAAATATCAAAACATTTTTTTTCTATATATGAAACTAAACAATATTTTCCTACATCGATGTTATATGTTAATTGTTAGAAAAATCCATTTTCGAGAATTATAAACTGCGTAAAATATTGTTGTAAGCAACATTCAATTTGCTAATGGAGTCCATTCCTTGATCCAGAACATCTTTCTTCCGTGGTTCACTTTACAGGAGACATTGTGACCTATAGAAAAGCCGGATGAATACAATTCTTAAAGAAGGAATCTATTTACTTTTCTCTAAAATACTGCAATGACGTCTCTATTAGTGAAAATATGCAGTCATTTTATAGAAAGATATTTGCATTTCGTTCCTTTTTCATAATATTTTATAGTGTCTGCCTCCTGAGGGGCTTAACATTTCTTATGCAAGCTAGATTTCTTCAATTTATTAAATTTCCATTCAAATCTCAAATGTCAAGTCCGATGGGAATGACCGTGTAAATTTATGTAGATTCGATATGTTGAGACTGCACTGCAAAATAATGTTAGTTTGGTAGAAGGTTACCAAATAAACATCTGTACTAAAACATTTTGAAATCTGCCCAGTAGATTTGAAGGAGATGAATTTATAGTTTTCTTTTTTTTCGTTGCCATGGCAACCAGAGTTCTACATGGATCGAGTTTATTTTAGCAACTTTTGTGAAGGTTCACCCAAGGATCATCCCTGCCAAATAAAATGTCGTTTAAAGCAAATTGTTGACGACGGATGACGACGGACGCAGGGCGATAACAAAAGCTCACTTTGAGCAAAATAATAATAATAATAATAATAATAATAATAATATAATTTATGTTTATGGAATGATGTATAGGATTGAGAAATTGTCTCCCTTTGATGGATTCCAAACCAGAGAAAAGATATAAATTTAACAAATATATATATATAATGCAAGGTTTACGCTTAGTTATAGTAGGTCGTGGTTTGTCAGTTGTCTTTCAGCTAGTTTGCATTATATTAAATCGAGGACATAGCTGTCCTGTTTATAATCCCCCACTGACTGACGTCAGTATTCAAATTATTTTCATGCTTCCCTATACAAGCAAAACCTCGCGTTATCTGGTGAATTAGGTGTACGGTAGCGGACTTACTGGCAAGATTATAGTGTGAGGTATACGAAGACCTGAGTTAAAGCATTGCTGTCAGATAAAGCACACTCTCAATTAATCAACCGTGGAAATTTCAACTAGCAAGTCTTCGTTTTTACGCGTTTAGCAGCCATCCAAAATGACGTTTTTATTTCGAATACTCTCCATCTGGAGGCAATAATATTAGTAGTGGAGATATATAGGGAATTGCGATACGAGCGTTCGGATTGGTTAACGCCAGGCAGGACAATGTTACCCTGCATCCAGGCGGATAACTGTGCTGGATTTCGATCTAAACAAGGAAACGGTAGTAAAATGTCCATATAGGTATGTAGAAAAGACATGTATGAGTATTATATATGTATCACTGGGTATAGGTGTATGTATATGTGTATCACTGGGTATAGGTGTGTGTATATATGTATCACTGGGTATAGGTGCATGTATATGTGTATCACTGGGTATAGGTGTATGTATATGTGTATCACTGGGTATAGGTGTATATATATATATGTATCACTGGGTATAGGTGTATGTATATGTGTATCACTGGGTATAGGTGTATGTATATGTGTATCACTGGGTATAGGTGTATGTATATGTGTATCACTGGGTATAGGTGCATGTATATGTGTATCACTGGGTATAGGTGTATGTATATATGTATCACTGGGTATAGGTGTGTGTATATATGTATCCCTGGGTATAGGTGTATGTATATGTGTATCCCTGGGTATAGGTGTATGTATATATGTATCACTGGGTATAGGTGTGTGTATATATGTATCACTGGGTATAGGTGTTGTATATTGTATCACTGGGTATAGGTGTATGTATATGTGTATCACTGGGTATAGGTGTGTGTATATATGTATCCCTGGGTATAGGTGTATGTATATGTGTATCCCTGGGTATAGGTGTATGTATATATGTATCACTGGGTATAGGTGTGTGTATATATGTATCACTGGGTATAGGTGTGTGTATATATGTATCACTGGGTATAGGTGTATGTATATGTGTATCACTTGGTATAGGTGTGTGTATATATGTATCACTGGGTATAGGTGTGTGTATATATGTATCACTGGGTATAGGTGTATGTATATGTGTATCACTGGGTATAGGTGTATGTATATGTGTATCCCTGGGTATAGGTGTATGTATATATGTATCACTGGGTATAGGTGCATGTATATATGTATCACTGGGTATAGGTGTATGTATATGTGTATCACTGGGTATAGGTGTGTGTATATCTGTCTCACTGGGTATAGGTGTGTGTATATATGTATCACTGGGTATAGGTGTATGTATATGTGTATCACTGGGTATAGGTGTATGTATATATGTATCACTGGGTATAGGTGTGTGTATATGTGTATCCCTGGGTATAGGTGTATGTATATATGTATCACTGGGTATAGGTGTATGTATATGTGTATCACTGGGTATAGGTGCATGTATATGTGTATCCCTGGGTATAGGTGTATATATATATATGTATCACTGGGTATAGGTGCATGTATATATGTATCACTGGGTATAGGTGTATGTATATATGTGTATCACTGGGTATAGGTGTATGTATATGTGTATCACTGGGTATAGGTGTATATATATTATATGTATCACTGGGTATGTGTATCCCTGGGTATAGGTATATGTATGTATCACTGTGCATATGTGTATGTATATATTTTTTTTAATTATATTATATGAATGGATAGAAATGTGTATTTTGTGCATGCGTATTCTACGGTTATTGTATTCATCCTGGATAAAGACGTGTATGAGTATATATGTATCACTGGGTATAGGTGTATGTTCCGGCATCCTGAATCAGTTTGTAAGTTTGTGATGGTTTTTTTCCCAGTGCTTCACAAAATTGGATTGTAGAGCGCAATTTGATGTCTCCGATCGACGCCATTTTTCCGCAACGGCTCTTTAGTGATACGCGCGCAAAACTTGATGTATCTTAAGTATTCAAAACCTTATTCCGTTGTTGTTTATAGAAAATGACGTCATGACGTTGGAATGTAAGCAGACGCAATATGCCGCGTTAATCATTACCTTAAAGTTTTAAATTAAGCATTTTATATTAGCAAATATTAGCTTTACGTCTCTTGCGCCGCATGGCGCTAATGGTTGTCATGGAAACATTGATACGCATACTGCTTATAGACATATTGTCTCATATTGCTATTCAACAAAAAGAATATGAATAGTAGTTTATCCGTGAACAATATTACTTGGTTATGATAAAAGACTTTGTCGTTGTATAGAAAGTCTACATACTTCTGGGACAACCCTCGTATATACATATATACTCATACGTATTTATAATGAGTTTACGTATGTATTAGTTCTTACATATGGTCTTGTCATTTATCGTGTAACTTATATTTACCTAACATCGGTGTCTCCGGGTTTGTGGGACAACTCTCGTATTATTGTAAAATGTATTCCTAATGTTCATTTTTTTTTTTTGTAATCGTCTATATTGAGGCGGAAATAAAGACATACATATCCGGCGATTAATGAAGCATAACATTATTTGATATAGGTAAATATCAGAGCTCATGGGTGGACCTTGAAGTCTTTATTTGATAAGAAATAAGAGTAGGGATGGCATTTTTTAATTATGCACATTTTTTTAAGTACATAAGTTTTCCAAATTTGCTTGATTCTTATATTTAATAAAGTTTTGTAATTAGCTGGACTTTGCAATAAGAATGAAATACAGTTACAGCGATGGTATATACCGCATGTCATTCAGACACCTTATATAACAGCTGGTGCTCAGGATGCAAAATATAAAAAAAAAACAACTATTATATAAATTTTGGAATTGGTTTACCATAAAAAAAGATTAAACTAATAAGACTTAACGATTCTCTTCCTGGTGGCTTATTTCATTTCTGTACAAATGTGTAATGTCAATGACACATTTCTATCATGCAATGACATCATTTTATTTAGTTAATTTATTTTCTTTACAGGCAATGATTCAGAATAGGGGTCGTTTTTATTGTTTATATATATGATGGTTTTAAGAAGGAAATTGATAATCTTAATCACATTAAAATATTCGAAAGTCTGCAACCCAAAGGTATACGAAGTAGAATGGTGCGTGACCACTGCCGGTAATATCACTAATTTGAAAAATATACTTTAATAAGATACCAACACTTATTAAGTTGACATCATGGGAATAGTAATCTAGAGAAATGTATAGGCTTATGAAATCTTATTCGGAAATTAAGCTTATACATGTATATGTTTATTAGTGTGTATTTTGGGCCGGTGGCCTTTATTTACGGATAAAAAGAAAATTCTATTCTGTTTATTCAAGCCAAAGCCCTATTAAATGTGTTATAGGTGTCACAATTTGCTCATCACGCTTTATAGCATTAATTAATTCTCAAACAAGGATGAACTCAAAACAGTTATGTTCATTTGTCTTTAAAAGATAAGATACTTTCAGTATATTAAGAAGTTGGCTCTTCTTATATACTTGGAATCGATCCGATAATGCGATGTTCATGCTCGCACATGAGAAGTTAGTAATATCTTAGATATATATTCAAGTTGTATAACTAAATAAATAAAAAAATGCCTTTTATAAATTGATTGAACTAAGGGAAATCCGAAAATCTATGATAATTAGAATATGCATATAATCTTCTAGACAGTGTGTATAAATCGTAAGCTGTTACCTTTCGTTTGTTTGTTTGACTGGCTGGGTTTAACGTCAACCCGACAGCAATTCAATCATTTTGGATCTTTTGTCTACGTGAGACATAGTGGTGTCTTACCGCTGTATCACACCGTAGACATGTGGCATGACACCACACCCAGTCCTGGAACTACCCTTATATGCTAAGCACAAAGCAAGGGAGCTATACCGGTATCATTATTTACGACTTCGGTATGTCGCGGCCGGGATCGAACTTGCGACCTTAGAACTTCTGACAGTACAGTTATAACGATGAGCCTTAAAATGAAAATGAGTTGGGTAGCCAAAGCACCCAAATCTAATCCGGATCAAGGGATCATAGCTCGTATTTGCCACACATTTCAAAATTGTTCAAATGGTCTTTGGCCTGACAGGGTCTCACTAAACCATGGTACAACTGTCTCCAGTCAAAGCAAAGTTCTTATACAGCTGCATTAGAATTCGTACGTTATATTCACTGGGATGTATCTTTTACTATGAAGGCAGACAATGCCTAAAAGTGGCATATTTTTGTGAGAAGATAATTAACTTCTGTCTCCTGTGCCACAGGAAATTGTTCTTATAAGCTGTCTGGAATTTGAAAGGTTTTCATTTTTTGAAGTTTCAATGCATCGTGGAAGACCTTGAGAAATAACTCTTTTTTTTATTCTTTTTTTTATTTCATCACAATTTTATTGAGCACATTTTACAAAACAACAGCAGTAAAATAATTCATAAAATAAAATCTAAATATAGACAATATCTGATAAAAGGTTACAACTATGTCTACAAAATTTGGTAAAAATAATATAAAAATGTGAAAAAATATTGTTGAGTGGCTGGGAAAGTCAGCAGAGAAATAACAAACAAGGTGGGTAATCTGTATAATATTATCATGGCAACAAGAAAGGAACTTGCTTAATTTCAAAAGTACTGTAATGAATAAGTTCTATGTTCAAATAAATGTAAGGTAATGGTATATATTGCTTAACATAGCATTGCTTTTTTCAAAGGAATTAGGAGATAGACATGCTTACAATAACTTAGCTTGAACAAATGTTTTCCAATTAAACTTCTTTTTTTGTCTTATATTAAATATTGAAGTGAAAACAATTAATCAATTAAAATATGCTTTATCTAACAAAAGTACAGATGACATTTTCTTATTTGGCAATCTGAGTGATTTGTGGGCATTACAAATAGATTCCAAACATACAAGGGAAGTAAATGTGGCAGTCTCTTAAAAAGTATTACTACAGTGTTATTACCCTTTTTTCATTCATGACAGCTTCTTACATAAATAATGTAAAACTAGCTTCTAAATTATGCTAACCAACTTAAGAAAAGTAAAATTTTCTTTGTAGTTGACCTTTTATCTTTGACACGCTCATATAAACCCTTTAAATGTTTTGTTTGTCACACAAGGAAAATCAGATGGAAGGAAATAGTTGCAGAATGCCTGCTTCAATATACATGTACTAATAATATAACAACACTCATAAGCTTACTATAAACGCATGTAAAAAAAATAACATTATTGTAGAGGAATTCAATGATCTAATGAAATATGAGATAGAGGTAATGGATTCCATCCATTAGAATAAACACGGTTGTTGAATAATAACTAATTATAAGTTTAGTTTTGCCTGGATGAAGACACCATTCTTACAGTTAACTGTTGTTTTAGGTCCATAGTAATGGGGTAAAAATGGAAATAAATGTAAACAAAAATGAATGTAACATGGTGATGTCAATAAATTGTCAACTTATCAAAATGAAAATATATCAAATATGTATTTTAAGTTTCATAAAACAGAGGTTGATAAAAATTTCTATGAATATTTCAAGTTATTAGAAATTTTGATATAAATCTACAAAACTTATTACAAATAAAGATAATTGTTTGTTTTGGTGTAAAATCGATTAATAATTTCCCTGAGTGAACATAAAAACTTAAATTTTCACGAATGGTGGATCCACGAGTGAAAATGCATCTTTTCATGTTCAAAAATAAAATTATACATCAATCTTTCACCAAAACAAACATTTTTTTCTTTTTACTTAATGCTTTAAAGACCAAAAATTAGCTGTCTTATTAACAAAAGACATCAAAATTGGTGGGATTACCTCGCATGCGTGAGGTTATTTATGACCTCATTTCTTGCATAAAAACCCAGAACAACTGATGCTCCGAACAGTTTATAACATAGTGTAGTGCTCAAGCTCCTTGGTAATTTCACTGTGATCCTGAAATTTTCACTGTTCAAAACAGTGAAATCCACTGTTTTTTCTAGGTAATCCACCAGAAAGCATTAAAAAAAAACTTTTTATACAACCAAATAGCCCTCATACAGTTTTAAAAATATGCTACATTCTTTTCTGGAAGTATAGTTAGTTGAAGATCAACAGTGTTATATAACAATTGGAACGCACCTCTCTTTCAAATATTGCTATAAATATCAAGCAGCATCATGAAATAAAATCCTATGTAATACAAAACCATTTGACATCAATATAGATACAGACTCTACAATATATCAACATCTAAAAGCAGTTTCACTGAACAACAATATTAAATATATAATTCTAACAAGCTCTCTTTGGCAAATTATACTTAAGATGATCCATCTATCATTACATTATAATCATGGTCCTTCAAATGCTTAAAAAGACTTCAGTGCAGATGCAAGCAGCCATTGACTAGGAGTTGAGGTTTTTTTTACTTTAAGTCTATAAAGGCTTGCATTTACTTTAAAAAATTTCCATGTTCACTTGATAGACCATGATTACAATTTAATGGATGGATTACCAGAAGATCACAGTAATATCTTTTTCTCCAATACACTCCATGTAATTCATGTTGCCAATCTTGTGTGTTTTGGCTAGGAACATCACATCATAGTTAACTTCATTTAATTAAAGCTTTCTTTTGACACATCACATTATTACAGACCTGGCCTGCATTTCACATCTCAAATTGTGATTTTCCAGAAACTAAAAAATCACAGATTCTGTTACACAAGAATTTTGAAGCTTATGAAATTATTTACTGCATCAACTTGCTTATAGTCAAATGTATACATATCTTCTCTAGGTGCATAAATATGGGGGTTCTAGACCTTTACCCTTTACTTCAAATAAACTCAGTTTTATGCATTGGCAAACAGAGCAGACCCTGATCAGACACTAGAGTTGTTTCATGAAACACAGGCCTGTGTACAATTGTTCCCATGCTATACTTCACCAGCATCCTATTCTCGCATACAGATATTACCAATCAACACATATTGCAAATGCCTTGATGGTGATGTAGGCAGAACTTTTCAGAATATTGGACTGCATTGGATCATGTCCACATACTTAAAACATGCCATATTCTAAAAATGATTTCTTTAAAGGTTCCTTATGAGAGCTGAGCAGATTAAGTAATTTGGTTATAGACTCTAGTCCCTTACAGTACAAAATAGCAGTATTTCATACCTAAGACAGATTTTAACTGAACATTTTTCATATATTTCTGAAATAGTGTAAACCGTTTTAATATCCTGATCAAAACATTCCTAGAAAATACTAACAAAATCATGATAAAATCTGTATAACTATCAACCTTTAACTATACAAAGTCATCAAAGAGTATTGAGAAAAGAATTAAACAACAAAGTCATCAGACAGTATAGAGTATCAATTAAAACATACAGTAGAACCTCGCCAAACCGAACATCATTAAACCGAATTCCTCGCCATTTCGAAGTTTATTTTCGGTCCCGATTTCTTCCCTTCTTATTTTAACTAAAAATAAAATGTTTAATCCTAATTTCGCTATATCGATTTTTTCGCTATTTCGAAGTAAAATTCCGGTCCCGAGGTTGCAATTAATGTACATTTTTCAATTTTTATTTCGAAGTCAAATTTCATAAACTAATTATTGTTATTATTATCATTCGTATCCGGGTCAGTAACCCAGTTTATTTTGCGGAGGCACTTGGAGGGATGACTCAGGCAAGTTTTTCACACCTTTTTTCGAGATTGGGTTGGGCAACGTGTGTCCCACCGGAAATGTTGATTATTGCTAATCGATGTCTGACAGGTTGTATAATATGCACGTGCCAGAAGATAAACCCAGGTGTCAGATCTTTAGTACATTCCATATCATAGCGTTCGTCACCGGTATGCGACGCTACCTGAAGCAGCATATCGACGGTAAAAATATGTATCATTGTTTGACATGGTAGAATGATTATGTTCATCAGAAGCATCTAAGTAGATCATGATATATTTTCATTACTTTTTTAACTTGCAAACAGTATATACGTACACCTAATAAGTGGTTTTCATGGCATAACGATTTCCACAATACGCATCGGTAATGAAAACGCAGACATGCACGCTCACAAACTAAAATTTCCATCAGATTTTTAATCTGAATAATCGTTATTTCGAAGTTTTCAGCTTGGTCCCAAGGACTTCGATTTAACGAGGTTCTACTGTACATGGTGGGTAAGGCAGATTCTGATATGTTTATGATAAAGGCACAGACCAGGCTAGAGCTATCACTAATGGTGATGAATACCCCACTACACTGAAATATGAAAATATATTAGACTGTTTATAATGCAGGACTAGATGAGACCCTACAGGACAACGAATGTGATTCTTATAATGAGCCACATTTCTCTCATAAGCATTGGTATAAAAACACTAAAATGGGAAACAACTGTCAGTAAAGAACAGATAAGCTACCCTGATGTTTTGAGTCTAATATCATACATTGAAAAAAATACAACCATGGCCTTAATGCATGTATATTATACATGTTAGTTTAATTATAAGTGTGCCTTTGCTTCAAGAAACCACTTGGCCATATGGTTTAATCTGTCTGTTTCAATCTTCTTGAAAGCGAAACTATTAGAATGATATGTGTTCAGAACAAATTATCTGTACTAAATTACACTAACATGATATAGTGTTTCAAAAAGCCTGTTGATATGGTGTTGAACAACATCTATAAATTGAGAAAATCTTGAAATTTTATGAATAATTACAACCGCTGAACAGCTGGAGAAGCTGAGAATGTCTAAAGGTTTCAGATCCATGGTCAGGAAAGGCCGATAACAGGTGTAAAATTTCACATTACTTTAATAAACAATTTAAAAAATTAAATTTTTTATATATAATACAAATTATTTGAGTACATTCAAAAGGTGTATAATTAACAAAGTTTGTGCCATTCTTGTTTTGAAAAAAAAAAGCTGGTTTCAGCAAACATTTATTTAAAGAATTGAATTTATAAAAAATGCTACTGGTTTTGATAAATTGAGCTTGGGTGGTAACTGTGTCAACATTTATCAAATCACAAGGGGAGGTAACTGTGTCAAAAGTTATTCAATCACAAGGAGGTAACTATGTAACATTACCATCACAAGGGGAGGTAACTGTGTCAACAGTTATCCAATCACATGGGGAGGTAATTGTGACAACTAACATCCACTATATTCTTATTACTTTCAACAGGAATAGGTTTTTGGATGGCTGATACGATTCATATGTAAAGAAGCTGGTATGAATTTTTTTTTTGCGGTTGGGGATTTAACATTTTATTATTCCCATTCATAGGAAGCAGTGGGTCTGGGAACCATCCCACTGACTACCTTACAAATGAAAAAAAGCTAGTATGAAATTAATTTCAACAATTTAGGGGAATTTTAACATAATTTTTGACTCAAAGTCCTTCACCTAATTTTTGACCCATTTACAAATTTAATATGTTTCTCATTGTTCAAAATAAAGGAAGAAAGTGAAATGTGTTCTCAAAAAGAACCCGAAGACATGTTTTAAACATTTGATCTTGCAGAGTGGAACATGAAATAAATACCCCGAACACCAACATTACATGCCTGCAAAATGTGAGAATTTGTTCTAAATATAAAACTCATTCCATGCAATGTTTTTCAAGTTTAACAAAATGGTCCTGAGATTTATAAATTATGGTATATAGAGAATAAGAAATATTGGCTTACAAATTCAGAAAATCAATGTTGTACATCATTAAAATGAAAAGCATAAGTAAAAAAAAAAAGAAAATTACTCTGTGACGCTAATATCAAACACGACACAAAATGTTACTGTATGCTGCAACCCATAAAAAACTCTACATGTACATGTATATAACAAGCATCCATAACAAAACAATAAATACCCTAAAATATATTTTGAAATATACTGAAAAATAAAGTTCAGTCTTACTTCTTATCTCCATAAAAGAAACATGTTTTTAATTTATCAATATAGCTATACATAAAGGTATGATTTGGTATACTGACTGGTGTTGCACATGTGTAAACATGAGATGATATACCAAATCATATACACACACGACTGTACATGCTCACAAACACACACACATACATGTATATAGTGTTTACAAAACGTGTGTGGGGATTTTTATGGAAAGAAAAAGTACATGTATGACCATACATTATTGTTCTTATCATAATTCCCTATAAAAAAAATTAAATAAATGAACAAATAATGAAAAATGATCTCATTTGCTACCAGCTTGATCTCATATGGAAAATATCTTTAAAGTGTTATTCATTCTTCTGAATAAAAAGAAATAATTGAAGCACAAATAGACCACTCCACCATAGGATAAGAAATTCTAGGTATAATTCCCATATTTAAATTGACCAATCAGTGACTGGGGAATTCTCAAGAGAATTCTCAAATGTATGTTTATTTCCCATTGAACAATGTGTGGAATAATACACCAGCATACAGATAAGGTGTTCGGGAAATGCTTGTTGATTTACAAAGGTTTACTTCTCATTTTGGAGTGAATTGGTCTATAGAGAAACAATCTGTGGGTAGGTATAGTGTCAGTGATACAGAGTTTTCCCTCGTTGAGGGTCAACTGGCCCCTAGTTGATGTATATATGAAGAAACATGTTTGAATATTTGGGATTTAGAAAATTTAGTCAAAATGGGCAATTCTTTGTGCCATGGAAAACCTAGGTGATGGGGAAATGGTTGGTATTCAATTCAGTGTAAGTGTTTGTTAATTGAAAAAGAATACCTCAATACAGAAGAATTTTAAAGTCTGCGACAGAAGAAATACATTTTGAAATATATATCAATAATGAGTTGGAAAATACATGCATAGACTTTGATTATTCAACTAGTGTAAACAGTACTAAACCAAAGACATACTGTGTTGTACAAGATGAAAATATATGGTATCTCCTTGAAAATATTGACTAGCTAACTTCCCTAAGTATGCTTATATTATGAAAATCTCAAAGAATTTATAAATGGTGGCTAATTTCTTTACAAAAATGGAATAAGAAGTTTATAAGTCAAATGCAGCTATTAATACAGTTTAAGACAGCAATGAACTGGTCAATTATAGTCATACAAAACCTGGTCCTTGTTTGTTACTGATATAAACCAAAATCAGCTGACATCAGTTAAATTGTTTTAACTTAGAAAAGATGAAGTATCTGAGCACCAATATATAAGATGATTCTGGTCCAGAAACTGAAGGTCCCTGATAAATATATGATAAATAAACTGACAAAAATGATCCCATTTGTTAACACATTCAGGCCCTACCTGGTGACATTTTGCACTGAATAAATTCCTACTATAAGCTTTTTTTATGAAATGATCAAAGTATAACTTAATTATCAGAATAAAGAAACATGATTACATTAACTTCAGCAATAGGTATGCTTTGACATTCTAATAAATTGCTATTAATGAAAATAATTGCCTTATTTTTAAGCTAATTAATCTGGTAAACGAGAAATACTTAATACTTAAAAAATAAGGCTTACAAGGATGACTTTAAAACAAGTACATGTATATCATAAAACTAAAAACAATGAGAACCAAACATGAGGCTGCAAATGATTCAGTACCCTACAGGCAGCTCTATATATCTGATGGATAAAATAATTCATTTTATGCTAACTGATGAAATACTGGGTTTTATCAGTGAGATATAACCTACTTCAATCCCACACTGTGGCTGATATAGATATGCCGGAACTACTTTTTATTTGGAGATAATTGGGGTAATATACAGTCTTGATGTATGTACTAGTCAATGTATAAAAATGGACTTATTATTTTTGTCTGACAGAGTTTAGTAAACACATAAATCAAATTAATAAATGTCTGACCTTTTTCTCATTACAACTATCCAATGTGGCTGACAAAATGTGTATTCAAAAGAACATGAATTCATCCGCGTGTGAAAAAGAACGATTACACAAACCAGTTATTTTGATAAAATAAAAAGAAAATTTGTTTGTTTTGAGTGGACATGGAATATATCTTATCTCAAAGTGATACAATTTTTATATTTAAATTTGCACTATGCGCTTGTGAAAATATTGAAAATGTATCACTTCTCAATGAGATATATTCCATGTTCACTCAAAACAAACGAATATCCTTTATGTATCTCCATGATAACTTGAAAACACATATACTTGAAACAAGACATCCCAGCTGATGTCTTAAAATGTCCAGTTTTTGTTAGTTTTTTTTTTCCATTATATTATCATATTAATCCTTTGACAAAATCCTTATCATTCAAGAAAAAAAAAACATGCAATGAAATATTATGAGAAAATGGCCTAGGAATCTTTAATTGCTTCCGAAAATATATTAAAAATACAATAATTCTTACAAATTTATTACAATATCTGAAATACCAAGTAATTCTTCAGTTTATAAGAAGTAATAATGTCTACATTTACACAATAGAAGCCATGGAGACATGTGTCCTGAGGCAACCCTACTGAACACAGTGATTTGACACAGTTCAGAAACACAAACCAGTCAATCTATAAATAGTTGTGACTAGTGGAGTCCTATACAACACATCAGCTCTGCTAGGGGATAGGGGAATAACTGTACAATATTAACTTCCATTTGTTACACTATAGTTAATTCAGTAAGTTTTCCAAAATTATTGTTATCGCAAACAATCTGGTTCAAATCAACGATTTTAAACATTTATTATGAAATATTATTCAATTCAAGCTAAAACTATTATTTAAAAACACAAAAAAAAATCACAAAAAAACCAAACTCCATTATATTATCAATAATGTAATCAAATAAAATCAGATTTAATAGATGATACTTGTATTTCTTCCAAATGATGAACAATTAGTTTGTTTCTCCCTTTAAAGTATTTAAAACAATTTGGTCCAATTCATGCAATTTGATTTTATTTGTTCCCCATACGATAACATGTATTATGAATTGATTCAAATTAAGTAATTTAAAGCAATTGAACCCTATCAGCTTTCACGAAATAGAAAATTCTGTGAGTAAGAAGTGTTTGGTGAAGACTTAAATGCAAGGACAATGTTGTAGCGATCAGTTTCTGGAGAAGAGGTCATGATTCAGGATACATAGCTGTCGTATGAATCCATCGTTTGGGTGGATCTTGCGCTTCTCGCGCACCAATTTCACTGCTTCAAGGATATCCATGTTGTGTTTCAACATGAGGAAGGCCAATAGGATGGTTGCCGAGCGACTGACCCCCTTGTAGCAGTGGATGAATACCTTTCCTGCAAACAAGAAGTTTTACAGAATCTATACTTCACATCCAGACAAGGAACAAACCAGAAGATTGAATATCCAATTCATTTTCTGACCTCACTACTAATGTTTTGTTTGTTTTTGAGCCATACATGTTTCAAGAACAAAAATATTTCCTTCTAGAATGTTGATGACATCAAAAGAGACAGTTTTGAATATATACCATAATTACTTATTTTGCATTTCTAGAGGAAATAAAGTAAACTCAGTCATTAGATATACAGGAGATTAACCATTGAAAACATATGACAGGGGTTGTATAAATGAAAGAAGTTGGACACAAAGACACAGAGTGATGGTAATTACTCACATCAAAGGCGTTTTGCAAAACTATTGTAACTACATTATACATTAAGAAACAGTTACAACAGTTTTGTACCAAACCCTTGACGTAATCTACAGCCACATGAGATTAAAACCAATGTTTAAATCATTGCTTTAACTCCCTGGAGAATTTCAGCAGCTTTTATTTTAATAACTTCCTTGACTGTAAAAGTTTTTATTCTGATATCTTCCTGGCACAATGCACAAAACATTTACCATAAATACAATTGCATACAACTGGTATAATAAATCAATACAAAATAGCAATAGTCCATCTGAAACTCTGCTGGAAGCCACTTCCAACCATCAGCTGTTCCATTATATAGCAGCATGCATTATGTAGGTACCTACCTCCTCCCAACAGAGCTTTCTCGATGAAATCAGCAGCACCAGTAAAAAATGGCATCATGTTAAAGGTGGAGCTGTCCATAGCTTTGATTCCGTGGAATTTAATACTGACATCCCGGTAGAATCTGCAATTAATCAAAAATGTAATTAACCCTTTCCCTCATAGAGGACACCATGAAAAGACCTATGCGAACAGCATAAAACCAGATCAGCCTGCGAGTAACTCGCAGGCTGATCAGGTTTTATGCTGTTCGCTGCTCCTCATTGGTCTGGAAATGAGGATTTTGTAATTAAATTTGGTAAGGTTTAACTGTGGTTTTCTGCAGATCAGGCTTTATGTGGTACCTATTGAGTGTGTCAAAATGAGTCTATATGAGGGAAAGGGTTAAACTTATTTATCACATCCATTGGGAAACAAGTTTTTGTAACTTTTACTAATCCCTCTCCACATTTCCTGGATTGGACTAGTATTTAGCACCTTGAAAGGTCAAGCAAATTCCTTGTCCTAACAGGGTTGGAACCTAAAACCTTAGGATCCATTAGCCAGGTAAAATACTACTTGACCACAGTGCCCTTCCCGATGATTAAATCAAGGAAAAACCTATTTCATAAAACCAGCATCTTTAGAATAAAAATTCCAGGGAAGGGAAAAAATGACCTCTTCTGATAACTCAGGATTACTGCATTTTCCTTCAATTAAAAATATCTGCAATCAAGACAATATATGATAATCTTGATATTTAACAAGCAAGTAATAATTTGATTCCTACAGATTTTTTGTAGATGGATATTATCATGTTTTTAATAACTTTCTTTAGTATTAATTTGAATTTGGTGGTTCTTTTTTCTTTCTTTCTTTTTTTTTTTGACACCAAAAAATGGTGTACAATCACATTTATAAGTAAGAAACAGACATTTCAAATACTGAAGCCAGTCAAAATGTTGCATGTTATTTCAAAGTACACATCTGAAGACCTGATTATCAATTAATTTGTAGATATTCAATGATGAGATTTGACAAATGATAACCAATCATGATACAAGATGTGTATTTGGTTCCCAGCTACAGTACTAACATACCTAGAATCTGTGTTAGTCTCTTTACTGCCGGTTCCCTGAGAACAGTTGACCATGTGGGTGATACCAAGCTGCTTCAGAAACTTCTTGTCCCTCACCACTGAGCTAAAAATACAAGTCACAAACTTAATGACATGATGTAACATTAGATGTAACATGTTACATGTTAAATATCACATGGGACATGTTACACATTACATAAAAGATGTGACATGCTACACATTAACCCTAATTTTCCCTCATAGAGGAAACCATGAAAAGACCTATGCGAACAGCATAAAACCAGATCAGCCTGCGAGTAACTCTGAGAATTTTTTTTTATCTTAAATGGTTTTCAAGTTATTGCAGGATCCAGACTTCCAGACATCCGGATGGACAGACAGAGGGCAGGGGACTAATAAGACATTTCATTTAAAATGTGATGTGACATGTTGAACATTAGATGTGCTCATAAGATACTGAACACCGCTTGAAGATGGGTGGCACCATGCGCACCATGATGATGCTAATAAAAAGGATTAGAATACATTTAGTTACAATGATACAAATTTACCATTTAAGGTAAAGTCCCAGCTGTAATGGTTCCGCTACATTTCAGACCTCAAGGCCTTTCACGGAAATAACCAAGGTTTCCTAAAGTTTCATTAGAGTACCTTGGTTATCTTGGTAGAGGTTAAGTGGTCCAAGACAAATTGGAACCATTACAGAGTCTTTACCCTATGTAACTTATATCAAATTCACCTGACATTTCAACTGATACAAAGTTTCAAGAGTCCTGACTTTATGCCTGATTTTATTAACAATTTTATGCCTCAAGATACTCAGATACAAATTTATGACTTGATGAATATTCATTTTTCTGAACTTTAGATTGTATGTGAAATGATGTATTCAAAGTAAAGTGCTTCTGGGACTGCTCTGTTTTCCAAGGAGTCAAGACACACCCATTTGAGGTAGAGCACAATAAAGCAATTGTTCTGAATATATATGTATCCATTAATTTATCTTGAATATACAAGATTCTTGTTGCAAACTCTGGAAAGTGCAAAATAATAACAATGCAGTTGGGATCCCTTAATTAACATGTGTTTTGTTTTTTCAAAATAAATGTTTATAATGGATTCACTACATCATAAAAGCCAAACAGTGTATCCATAATAATTGTAAGGAAGTGGTGTACCAATTATATTCAAATTTACATATATATATTTGTAAGAGAAACAGCACATTCAATGTCATTATTTATTGTATGAAAAATGCTGAATTCTATATGTATAGACAAGTCAGTCATGAGATTGTGCTGATGACAAGTGGATCAAGTAAACCCTTTCATTCAATAGTTGTGTATTGAGGCTAAAATTGACAAACACAGCAGACCCTAAGAACAGGAAGATCCCTCCTGGAACTGTTTGACCAGGGTCTATACTATTGCTTATACATATTCTACAGTCTGTTTGACAAAGAAAGGTCCATAATGCTTCATAAACCATTTTAAGTAAATTAATAGTCATCAAGTCATTTAGTACAAGCATAGTCATGAGGTCAATGATGTTGTAGTTGTATTGGGGTTTACCGTCGCTGCGATAGTATTTCAATCATATAGCGACGTCCTGCAGCTAATTACAGGTGGAGGAAGACCCCGAGTACACAGAGGTACCCGGGTAGAACCTCCGACCTACCGCAAGCCAGCTGGAAGGCTTCTCACATGAAAAATTCGAAGTCCCTACTGGGATTCGAACCCACAGCAGTGAGGGCTGAGAGATTTGTAGTCAATGATTGTAACCGCTCGGCCACGGCGGCCCCTGAGGTAAATGATTAATATTCAAGAGTAAAAACAGGGTAAAAATAAAGGCAGGATAATTGTTCACATTAGATCCTATTTTTTGTGTGCTACAGGCTAAATTGTTACAGTGTTATTAATCTGCTTTAAGTACAAATCCTTTGATGTGACACATTACATGCTAATTCATTGAATTATGTTATAATCATATCTACAAGTAAATTCAATGGATGAAAACATAATTACTGGCGTATACAACTAATCTTTTAATTCTGCAATACTTTGGATTTGTTCATGAATACAGTCAAATAAGCTCTAGCAGTTGTATTTTTTTATTACTTTGTTTTTTTATGATTTGTTTAACACTGTCACAAGTTGTATAAAGTCATTTGGGGGCTTTTCTTTATGAGACAGATATAAATAATGCTGCCTTGCTGTGATATCACACAATCTGGAATTAAACAGAAAGAACCCTGTTTTACCCCAGTAAATCTACTCTGGATTCATGCAGGTCAAATAAATCAATCATTTAAGTATTTAAACATCTTGTGATACAGGTCATGTAAATATAAAATCCTGATCAAAAATAAAGTAGAAAAATGATTCTCCCCCTTTTTTTTTCAGAAAAAAAAAACAACAACAGTTGTGTTTGCATCACATACTTGCAGACTAATAAGGTTTAATATTCTATTTGTAACACCTAAACAGGATTTATTTGGTAGCAGTGAGAATTCCCCTCTAGCTAATAATTTGATCTGATTTAACCATGTTCCTCCTATAGACTTAGTTTGACACCTTGGCTAACAGTCAGATCACACATGTCCTTCAAGGAGCTGTCTGATCAGGGCCTCCTCTGATTGCTCATAAAATATTGTAACTCATACTCTACACAGTTTGCACATTAAGTCATGAATATGTATATGAATATTCATGAGCTAAAACATAATCCTATATCTTCTCTTTTATCCCATGGCCCAAGCAAGCCATATGAAACTCTAACACAATCTCATTAGAATCGCTCTTCTTTTTCACTCTGCTACTCTATGCTACGAAGATCTGACAACATACCGTGAAAGGTTGTCTCAAGTCGACTTTACAGTACCTAATGGATATCAGTAAGAAAATGATATATATATCATCAAATCAGAATGAGTGTTTCAAAACAATTTGAATTTGAAAATCAGAATACCTTGGTGATATCTGCAAAATTGAAATTTCCATTTGTTGCCAATAACTTGTAAATATAGATTTTACTCTTGACTAACAAACACCATGGTTTTGACAAGTACAATGTAGGTACAAACACATTTTTACTGTTATATATAATTGTCATTGCACTGCATGCTTTTCAACAACACTGCATGAACATCTTGTTTGTACCTACATGGAAAAACCCATTTATGTGTGACTTCCAGACATCGTCTATTCATGAAGTTATACCAAATCATTTTATAGCTGATGATATTACTGGCAAATCATATATCAATTTGAGTTGACCTTTAATGCAATGTCATCAGATCCTATACCTAGCGAGCGTCAGTTAGGATATGGTTTAATGAGGTCCCCTACTAATATTATTTGTGGTCACTAAAGAAACTAATTAACTGATAGTACTCACGCGTCTCCCATAAATACACCCGGATAAACCTCATCGTAGTTATTTGCAGGAGCCTGAGGTAGTGTGAACATCCAGAATGTGGGTGCGGCCCCGCTGGGCGAGCCATCGCCATGGAGACGGTTGTCAGTAGAGGTTATTAGGTACTCTCGAACTTTTGAATAGACGAGCTGGTTGTAGGTCATATTTTCATACCTGAAAAACAATCAATACAACCTCACTGATCTGAATATGTCTAACATATATCATGACATATGGTAGGTTCTTTAATACCTAATGACTTGCAATTGTGTTGAACAGTTCCATAATGAAAAGGAAAAGCAAGATGGATTTCATAACTTAGTGTGCTTCATCCATAATGAAAAGGAACACTTTTAACCCTAACGATGCTGTGAGCACTTGTGACTGTATTTGCAACCAGTGTAGACCAAGATCAGCCTGCACATTCATCTGCACATCATAGTCTGTACTGTTTGCTATGCAGTCAATAAAGTTTTTGGCAAGCACCAACATTAACAACTAATGATAGTCCATTTTAAAAATTCCATCTGGTAATTAGGGTTAATATATCCATATATGTCACTTGGGATCTCACTTAGTGACTTCTTAAAGATGTGACAGTCTGACAGTCTGACTTTGATGATAATCATATATGGCCTCCTCCACCTTCTGGAAACAAGTTTTTTCCAATAAACAGATATTTGTCTCAGCAAATTTTCTATAGCTATGAAGTTATTGTTTACCAATATAACATCAAAATTTGATCATCAGTTTAAGCATTACATCCTTACATGAACACAGTATTAAAATGCATTTGCAAATCTATTTGCAATAATACAATGGGCTAGACTTAAGCCACACGGCTGCTTTTACACTCCCATCTGCAGCATATTATTGATGACAATGAATAACAGTCAATGTCAGGCATAGGATGATCCCAATAGCTCACTTTGATAATGTCATTGTTATACCTGCTCCTTCTTGTATCAACACTTCCTATAAAAATCCCCAAACAAAATTACAAATACAAATAATCTTGACCAATCCATCAATCCCTCCCAGTCTCAAGCGAGAGTTTTAAGCGTGAACTAAAGTCCTGTCAATCAGCAACGCTTAAGATGTCAGCATCAGAATTTTAGACAAATGAATAACAAAAAGGTAACACTCTCAAATCAAACAATATATATAATAGCCAGACCTATTATAAACAACAATCCTGTGAGGATACCCCAGTGGTCAAGAGGCTGTATACAATGTAGGGAGAGGAAAAGACATGAGTTATTCATCAATCCTGATGTCCAACACCTGGCATTGCTGTATTTCATTGATGTGGTCTTTGTAATGCAAATCCTACAAACAGGTGTTCCCATCAATATTCTACCAAACATTACATCTAACATCAATTGAAACAGATGCAACAGCCCTCATTTCATTTGCAAAATAACTAATTCATCTCAACTTATTTATCTTAAGTTTGCATACAAAGGGTTAATTCTGAACTAACATAGGTAATGCTCAAGTTAACCCTTTCCCTCATATAGACTCATTTTTGACGCACTCAATAGGTACTACATAAAGCCTGATCTGCAGAAAACCACAGTTAAACCTTACCAAATTTAATTATAAAATCTTCATTTCCAGACCACTGAGGAGCAGCGAACAGCATAAAACCTGATCAGCCTGCGAGTTACTTGCAGGCTGATCTGGTTTTATGCTGTTTGCATAGGTCTTTTTATGGTGTCCTCTATGAGGGAAAGGGTTAAAACAGATTCCAAATGATTAAAAGCAAGGTTCACATGCATTCTTTTGTTGGAGCTTAACACATTTTCATTGGTAAGACCGATATGCATCATATATATCATTTTAAGGCCTTTCAACTTTTCAAAGAATTAGAAATCTGCTCATTTTTTCCCTCTGTCTAATCTAGAATACAAGAACTACATATAAGATTGTAGTTAGTCCTCCTTATAAGAGAGGCATTCAAATTCTTTTGCCCGATCAGTGCATTAAAAAAAGATCTTTCTGAAAAATTGTGCCTGACTATTCAAAAAATATTTATAGATAAGTATTTCTTGAGTCAATTAACTTCAAGCTTTTATTACAACTAGAACTATCACTGAAGGTGATTCATACCCCCACCCCCATCTTTGACACAGGATGTATTCACATGACACATAAAACGAATGTTCATACATAGGATTTGAGCTTATAAGCATACCAAAAAAAAATATTATCACTTAAGGTGATCCATACCCACACCAGAAGTCTGTCATGTGTAGGAATACAGTTTCAAAAGTTTGCTTGAGTGAAAGACTACATGTATGTAAGGTTTAAAGTTAGTGTGAGCAATGGTTCAAAAGTTTTGGACAATGCTAAAAAGTTTTGACAGACAGACAGATAGACAGAGAAACACACATACAGACACACAGAAGAAAACAATTTGCCCCCAAGATCTGTAGCTGAGGAGAATAAAAATGCAGTCTAATTATGGTTCACATCCATATTTATTGTTTGCAAAAACCTGTCTTTAAGAATTTACATTGTGGTTTTCTTATGCACTGCACTTCCTCTCATGCAAGATCAATCTACATATGAAGTTTCATCAACCTAGCTACTTTAGTATTGGAGTTCCGGACAAAATCAAAAAAATGACAAAGGGCAATAACTCCTTTCAAAATACATGCAGAGGTATGGTTCTGTGCACTGCACTTCCTCTCATCAAGATCAATCTACATATGAAGTTTCATCAACCTAGCTACTTTAGTATTGGAGTTATGCTCCGGACAAAATCAAAAGATTAAAAATGACAAAGGGCAATAACTCCTTTCAAAATACATGCAGAGTTATGGTTCTTATGCACTGCACTTCCTCTCATCAAGGTCTATCTACCTATGAAGTTTCATCAACATAGGTACAGTAGTTTTGGAGAAATGCTCCGGACAAATATTTGTAGACCAACCGCCGGACCGACCGACCGACCGACCGACAGGGTGACTCCTATATACCCCCCCAAATTTCATTTGTGGGGGTATAAAAAGACTACCAAAGTCGTAAAAAATGGTACTGTTATAGCTCCCTTGCTTGGTGCTCTGCATGTAAGGGTAGTTGCAGGACTGGTTGGCCCTGTGTCAGGATAATGTGACTAGGTGTGGTATCATGCTGCATGTTTACGGCGTGATACTACGGTGTAGATATCGTCTCCAAATGACTGAAATACTGTCGGTGGGACGTAAAACCCAACAAACAAACAAACAAAATGACTATAACTGGCTCTGAATTCAAAGATATATTTTTCAGTACTACAAAGTCCTATCTCCAAAATGTTTGCTGATTAAATTATCATTGCAATGTTTTATGTCCATAGTTTAATCAAAGCTTTGGTGCAATTTGATTAAAATGCTGTTAAATAGGTCAAAACTTTTGAAGTTTATTTTCTCAAAATGATCTGACTGGCAGATTGACCTTGTAATAATAAGGCTATCTCAACTTCTAAATTGTAAAGACAATTCTAAATGTTCTAGCTGAAAGTATTCCACTAACAATACAACCCATTTTTACCTGTATTTTCTACATTCATAACACGCTGCCACTTACCTTTCTTCCCAGATTGAATTAAAAATTTAAAACTTCATCTTCAAACATGCCTTGTTCCACCCATATAAATCATTAACAAATATCAGCATATCCAATCTTTATTCTGTTTGATACCTGTATAATTCTATGTTCCTGTGCTGTGCAGCTATTGATTGTAATGACTTTTGAAAGCACTCTTTATCACATTTGCCAAGGACTTCAATTGCTCTGTAACTGTTTACTTCCAATAAATAGCCAGATTTTACACAGCCAGGCAGCTACCAGAACAAAAGCTGTGAATCTAATTCGCAGAACTATATCCAGAAAGTCTATTAGACCATGGTCATGTTACACTGTAAGCCATTATCAAATACCAGTGGGTCACAAAATCTTGATAATTATGAACATAAATGTTATGACACAAAGTTTTATGTCACTAGGCTTGTCAGAAATGGGTCAAGGGGTGAAATAAGTCTCCACATCTCACCTAAATAAAGACATGTGTCACTGACTGTGGTCATCCTTGGTATTGTGTACACAGGGCAGGCTGATAAGTAGAAAGGTCAAATTCTAGGGCAAGGTGTGTGCTTTACTTTTAGTATACCTTGCATGTGTTCAGTAAGCCAAAATGTATGTAAATGGTCGCATATAATCTGCTATGGAGTTTTCTTAGAACCATATACCATGCTGTTCACATGCACCTTTTGCTGTACACACAGTCATGTAGGTATAATAACATCGAGAAAATTTCAGAGCTGACTAAGAGTAAGTTGTATACAGTTTGCCATACTGAACGTACACCTGGCGTGCGTTCAGTATGACAAACCGTATGCAACCGGTCGCATACAGTCAGAGATGGAGTTATCTTAGACTATATACCATGCTGTTCACATGCACCTTATGCTGTACATAGGTATATGTGGTTATGACACTAAGACAACTTCAAGCTGACTGTAATCGCACGGTTGCATACAGTTTGTAACATACTGAATGTACACCTGTATCCCTTTACCCCTTTAAACTTTGTAGGGAATATGTCCTATGTAAGCAGTGTAAATCATGATTACCCTTTTTGAAACATGCAGGCTGATTAAGATTTATATTGTTCATCCCTAGACATG
This sequence comes from Solen grandis, assembly GCA_021229015.1. Lineage (NCBI taxonomy): Eukaryota > Metazoa > Mollusca > Bivalvia > Adapedonta > Solenidae > Solen > Solen grandis. Next base: position 53,407,552 of record CM037783.1, read on the forward strand.
TAATGAGAAAACCAAACCTGTACAATGTATAAAGTAACCAGGGGATGATCATAGGCATCTTCCCCTCTTAAAATTTTCTATAAAATTTATTCAGATTTCCCCAAAATTGTTATTTACCCCTCAATAAACAAGAAAGTCAGTAGAACTGACAGATGCTCCCCTAAGAACGTCATTGTTACAAATAAGACCTTGGTCAATGGGTGGGAGGATGTAGGAACTGGGTCAAGCCGAAGATATGCGCATCTCCTCTTTGTAATAAAGCTATAAAGCTTCACATAAAGTTTTGTTGAAATCAAGCTATTAGTTCCTGAGATATAGCCCGGACAAGAATCATACTAAATATACCGTTTGCATAAAAGTCAAAGGGCCATAACTCTGTGAAAAATGGAGGGACAAAGTTACCCCCATGATATGCAAATCTTCTCTTGGTAATAAAGCTTTCCATAAAGTTTCGTTGAATTCAAGCCATTATTTTCTGAGAAATAGCCCAGACAAGATTCATGCAATATGTACTATAGGCCGAAAAATCAAGGGGCCATAACTCTGTGAAAAATTGAGGAACCAGGTCACGCCGACAATATGCGTATCTACTCTTGGTAATTAAGCTTCCCATAAAGTTTCGTTGAATTAAGGCTTTTATTTCCTGAGAAATAGCCCGGTCAATAATCATGCAACATGAACTATAGGCTGAAAAGTCAAGGGGCCATAACTCTGTGAAAAATTGAGGAACCAGGTCACGCCGACGATATGCGTATCTACTCTTGGTAATAAAGCTTCACATAAAGTTTCGTTAAATTCAAGCCATTAGTTCCTGAGAAATAGCCTGTACAGAATCATGCAATATGTACTATAGGCCGAAAAGTCAAGGGGCCATAACTCTTTGAAAAATTTAGGAACCGGGTCATGCTGACGATATGCGCATTTCCTCTTGGTAATAAAGCTTCCCATAAAGTTTCGTTGAATTCAAGCCATTAGTTCCTGAGAAATAGCCCAGACAAGAATCATGCAATATGTACTATAGGCCGAAAAGTCAATGGGCCATAACTCTTTGAAAAATTTAGGAACCGGGTCATGATAAGGATATGCGCACCTCCTCTTGGTAATAAAGCTTCCCATAAAGTTTCATTGAATTCAAGCCGTTAGTTCCTGAGAAATAGTCCGGACAAGGAAAGTGTGATGGACGGACGGACGAAGCAGCGACTATATGTGTCACCTTCGGTGAGCATAAAAAAGAAGAAACAATCCCTGACCAAGTTAACTGAGTGAGGAGTGCAAGTCTTGACCTTAAGAAATAAAATAAAGTAAGGTTGGCAGAGTTGCATCACAACCCCTTGACCATGATTCACTGCGATAAGTATTTCAAAACAAGAGGAGAGTCATACAAAAAAAAGTATCAACTGTTCAACACGAGTCCACATTTGTGTACTCGTAATTTGTAATATCGTTCTACTTTCGGTTTGGCGATATCCCCTACACAGAGGTGTGACAATGAACCAGTACCAAAAAAAGCATGTCCCGCGCCAAGTGGCTCATTGATGGGACTAGTTCAACACCTGATTTACCTATGAGACAAGATTAACTGCTCTTTGGAGATTTAAAGGTCGCTATCAAACACTACAGTTTATATCCTTGTAGTATTTTAAAGTACTCAGCCATTGACCAGTGTCAGTACTGAATGACCTGTGGGCATCATTGACCAACAGATTTCAAATGCAAAGATGCAGAGATAAACAATCCAGTGACCCGTACAGTTATTTATCTGACATAACACTCCTGAAATTTCAACAGTTATTGTTACATATTCTCTCATACTTTGCAAATAAGGTATGACTCAATGAAATGTAGATACCCTACAAAGAAGCTATATCTTATAACATTTCATTAAAATTTGGAGTTCACAAAATTAATGGGCATCAGACATTACAACGATGTGAAAATATACCTAAAAATCTCCAGGATCTTATAAATAAATCAACAACTAAGAATCCTACTCTTTCTTTAGATATCTGCACTTTGGGGTTTAATTAATTAATTAATTAATTAATTAATTAATTAAGTAATTAAGTAAGTAAGTAAGTAAGTAAGTAAAAAAGTAAGTAAGTAAGAAGGAAAGTAAGTAACAATAGGCCATTAAAATGACCATTTACTAGAAAATAGAGCTGTATCTAAGTATAATTAATTAAAAACACACAATACATATACAATTAAGAGTACCATTCTGGAAATTTCCAATAGATATAAGACTTTTTGAATTGATGAATAGAGGAAGTTTTACGAATATTTGCAGGTATAGGATTCCAAAGTTTTGGGCCTGAATAAGAGAGACTTTGACGAAATAGTTCTACACATGGTTTTGGTATCTTCAGTAGATTGTTTGATGATGATCTTAATGTTTTACCATCATGACCAACATACTGAAATAAGTTACATAGATATGAAGGATTTAAATCATTCAATGATTTGTAAACTAAGATGCTTTTTTTTTTTTAAATTTATTCTATCTTGAATTTTAAACCATTTCAGCTCAGTGAACAGTTCTTGTGATGGGGCATTAAAGTCTTTATCTAAAATAACTTAATTCAGAGTCAATTGGGCATTGATCTTATGATCTGGTCCAAAAAAAAAAAAAATATAACATACTGGGATTTTATGTCAACAATACAGACTTCATGTCCAATGTTAGACTGCATTTTACTGGTTATTAATGCTAGGTAATAGATGCATATGCTAAAATGAAGGCAGATCTACAGATAACTTTTTTCATGAAGTGGTTATTTAACTTACCCCATGAACTTAGCATGAAAAGGGTATTTGTTCAATTTAAATGGGTTTTTGACAAATGTGAATTGGGTATTCCTTATATTTTGTATACAGCTGGCAACATTTTAATAGAGTTTTCATTTTAATAGAGTTTTCAGAAAATATTTTGCTTTTTGTTACCCTATGATTCTGAAAACTATTGCTTTTTGGCCAAAATTAATTGGGTAAATACTCAAATAGCCTGCTTATCTGTTACTCTAAGAAGGTCAGATATTCAGTGATATTTGAAGAAAAAATCATGAAGAGAACAAAAAACTGAATTCCTCTCTATATCAAATGGTTGTACAGATGCATTACAACATCATAAATATACATGTGGGTACCTCTTTTTTAAAGACAGGCTTACAAAACCATTGTATCAGATTTTGAATGTCATATATCTAACAATATCTTCTGACAGCTTATCATCTGTAAATATACTGACGGGCAAAAGAAACGCCCCATTCCATGTTCTCGACAACGCAATTGTCAACGTAGCGTTCGTGACGTCGCCTGTACACACGGATACGCCCGTCCGCGTTCCATAAGTTGAAACGTGACTTGTCGCTGAACACCACGTTCTGCCAACGCTGACCGCGATGGTTGCGGGCCCAGATCAGACATTGGTGACGGTGGCGTTAAGTTAGAACTAAACCACGGTAGGGTCTACGGCAGGTAATCCCGCATTCCCTCAGTCGTGTCGTCTTCTAACCGTATAACGACTTATTGGGCGACCACGGTTACCGACTACTAAACGCGACGTCGATTCCGCCGTCACAAACCTGTCACGCAAATGACGTTGACGTATGAAATTATCTTGTCTTACAGACGTCACACAAGGTCTTCCTGAACGTGGCCGATCGGCAAACGTTCCCGTAACTCTAACACGTCGAACAAGATGCCAAATCGTCGAACGCGAGACGTTAAAACGTCTGGCGACTTGTTCTTGCGTTCGCCCGCATTCGAGCATGGCCAAAACGCGAGCTCTCTCTTCAGAATTTAGCCTTGGCATTCTTAAATACGAATGTTTAATCAGAAAATCTCTGAAATTGTGATTGTCTATCGACTAGCACATGTAACTGTATAAAATGTGATCGATTTCACCACGTGATAAACATACACGAGGTGCATGTGGAAATCATGAGCAGCCACCGGAAATGGACATCGGGCTGAATAGAAGCGCACAATTTTTTCTTTGCTGTGATTGTCGGTCAATGTACATGTATACAGACTACATTTCACTAAAATATCAATAGGTATGAGGAAAATAACGCCAAATTCCGTTGGGGCGTTTCTTTTGCCCGTCAGTATACTTTTACATCAATAAATGAAGCTCCATACTAGATTATTTCATTCAGCCCTTGTTTTCTTTACGGTGAATCTCCTGTATGGCCGAGATTTTCAAAATCCAATCAATACCCCAACATGTTATCAGATCGACCTGTACAAGATTCTATAATGCAACCAATATTGATGATCATTCACCAGAGTTTGGTCTGTGCAGAAAAGAATCCCCAGTGTAAACACTGTATAGGTACAGGTGAGATGTATGTTTAAATACCTGGTGTTTAGAAACAAATAAAGTATTACAAATGAATATGGAGTATTCAATATATTACAGAAATATAATGCCAGTTCCTAATCAATGTGTCCTCTAGCATATAAAGGTAAGGGGGACAGGACTTTGTCTACATGACACAAACCTATATATATTGTGCAATATCACATGCTGTAAATATGTAGCATGATACAACACCTAGTCATATCATCATGACACCGGTCCAATCAGTCCAGAAATCCACCTTTAAATTCTACCTTGAGAACCTGTCAAGGGAAATATACCAGTGCAATTTCTAACAACTTTCGTTTTCAAACCCATGATCTCTCATTTGCAAGAAGAGCACTCTAATCACATGGAATCGGGAGATTTTCGTTCAAATTCAAAAATAATAATTTAAAAACAATTTAATGAAGTTTAAACTAAGATTCTAAGATTTCTCTACACTAGTTCAATGCAGAACCAAGACAAAATCTGAAAATAACAGATCATGTAGCCAGGTTTGATGGTTATCTTTTTTAGATCTTGCTGTGAGACTGAGTTGAACAATTTTTCAAAAATTTGAACTGGCTGCATGAGTAGGCAGTTTTTGATTGGTATCATGTGAAAACCTTGAAAACACGGTAAAAGGGCATCTAAGGCAAGTTGCTGACACAAATAGTTTCAATCAGTCACTGAATTTGTATATGCAACCAAATAATGCAAAAATCAGTTTCAAGGCAGAGGAATTTAGGTACTCTTTAAAGGTGCCTCGCTCAGTTAAACTCGGTAAACAAATATGGCCAACAAGGTTTGGGATTTTCATATTTCAGAATAGATATTATATAATTGCTCATTAAATGTGAAATTACAAAATGTTTTGTTTGTCGTTTGTGTTTGGAGTTATAAGAATTCATGTGCCAGTTAAATGCATGGATTATCTGCAGACTGATACTTATTTTAAATGGAAGATAAATATTGTCTACATTAGACGCCATCTTGAAAACACTTTCTTCACAAATTGCTACATTAAGAGCAAAATGAAAACGGGAAAATGTGATGTTGCAACATTTTGGGTGAGAAACTTGCCCCTGGTTTTAATGTCCTACCAAAAGTATTTCATTCAGGACATGGTTCTGACACCTCGATCCTGAAAACTGGAGTCCTTTTCAAAGATTATCTGAAACTTTGGAGTCCTCCCATATATGTATAGGATACGCTCAGAAAAATCCAGAGTCCTTTTTAAAAAAAAAAGGAATCCAGGCCCTACATATTTGGAGTAAGTGTGAGCAGCCTGCATGTGACAACTTTGCCGTATGGTACTGCCTCATTGTGGTATCATGCCATAGACAAGTGTCATGATACCTCAGGAGTATTACTATAACAGTATTAAGAGTGTTTTCACATAGGGATATTTTCACATGGTGACTATATATATATTATATAGTTATATATATAAAATGTGCTTGGTGGTCCTTTTTATGTGTCTCTGTATAAGAATTTAATGTGCTTAAACTTATCAAATCTGGCTCCATAATATATGTCTTCTACCTTGAAATTTCTGGACTAAATGTATATAAACTAACATTTACTTACAGCAATATTTTGTAAGATAACTTCAATTAAAAGGTCAGCTTCAGAGTTCACACTAGAATTCCAAAAAATGGAGTCCGACACAAAGATTTGCAAAAAAGTTAAAGGGTCCTCTCATATAGTTATATATAAAATATTAAAAAGTTCTAAAAAAACAAACAGTAACCGCCGATGAGTGCAAGGTCTTAACATTTCCCATTGTATATTGGAAGCATACAATATCTCTTGGCATGCTGCTTTCTAAACAGATTATACAGTATAATATGTCAAATAACAAAGGTTAATGACAATTATTTATGAACAAGCTATTATTCATTCAGCTCCCGGTTTTCTGTTTCACAATATATATATATACATCCGAAAGTGTCAAATGAAGCCTTCCATAAGAGTGTCATAGTACAAAGTACTCTTTTGAGTATGAGGAATCAGTTTAGCTGTAATATCAAAAGTAATTATTGATGATTTTTCATAAATGAGGAGGAAAAATCATATGTATGTTAATTTTTGTTATTAATTTTGGGCTCAACAATAACTATTATTAGTAAAACAAGACAATTGAACTTATTGATGAACAAATCTTTCATATATCAGTGGATAGTGACCAAAATTGAACTTGCCCTATGTTTTAATATTGTCCACTTACATGGTAAATTAAATATGAATGTAATAAATGCAGTCTTTCAAGAATTTATATACTGAGAAGAAACAGTCATTTCAAATTCAAATAAAATTTGCATACCAAGGGTATATAACTTGATCTCATTTCTATATTTTGTATTATATTATTGCATATGAATTAAATACGTCTTTTAAAAGTTATTCCTGGAAACAGTCATTTAACATTAAATTTGCTTTTAAAGGGCGCATAATTCTACAACAGTGGATTGTAACCTAAATCAAACCTGACTGGTATTTTGATATAATTTTGCATACCAAATGTGAATTCAATACACATGAAGTCTTTCAAAAGTAATTGTGCAAAAAAAATGTCTACATCCATACACTATGGTACTTTAAAGTGATTGATCCTTAGTTTAACAATTAACAGAATAACCACTATAAGCAAAGGAAGGATTTGGTTACAGAGAGAATATAATAAATTTCCTTTGTCTTAAGCCTTGCATACCTCCTACCACCTAAATATTATAAAAGGTACCCAATGTGTGCTCAGACAAAGGAAGGACAGTATCACAGCATCATACTATAGAACGTCCCATCATTTGACAGGTGTATAATAAAAATAAATGTTCACTATAATTGAGTATACATTTATAAGTTACTTTTTAGGTACTTAAAGCATAGACAAACTTTTGAAGGCTTAATCTGAATACGATATGTTGTATATCCCAATATTGGGTTTTAGAGAGCTTGATCTGCTCTTAACTGTGTTGGCATCTTGACAGTGGCTCTTCAAAGAATCTTTGAATGCCCCTACTGAGCAAGCACTATATAAAATAAAATACCACTAATCATTTATGACTTGCTGTTATATCATGTTATTGTTTTTAAAACATGTTAAACAAAAATATTGTGTAAAATTAACATAAAATGTTTAGCATTGTTATGTATGTGTATATTTGCAGCCTCATATCTGATTTGATTTTTCTATGTGTCATAATTACTTGTGAAACATTTAATAAACTTATGTTATGCACAAGCTAAGACTGGGCTTAGACTAATATATTGGCTAATGTTTCCCTCAGGCTACCTAGGATGTTCAATTATACTTCAGATTGGAAATCTAAGCCTAGGTGGAAATCTCAGCCCACTTCTTAATTTCTTAATGGGCTGATGTTTCAATCGGGAATGTATTTCCATCTCTACCATGCATGCACAATGCAATGTGTTAGAAACTTCAGCCTAGGGGAAATCTCATCCAAGGAACCCTGACACCCATTCTAAACGACTATCCCCAATGCCTTTTAATGATAAACGGATAAGACCGCCATACGCCACCATCTGTGCGGTCGGTTCACAAGCTCACATGAG
>CM037783.1:53415569-53465569 GCA_021229015.1 Solen grandis
AAACAATATGTCAAAGTTCATCATGAAACAACACATTTATTTTCTTAATTAATTTTTTTTTAAATCAAAAAATAATATTTATAATCAAACAGTCTTTGAATAAAAAGGGGGTAAAATGTAGGGCGTTCATGGATGTAGGTCTTCTGTATAAACATTGTGATCCAGTGGTCATGTACAAAACTGTGGAATTCAAGGGTTATTGGTTTGAACCACATTGAGGGCAAGAATATTTCATGACCTTCCCAGGTATAAAGTACTGGTCCAACGGAGAAACTATCAAAAAGGATTGGTATTACTTGTAAATATTTGTTTCTTAAGCATAAAATAAAATAGTTTAAATAAATAGAAGGAATTAGGCCTTTGTTCACGGGGACCTCAAGTTTGACATACCTAAAAGCATGTTCTTTTACCACATATGATAACAACATGGCTGACATTGTATACAAACATTTGATAGAAAGGAACAGGAAACATGCATAACAATATAGACTCTATAACTGTAACAAGATGTATATACATATTTAACTCGGTATGTAAATGTATCACACTCAAAAGATGTAACACATTGTGTTTATGTATCTCGGCTTGAAAATACAAGTTGTTACACAAGAAATGAATGTAACTCATTTTGTGTGTGCGTAAATGTTACACAATGTCTACATGTAACCTGTCGTGTAAATGTAACCCAATGTGTTTATGTATCTCGGCTTGAAAATACAAGTTGTAACACAAGGAATACATGTAACTCAGTGTGTGTAAATGTTACATAAGGTCTACATGTAACCTAGCATGTCAACAAAACCATGAATAAATGTAACTCAGTATGTAAATGTAACAGAATCAAGAAATGTAACAATCATACATGGTTGAACTGTAACACTCTGTGTAAATGTGCTACTATGTATAAGTGTAATGGAATGTAGCCTATATATTGTAAACATACATATGTATGTACACTGCAAAGTATTGAGCATTTAATTAACACAAATTATGAGGTTGCGTTTTCTAGCATAATTTCTTTCTAACAAATCAATTCATATGAAAGGTTTCATTTGCAAGTCTATTTGTTTCTGTTGGCTTCTTCTCCAGAGAATATGATAATAATTACAGAAATAGCAGCAGTTTCAAATGAGGAATTTTAGAGTGTAATCAGGCCTTGTACTTCCATGTTTCTATGGCTTTTGTGTCAGAGGCTTCAATCACAGCAACAGTACTTTTTGTAAAGCATTTCACTTTTGTAGTAATAGAGACCCTGAGAGGCAACTGGAAAGTATTTAGACAAGTCTTGTATCTCTTGCCCAGTGTACATGAGTATTTTTACTTCGGTTTAATATTCTACCGACAGTATTCCAGTCATTTCTGTTTTTTTGTCTACATTACATGACCTCACTGTGATGCCACGCTGTTGACAATTACTGGCATGGTACCGCACTTGGCCATTCAGTCGTTGGAACTGCCATTATGCAAAAGAGGCTACCATAAGAAATATTTACTAGTTCTTAGCTCACCTGAGCACTTGTGCTCGGGTGAGCTTTTGTGATCGCCTTTTGTCCGTCATGCGTCGTCCGTCATCAACAATTGCATGTGAACACTCTAGAGGCCACAGTTTTGGCCCAATCTTCATGAAACTTATTCAGAATGTTTGTCTACATGATATCTCGAATTCGAAATTGGGTCATGTGGGGTCTAAAACTAGGTCACCAGGTCAAATCCTGAAAAACCTTGTGAACTCTCTAGAGACCACAGTTTTAGCCCAATCTTCAATTGATTTGGTCAGGATGTTTGTCTAATTGATATATTGGATGAGTTCGAAAATGAGTCACATGAGGTCAAAAACTAGGTCACCAGGTCAAATCTTAAAAAAATCTTGTGAACACTCTAGAGGCCTACATTTTTGTCCCAGTCTTCATTAAACTTGATATGAATGATGACTGCATGAATTCCCAGTTGAGTGCAAATTCAGGTAGGATCAATATGTAGGTCACTTAGTCAAATGTTAGAAAATCACTTTAGATGCCAGATCTTTTGTCATTATGCCTAACACAGCCATCTTACTCAGGTGAGCGACACAGGGCCATCTTGACCCTCTTGTAATTAATTTGGTATGATGCCAAAGTTCGAATAAATAACCCTATTTATTAGTAAGGATACACTTTAAATGTTAACACTGCTTTACTTTAGAATGATTAAAACAAACAAACCTTTTACCTTTGTTTTTACACAACAAAATTTAACAATGATTCATAATGATTTCTCATCAGCAGATATTGAACCAGACAAGATGATTTTATCATAAAGTAGCACATTTTGATGGGCTCAGAACAAAAGGGTCATAACTTACATGCATTAATGAATATGTTGAGACCCATTTGCTCTGAGCCCTGATGAAATTTCAGTTAAAGCAAAATGAACAATTACTATTATGCAGTCTTTGAAAGTAAAAGAAAAGGATGGTTTTGGATGCAATCATTTTTAAAAATAGGCTTTTAAACAGAGGGAATGTAGGCATTGTTCAGTCTGACCAAAAGCATGACATACCTTAAAGCATATTTACTTAGCATATATTACCATGACAACAGCATGACATTGTATACAAACACTTGACAGAAAAGAACAGTTAAAATGTTTGAATGTTACACAATTTAAAAACTCAATGTGTAAACGTAACAGTGAAAAAAGAGAAAAAAGACTTTGTAAGAGGTACACAATGTGTACATATAACGTGTGTTTATTTTACACAATGTATATGTGTAATTCAGCTTGTTAATGTAAAATATTGAACACATGTTCATTCGGTGTGTAGACAAAACTCACAGAAACAACAGAAACAAATTAACAATATATACTATTTTACTGTATCACATAACTCAATTAACACTCTATAACTGTAACTCATTGTAGATGTAAAGATGTAACCAAGAGTGTAAATGTAACACAATGAATAAATGTAACTCAGTAAACACTCTATAACTGTAACACATTGTAGATGTAAACATGTAACCAAGAGTGTAAATGTAACACAATGAATAAATGTAACTCAATAAACACTCTATAACTGTAACACATTGTAGATGTTAACATGTAACCAAGAGTGTAAATGTAACACAATGGATAAATGTAACTCAATAAACACTCTATAACTGTAACACATTGTAGATGTGTATAAGTAACCAAGAGTATAAATGTAACACAATGGATAAATGTAACTCAGTAAACACTCTATAACTGTAACACATTGTAGATGTTTACATGTAACCAAGAGTGTAAATGTAACACAATGAATAAATGTAACTCAATAAACACCCTATAACTGTAACACAATGTATATGTATATGTGTAACCAAGAGTGTAAATGTAACACAATGAATAAATGTAACTCAATAAACACTCTATAACTGTAACACAATGTATATGTATATGTGTAACCAAGAGTGTAAATGTAACACAATGAATAAATGTAACTCAATCAACACTCTATAACTGTAACACAATGTATATGTGTAACCAAGAGTGTAAATGTAACACAATGAATAAATGTAACTCAATAAACACTCTATAACTGTAACACAATGTATATGTATATGTGTAACCAAGAGTGTAAATGTAACACAATGAATAAATGTAACTCAATCAACACTCTATAACTGTAACACAATGTATATGTGTAACCAAGAGTGTAAATGTAACACAATGGATAAATGTGACTCAATAAACACTCTCTAACTGTAACACATTGTAGATGTAAACATGTAACCAAGAGTGTAAATGTAACACAATAAATAAATGTAACTCAATAAACTCTCTAACTGTAACACATTGTAAATGTATACGTGTAACCAAGAGTGTTAATATAACACAATGAATAAATATATGTTACTCAGTTTACTTAGTGAGATACAAGGTATAGTTTTGTGATACAATGTATAAATGTAACACATTGTTGAATGTAACTCTAACATATATGTGTATGCACTGCAAATTATTGAGCATTCTGGTCATGTAAATAAAGCAGTATAGAAGCAGCATGTCCATTTACCCCCTGTACATTGTTTTTAGTCCCCTACCGTTGTTTACACCAGAGGGGACTATAGGTTTGCCATCTGCCTGTCCGTCCATCCGTCTGTCCATCCGGATGTCCGGAAATCAGGATCCCGCGATAACTTAAAATCCGTTTAAGATAATATTATTAAGTTGGTATATGAATAGTAGGCAGTATGGAGATTCTGCATGTCACTTTGTTTTGTCTTTTCTTGGGCCAAACTTCTGGTTGCTATGATGAAAAATTATGCATCTCACCAGTAGGGGATTCATGTGTTGCGTGCATCTCACCAGTAGGAGATTCATGTGTTGCGTGCATCTCACCAGTAGGAGATTCATGTGTTGCGTGCATCTCACCAGTAGGGGATTCATGTGTTGCGTGCATCTCACCAGTAGGGGATTAATGTGTTGCGTGCATCTCACCAGTAGGGGATTCATGTGTTGCGTGCATCTCACCAGTAGGGGATTAATGTGTTGCGTGCATCTCACCAGTAGGGGATTCATGTGTTGCGTGCATCTCACCAGTAGGAGATTCATGTGTTGCGTGCATCTCACCAGTAGGGGATTCATGTGTTGCGTGCATCTCACCAGTAGGAGATTCATGTGTTGCGTGCATCTCACCAGTAGGAGATTCATGTGTTGCGTGCATCTCACCAGTAGGAGATTCATGTGTTGCGTGCATCTCACCAGTAGGAGATTCATGTGTTGCGTGCATCTCACCAGTAGGAGATTCATGTGTTGCGTGCATCTCACCAGTAGGAGATTCATGTGTTGCGTGCATCTCACCAGTAGGGGATTCATGTGTTGCGTGCATCTCACCAGTAGGAGATTCATGTGTTGCGTGCATCTCACCAGTAGGGATTCATGTGTTGCGTGCATCTCACCAGTAGGGGATTCATGTGTTGCGTGCATCTCACCAGTAGGAGATTCATGTGTTGCGTGCATCTCCAGTAGGAGATGAGATTCATGTGTTGCGTGCATCTCACCAGTAGGAGATTCATGTGTTGCGTGCATCTCACCAGTAGGAGATTCATGTGTTGCGTGCATCTCACCAGTAGGAGATTCATGTGTTGCGTGCATCTCACCAGTAGGGGATTCATGTGTTGCGTGCAACACCAGGTACTGTTACCCCTAAAGTTGGCCATGTGTACCCCCAAAAACGTAGGGTATCTCTATATGAAGGGATACCAAGTTAAGGAAAAAACAGCAATGTACCCCCCAGTTCCAAAGCTCAGTGGGCAACCTGTAGAAGTAAATGCCTTCATTTCTTGCAATTAAATCTTGTTTGATTATTGAAGTAAGTGCTACATTTTGTCCACATTAAATTATCTTTTACAGCAATTTCTCGACATTCCTGCATGAAGTAGATATGTTGATGTCTTCCTTTATCTATTGTTGATATTTCCAAATAAAAAAATGAATTTAATTTTAATTCACGTTTTACTGTTATATATATCTACCATTGAAAGTCAATTAGGCTTATTGGCATATATTAGGACTGGTTGGTCCATATATTGTCAGGATAATGTATTTTATAGGTGTTGTATTATGCTACACTCCTAAGGCATGATATAGCAGTGAAGCAGCACATACATGGTAACAAAAGGATGGAAATACTGATGCTAGGATATAAAATCTTAAGAAATAAATGTGAAATTTTATATTGGAATTTATACTTTGATAAAGTTCAAATTTATAATGGAATTTACTTTGATGATGTTCTAAGATCTGGTTTTATGCTGTTTGCATAGGTCTTTTCATGGTGTCCTCAATGAGGGAAAGGGTTAAACTCACATAAGGAAAATGAAAGAATTTTTTTTTGACAGGGTAGATGAATAATTTTGCCATAAATCTTAATCAAAATTTAAGAAGAGGTTATTCTGTAATGGGTAGAATCAGGAATCAGGATCAGGGATTTAATTATAATTCATTTATATGTGTGTCTATGTTTTAGACTTGCAATAAAAAAAATATATATAAGTAAAGCTGCATCTAGATGAGAATGGAAAAAAATGAAAAAAAAAAAAAAAAATAGATATTATAATAAAAATAAAAGTCCCATGAAAATGAGATTTCTGAACAGTCTGTGAAATACAAAAAAAAAAAAAATACAAAAAAAAAATACCGGTAAATAAATTAGACCCAAAATGAACTATGTACCCTTTCTCAGTAAATTTTAAAAACTGTTTACATATAAAAGTGCACTAATGAAATGCATTTGATGACTTGTCAGTAGAATACAAATTTTTAATGGAGATCAAGAGCTGTATAGTGCAAAATAAGAACTTAGGTTTGTGAAACGTAGTTAGTTACTATTTAAACTTTATGAAATCACAGCAGCGAGGATGTTACATCATACAGCCGTGTTCTGTAGATGTTAATTCTAAGATTTTTGTTGCGTGGATTGTACATTGAACTCTGTTGAACGGTATATTTGAATTTTGGTTCCCTCTTCCTGAAGTAGAATATTTTCAGAAAAACACGCCGGAATCGTTTGCTGAGTAAACAGTACAGGATGAAATTGATGGCCGAGTTTATCACGACCATCAGATTACTGATGGTTGTAAATTTGACCCAAGAGGCAGAACATTGAAGACTTTCATGGTCGACAATGGTGAACAAAATATTGTCAATAAGAGCAGGTAGCTGACACCCCAGGAACACGTTGATAACCACAATCAACATGACAGTCAAGTTGGTGTCTTTCGCACCTGAGGAACTGATGCTGTTTCGCTTTGCGCGTGCTTTGTTCACGGCTCTAATGAGCAAAATATTAAGGATTGTTAATAGACTGAACGGCAAGAGGAACATTATGATCAGGTAGGCGTAAATAAAATAAACTTCCTGAAAAATTTGGTTAGCTCCGATTTCTGTGTAAGATATCTCTGGAATAGTTTTGTTTAAGTTCTCACTCCAGACCTGTTTGGTTTTGTACTCCAGAAACCGGGGAATGTTGTACGCCACTGATGAGACAAATATGAAAATTATGGTTTTCTTAGTGCGTGACATTGTGCAGGTGTTGGCCGCATGCAAAGGGCGGCAGACGGCAATCCAGCGTTCCACCGTGAATGCCAAAGTGGTGTATACTGTTCCCGTTTGTCCAATAAGTGCCACTGGATAAACAAATGGATGCATGTACCTATATGCGTAGTAGTATTCCTCCAGTACATCCTTCTCTAGGTAAAATGTCGGTAAGGCAAGAAAAAGTGACATAGACAGCAGCTGAATGATGTCATACATGGCGAGCGAAATGAGATAATACGAGGTTGAGTTCCGCATTTGGCGATGGCGTAAAACAATGATAGATAAGATGTTGCCAATGATTCCATAGCACGCGACGATATTGGCAGTGACGCCCCATGTGTAAAATTGGAATGTGATCTGAGATTCACATCGCTGTTGATCTCCGTCGTCCTCCGAGGAATTACTGATGTTCGTAAAATTCTCGTCCATAGCACCTTGAGAAATCTGAAAAGGAATAAAAAGAAAAAAATTAGACGACAGTAACAATAAAAACTATTTTCAGTGTATAAAATATTTTGTGTGTATGCTATAGTCAATGAATTTTTCTGAAGATTCTGAAGATTGCCAGAATTCTTGAAATGTTAAATTATTCTTTAAAAAATGCCAGACAGAATATACTGAAATAGACATCTTTCTACCAAATAAAAATAAATGTTAAATGGACTCATGGGCCCTGTGCAATTAGTCATTCATGCTCAGATTTGGATAATTGTTTGATTTTTCCAGTAAAATGAAGTTCTGTCTGGACAGCTAAATTAGCAGCATACGTGTCCAGTGTACAAAACATTTCTTTTGAAGACTGATGAATTTGTTGGCAGCCTTATTGATACATCTCACTTATACAATGCAGATCCTTAAGAACAGTTTTCTGGGGGATCCAGACCTAGGTACCCGTTATATTAGACCACAGATCCATTATAATGCTGTCTTTGGGGATCCAGACCTAGGTACCCGTCATATTAGGCCACAGATCCATTATAATGCTGTCTTTGGGGATCCAGACCTAGGTACCCGTTATATTAGACCACAGATCCATTATAATGCTGTCTTTGGGGATCCAGACCTAGGTACCCGTTATATTAGGCCACAGATCCATTATAATGCTGTCTTTGGGGATCCAGACCTAGGTACCCGTTATATTGGACCACAGATCCATTATAATGCTGTCTTTGGGGATCCAGACCTAGGTACCCGTTATATTAGACCACAGATCCATTATAATGCTGTCTTTGGGGATCCAGACCTAGGTACCCGTTATATTAGACCACAGATCCATTATAATGCTGTCTTTGGGGATCCAGACCTAGGTACCCGTTATATTAGACCACAGATCCATTATAATGCTGTCTTTGGGGATCCAGACCTAGGTACCCGTTATATTAGACCACAGATCCATTATAATGCTGTCTTTGGGGATCCAGACCTAGGTACCCGTTATATTAGACCACAGATCCATTATAATGCTGTCTTTGGGGATCCAGACCTAGGTATTGTGTTATATTAGACCACAGATCCATTATAATGCTGTCTCTGGGGATCCAGACCTAAGTATTGTGTTATTTTTGGCCGCAGATCCATATAATGCTGTTCTGGGGGATCCAGACCCTACTATGACAGGGATAGAGACACACACAAATGCAAAACACATACTGGGGAAAACACACAGGGAGAAAAAATACATTTACACACATGGGGAAAAATATGGGGGTGGGGGGGGAAAAGGGCCGTAAGATGCAATAATAATATCAACCATTGAAGATTACAACAAATACTGTGAAGTCATTAATTTTTGCAGATTTCATAGAGGGTTTTCACCATGAATATTATTCCCGACAAAAACTTGTCTCTTATATAGACCTCATGTTTTTTAGAACAATGATTTTACAGTATAACCTGCTGCAGCTGTAGATTTTGATGATTTATTGTTTGTCTCGTTATCCATTTATAGCAATATATTTTCACAGCTTAAGTTTCTGACAAATTTGTCCAACAAAAAAATACATTTTAGTTGTTGTGGAGGAAAATTTACCATAAGATGTGAGATTTGAGAGTTTGATTTTGTCAGTTTCATATTGGTTAAATATTTTAACCCTTTACCTCATGTAGACTCATTTTGACACAGCAGACCCAAATCAGACAGCACCTTTAAGGAGGTAAGGGTCTCCTCTGTATGTTAAGGTTTTAGAACCCTAATAGCCATCAATTCCATCATAGCCATGCATATAACTTCACAATCTAAGGTTTTCAAATGTCAAACAATGGAAATCTTTGGGGCAAATTAACATGTTATGACATGTGATGGAAGTTCTTTTATTACCTCCCCTTGATAATTTTGCTGTCATGAGTTATCTCCCCTGACAAGTAAAAGTGACTCTCCATTTTTCTACGTTATAATTTAGATTTTTTTCATGAAATTCGAAACAGAATCATATAATGCACTTTTCTACCGTGAGTGTTTCTCATACATCAAAATCAGTTTTTCATATTCGCAGAAAATGTATAATTCCCATAGGCTTCAAACTTAAATACTGATTATCTCTCCCAAATTAGATAAAAGTTGAAAAAATTCTAGGTGAAATATTTCCATAGTGTCAAAGTTTTATAGAAATATTACCATTCAGTGGCAAGATATGGAATATGGCTATTAGGGTTTTAATACCTTAATATACAATATTTTAGCTCAGATTCTACACCGTCTGCACGATGAAAAAAAAAAATCACAAACTTTTCCAATTTAAGTAATTTAACATTTATCATTTGACATTATGAAAAACAATGGAGTTTTATTACATATTTCATAATCTTTTTTTGTGTACATAAACAGAAGAAGTCCGTTTGTCCGTTTGTAAATGACTAGCTGATGTATTGCTCATGGGATGTTAAACACAGCAAGTTGCAAGCTGTGAAGAAAACGCTGGACTGTTTAGTAATCTGTCTGTCATATTTGTCTGAATAATAGATTCTGTCATCAGTTTTGCATTGCAGTGCAGTTTTTTTTATTATTCTCTTCACCATCATTTTTATCTTCACACCAGTATGTGACACAACACACTCATTATGTAGGTATAGATTCTTTCTTGTTTGACAGCGTCTCCTATCAAATACAGACGAGGAAATATTTTTGTGAAGTTTAAGCCTTGTCAGTGTTTGCTGGTTTCACCAATCCTCACAAGAAGGATAATTTTGGTACACATGCAACCAGATTAAAACCAGATCAGCCTGCATGGAACTTAAAATCTGATCTGGTTTTATGCTGGTCACTACTCTAAGGTACCTTTGGAATTAGGAGGAAATAAAGAGTTAAACCTGTCCAAAGTATAAATTGGTTTTAGTCACGAGGTTTTACATTGATCTGACTGTCCCCAGTGGTCGAATGATTAGGGCTCACTTCCAGAACTGGAGGTCGTGGTTTCGATCCCCAGGTGAGACATAACAAATGTGTAAAAAGTGTTACTGGTATAGCTCCCTGCACTCGATTAGCATGTAAGGGTAGGTCATTTACTGCTTGGTAATGTGACTTTGTGTGGTATCGTTCCACGAAACTGCAGTGTGGCAGTACAATATCAATCTCAAGTACTAGACATAGTCTGCAAATGACTGAAATACTGTCGATGGGAGGTTTAATGCAATAGACATTTACAAACTTGTGATGAATGGTGTAGGATGACTTGCAGGCTGATCAGGTGCCATATCCACTTACTTAATTATGTTAATCATAGCATAAAAATGATCATGGTCTCCTCCTTTAGTAAATACAACAGACCATTTCACCCAGGGATCGGTGATACTCAGTATAATTCGCTGATTTAAACTGACAAATCAGTGATTCACTGAACAATGTGTGGAATTTTACACCATCATATAGATTAGGTGAACAGAAAGTGTTTGTTTATTTATGAAGGAATATGTCTCATTTCAGAGTGAAATGATCTTCAATACAGTCTTTGTGGAAAAGAAATATCCATTGTATCACAGACCATTAAAATCTAAGTATATTTATATTCATCAAGTTATTTTGTACATGAATAGGGTTCTGTAGTTCAGTGAACCTGATATTTCCAGGCTTAAAGTACTGGTCCAGCCCAGGAATTGACAAGAGGGATAAGTTAAAGTTATATGAACTTGTTTTCCAAGTGACATAAAATTAATAGGTGTAAAATAAACTAAGATTTTCATTTAAAATTTTCCTTCAGATTTTTATTGTGGTAGGACTGTGACACATATTTTTTCCCTGATAATTTTTGATATTCTGCTTGATGAATTTGTCTGATCAAACAACAAAATTAAGTATGTTTGATGACATTTGAAAATAATTGATGATCACTTTTGATAAGGTTAATAAATTAATTTTATGCTAATTAAATGTTAATTAGAAGCTTAATGAATTTTAATGTGCATATTTTTCAAAGACATTTCTTTCATTTTTTTTCTAATTTTTATATGATCACTCATTTTCTTTCTTTTTTTCTTTTGAGTTGGCTATGCAAGAATGATAAAATGATTTTTAAAGGTTAGACTGTGGACAATTTTCCAACTGATCAGGAGAGGATAAAATTTTTTTATTTTTTTTTTCATTGAGAACTTTCCAGGACACTCTCAGGCATAAGTTTGAGATATATAACAATCATTACCTTTAAGTTATACCCATGCAATCTGACCATGGTCTACACCGTTTGCTATTAATAAATTTTCAACAAACGCTCCCATAAACAACTAATGGTACAGTCTAAAATGAAGAAAGGACAAGTCCAATAAAGAAATTTAGCATGGTAATATTTAATATCCCCACCCAGGTTGTTTTATAGGAACAAAAAAAGATCATTTCAAATTGTTCAGTTAAAGCAGTATAACTGAGGTATTCATCAACCTCGATGATATGTCAAGCTGAACTCTTAACCTCATGAATATTCATATTCAGATTTATGACTTGATGAATATTAATCAACATAAACTGGTATATGGACTTATGAATTATTTTATGCCGCATAGACTGTGTAGAAACTGAGCTACAGTTTTTTTTTATGAGCAAACAGAGCAGACCCAGATCACAAGTTGAGACAGCTCCTATATGACCCAGATCACAAGTTGAGACAGCTCCTATATGACCCAGATCACAAGTTGAGACAGCTCCTATATGATCACAAGTTGAGACAGCTCCTATATGACCCAGATCACAGTTGAGACAGCTCCTATATGACCCAGATCACTAGTTGAGACAGCTCCTATATGACCTAGATCACTAGTTGAGACAGCTCCTATATGACCCAGATCACAAGTTGAGACAGCTCCTATATGACCCAGATCACTAGTTGAGACAGCTCCTATATGACCCAGATCACAAGTTGAGACAGCTCCTATATGACCCAGATCACAAGTTGAGACAGCTCCTATATGACCCAGATCACTAGTTGAGACAGCTCCTATATGACCCAGATCACTAGTTGAGACAGCTCCTATATGACCCAGATCACAAGTTGAGACAGCTCCTATATGACATTTGAAAATGTAGAAATTGTCTGATCTGGGTTTGCTCTGTTTACTAATACATCAAAATGAGTCTATATGAAGTAAATGTTAATCTCGCTTCTAAATTTAATTTAGCAGGTCATCCCCTCCAGTTTCCAATTTTACAAAAATTATCTTTTTGCATCGTTGCCTCATTAGGCAGTGGAGCAAGCAAATATATTGCCTTCAGTGATAGCTGTACATTTCAACCTTGGCTCCTTGACATTGAAAATAATGAGCCACTCAGACGTCTTGCTTATAAAGGTGTTTGTGCACAGCCAATGGCACTAAATGGTTTATGATAATTGTTGCAGTTATGTGCAGTGATACACAAACAGATTGCGGTTATCTCCTGCATTTTAAATTGTTTATGATAATTGTTGCAGTGAAGACACAAATTGATCATCTCTCGCATTCATCACATTTTTACTGTCTGTCTCAAGGTTTTGATCTAATATATCATTCCTACAAACATCACTGTTTTTTGAGGGTTTTTTCCCCTCATTTTTTAGCTCATCAGAGTACAATGTATTCAAGGTGAGCTATTGGAATAGTTGTGCATTGTTGGTTTAAAAGACATCTCCTCTGAAACCACTGAGTAGAAATGAATAAAACTTGGCATGAATAATACTTTTGTGGCTCTTCACAAAAATTGCAAATATAAATTTGATCAATGCAGAACTTTGGTTACCATGGCAACCAAGATAATTTTTATTATGAAAATTTTCTCCTCTGAAACTAGTGGTCAGAATTTCATTTCAAAGGCCATATCAACTTCTTCTTCTATCAGAAACCAATGATCAGAGTTAAATTTTGTCTAGCCTACACGGTCACATTATAGCTCTCTACCATAATTGCTTATAATTGATCACTTGAAAAATGAGGCCCAGGGGGCCAAATTATCTCCCTTCATTATATTTTTCATTTCTTATTTTTATTTTCTATTATAGTTGTTGTAAATATGGGAATTTTTTCAAAGTGTTTGATATGATTTGTTAAGTATCTTTATATTAACCAAGTATTAATTAAAACTAAGCCAGCAGTATTATAAAAGGAGTGTGGTTGCTCATATACCTGGGAAAAAGAGTTCAAATATATACATATTGTTACGTTAAAAAAAATGTATGTTTTGCTGGCTATTAATATGCTGTATGCTATTTTATGCAAAATAAACAATGTTATGTTATATATTGAACCTTAGTTTGTGAAATCCACTATTCTTTGGATTGTAGCATTCAAGGGGGACAAATAGATGTGTGCATCCGGATGTCAATATGTATTAATTTTTGCTCTCTGATAAGATTTTTAAAATAAAAGATCTTCAAAGGCATACGTATGCGCCCAATACAGTTTTTTACTATAAGGACAAAGAAGGAACATTAAAACTTAAGCTTTGGGAATTTTCTTAAATTTGCATAAATATAGAGAATTACACCAGAAAGAGATTTATGGGAAAACAATTGGGGGTCACAATTCTGTTTTTGAGTTATCTGCCCCTGAAAGTGAGATTTTTTGCTCTTTTCTGTCATTCTCAAGGACAAATAACTCAAAATCAAGCCTATTGATAACCTTATTTCTTTCATATTATTGTTTGTTGTTTCATTTCCAGTCATCATGCAAAGTTAAAACAATTCTATTCAATAGATTTTTCACTATGCCTCAGAAAATAAACATACTGCATTACTTACTAAAAAAAAAAATTAAGAATATTTCTATATATTTGCGTATGGGACTATAGAATAAAATCTGCTGCACAGAATTTCTAAAACTTTACACAGTGACAGGGAATATAGAACCAAACACAGAGTTGAAATTAAATTAATTATTAGTTGTTTCCATTCTCATTAAAATTCAGTATGTTAACTGGATCTGACTACATTGTATAGAGGGTCGTCTCAGATTGACCTTTGTATAAGCCAATCAAATCGGCAGCTACAGAATAGTTAGGTATATCAGGGGGAAGTAACCGCATCAATCTCACAATAGGGTAGAAAGATGTCTAAACAGCTGGGTAGCTCATTCGATAGAGCGACTTATTCGCATAAGCAAAAGGCCGCAGGTTCGAGTCCTGGTCAAGCTACACATTTTTCTCACCCTGTGACAAATGTTTTACTGAAGTCAGAAACGCGCTTAATTTAATTGGTTTAAAATTGAACACTTGTTTATGCATATAAATTACTTAAAAGGTCAATCTGACATGACCCCTAATGCGATGTTGTCAGATCCTAATTGCGGATAGTAGAGGAGTGCAAATTAGGGTATGATTTTAATGAGATTGAGTTGTTACTAATGTAATTCCCTATAATCATGCAAAGTTTACGAAAGTTCTCATAGCTAGTTTTATTTTTCCTTCTTTGTCTATTTAGTAAAGATCTGTATTAGGCACGTATGCATTCAAGAGGATTTTTAAAATAAAAGATCTTTAATAAGATTTTAAAACTTTTTCATCTTTTGAATTCAAAACTAAAGGAACACACAAGGTGTATAATAGTTGATGGTTTATAATTTAAAAAAAGAAAATCAGAAAAGATGTGAAATTCCATTTTTCTTAGACCACACATAATGCCTTGCTTAAACTGTCTCTTATGGCAGAGGGTCTTTAAACTTTAATTAATTAATGAAAAAAAAAGTGAAATTTATGACGGATCTTACACACTCTCTGAGTATTAAATGGCTATAGTACAGGATAATTATTCATTTTTAAGGGCTTTGCTGACATATAAAGACAGCAAACCCTTGTCATTCAAAAAATAAAAAAGAAGAAGATGAATCTCAATAGGCTTAATTATATCTGTGAGTTTATGAGTTGCTCGAAAAGATTTTTTCCCCAAGTGCTGAACTAAAAGCTGTACTAGGTGCTGTATCTGGCCTACATATTTATAAAGTTATGTTTCTTTAATAATTTATTCTTCTTTCATATTTTCTGATTACTTTGTTGTCTTCCAGAGTTTTCAGCTCTCTGATTTTAATAAGAATGACTACTCCATTATAGCCTTCTTGTTTTTATATACCCCCAGATACAAAGTGTATGGGAGATATTTTGGAGTCACTTCCATCAGTCTCTCAGTTGGTCAGACAGTTAGTCCGTCATCTGTAGACAAGATTGTCCACCCTATTTCTCAGCTACCTTTGGTCGGATTTTGATGAAACTTTACATGACTGATAAGCACCAAGCCCTGCATATTGTGCATCACTGCATCAAAATAGATCTAGATATGATAGGGTCAACACAGATGCACTCACTGGCTATGTGAGATTTTGTAGTTTTTTTAAAATGAAGCCAAGGTTGTGGATTTGATCCCTGGCTGTAACAGGACCAACACCATGAAAAAAGTACCGCTAATATGTCTCTCCTTTGATTGCCTTCAGTTTAAAGACTAGTTCCAGGACTGGTTGGCCCGGTGTCAAAATAATGGGACTGGGTGTGGTATTATGCCTCATGTCTATGGCGTGATACTATAGTATGGCAGCACTATATCTGTCTCAAGGAGACTTTTAAATCTCAAAATGATTGAAATTCTGTTGGTGGAACATTAAATCCAATAAACACACTATTCCATTAAAATCCAAGTAAACAACAAACGATATTGAACGTAGGATGAAATTTAAAGTAGGAGAAATGCAGATTGCGTGAGATTTTCTTGATGTTCCCATAGAATTGGTATTCAGCTTTTGGATAAATCTTGAAAATTGTGTATAGAAATTAGATCTGTCTCCTCTTGGTAGTGCAAAACATAATGGATGCCTTGTTATCTATCTATTCCCTGAATGGATTATTAGTTTGTTCAATTTTCTATCCATTCTGACATTCCTGATGATTTTTCTTCCTGCTGATATGCCAAAACAAATCCTCGAAATTATTTTGTAACTATTGTTACTACTTACGACATAAACAAATGGCATATTTTGCTTAGGCAGAGATAATGTGGCAGGACTGGGATGGCTGTACAAGATTTTACGCTGATTAGTGGTATGCTGGGCGTAATTTGCGCAAAAGTCTCGGAATTTTCTGACAGATTGTCCCTGAAGTCTCCCTAGACACCGATTATAACAGCTGATAAAGTGAAAATATGGCAAACCTTTGTATTTTTCTGATACTTCGATGGTCAGTCTGTCTGATAATCAGCCATAAGTAAACTCATCTCATGGTCATTAATAATGTTTCCAAGTTTGATTAAGATATATTGATAAATTTGGATTTTAGAGATTGTAAAAAAAATTAATAATAATAAGTGAAATCTGGTTTTTAAATTTTAAAAAAATAATTAATAAAAGAAAAAGAAAAATGCTCCCGGCTTGGAATTCAATATGCAAACCCTGCTGGTAATGCTTTTACCTTTATGTTAATTATTTAAACTATCTTACCCACTGAACCTATGGGCAGCAGTTTAGAGATGAATTATCACTCCAGCCTGAGTGATGGTTCAGATTATCTCCGAATGAATTGCAACTTATTTGCTTGTGCGTTACTTTTTTTGTTACAGTTTATTAAACACATTCTCTCCATCATCGATTATCTACATGAGTAACTCGCAGGCTGATCTGGTTTTATGCTTTTCGCATAGGTCTTTTCATGGTGTCCTCTGTGAGGGAAAGGGTTAAAGGAGGGAATCTTAATACATATGTCTAAACATCGTCCAGAAATGTAACATTCAATGCAGAAATGTGTGCAACTATAGAACAGCGTTGCAACTTGAACTCTGTTCAATCATGCAAATTCATATCATTACTCTGCTACAATAAATGCACATCTCCTGATATTTCCATATGTATACAGTCATACAGTGTTTATAAATGTGCACCACTTAGTAAATTGTGACAGTCTTTCAACTCACTAGTGCTGGATGCCAAAGCAGCAAAGTACTGGTCTAACCCCAAACCTTTGAAATTATAAGTATAATTTATAGATGTAAAAGATACCATTCTAGACATAAATCTGATCTATTCATCAAATTTATTCCTCAATATAACACAGGGCTCTGACGGACATCATAACCATAAATCTCAACACAATAATTGGACATGTTATGTTATGAAAGATCTGATATTTACATTTACAAATCATATCATATCTTTAGATACGACTCAAGATATATCAAATCTTAAATTACTAATTGGTAAGAACATACATCACGTAGGTGTTTCTTTTCACTGTGACATATAAGTAAATGTAGTTACTTAAACACCATATTTCCAGTATTTCATATATCAATGACTTATTACAGTAATGTCTTAAAACATCGAAGACCCTTGGAAAAAAATATTTTAGTTCAATCATTGTGTTCCTCTCAATTAGGTAAGTCATCAAAAGAATTCGATGCTGCTTAGAAGTGTCTATTTATGACCAGCAACAATTAATAATAAATAGAATGGGTTTGTTGGATTAAGGTTTCTCTGTATAATTAGCTTATTAAGCAAACTCTTTGGTAGACTGTTCATTTACCAGAAAAAAATCACAGGAAAAATATCAGTTTAAATCTGTGAATATACACTTACAAAGATTTCTTTTTGTACAAAGTTTAGTGAAACAGGCCCCACCTTGATCACCTTGAACACCTTGATTCTTCATTCTTTGTTGCTCTCTTGGTACCTTTCCCCTCCAAAATTGTATTAACCGTTACCACTCTGTTGCATCATAAGGTTGTTTTTGTCCAGTCTTAGTTTTTATTGCCAATAGATCTGAAAGTTTTTAATCCCTGCTGTGAATGAGATATGTGAAAGATCTTCATAGGCTTAACAGTCTAGTCCAACCCTGTGGAACTCTAAGGAGGATTTGTATTAGTTGAAAAATCTTGTTATCCAATTTTTTGATGTGCAAGAAATAAGGTTATTTTTAATTTTTAATTTATTATGTACAAAACTCAAAATGGATTAACAAAGAATAATTAAAAATGGAATTATTTAAATAAACAAAACATAAAAAAAGTCTATAAGATGATTGATATATTAAAAAAAAAGGGGGGGGTAAAATTGATTGATTCTGGTGGATAAACAAAAAAAGGTAAACGTTTAATTTACACCTGTGTTTCACATGGTGATTTGGGGACCATTATTAAAAGTTAAGAATCACGCTCATTGCATCTTGTCTTGTAATATCCCCTACACTCACATAACATGAAATTGGTAACTGATGTTGATTATGCCTACACATTTGGAATAATGATTTATCATGATAAGACCAATCAGCAGACAAGGGCAGATAACTGTGTCATGGTCTGTAAGAATTATTGCCCTTCTTCTGTGTCATAGCAGTATGTGGGGATGTCAGTCACCTAAAGTGATAGTTCTATGTGATTTTTGTTGATAATGAAAACTAGGAAAAAACAAGTGTAAAAATGAGTAATTTTGACTTTTCTGAATTATCTGACATGACATTGACATTTGGTGCCAATATCTTTTGGATAAAGATGTTACTGATGTTATTAGGTCAGCTGAGCAAGAAATTTCCTTGATGCTTATCACTCAAGCAATTTGGCTTGTGAGTCTTGAAGGGAAATTGCCTTTTATCATAACTGATCATCTTGGAATCTGTAAAATTTATTACAAATTAGCATTTCGTTAGGTTCAGAGAAAGAGGAGGTTAAATTGTTACAATTGACTTGACTTGACTGTATGAGTTTACTGTCACTGCGACAGTATTTCAGTCATATAGCGACGTCCAGCTAATTACAGGTTGAGGAAGACCCTGAATGCACGGGGACATCCGGGTAGAACCACCGACCTACCACAAACCAGCTGATAGGCTTCCTCAAATGAAAATCCGAATGACCCTGCCGGAATTCGAACCCATGCAGTGAGGGGCTGATTGAGTGTTAAAGTTAGGGACTTTACTCTCTCGACCACGGAGGCCC
This sequence comes from Solen grandis, assembly GCA_021229015.1. Classification (NCBI taxonomy): domain Eukaryota; kingdom Metazoa; phylum Mollusca; class Bivalvia; order Adapedonta; family Solenidae; genus Solen; species Solen grandis. The sequence continues at coordinate 53,434,988 of CM037783.1, forward strand.
CTAAATATTAGAATTGGTAGTACTTTTAAACTAGTCAGAGGGGGAAAGAAAGGGAGAGATTTATATTGTCAATGTTGTGATTGGTCTAGTACAACATTAAATAAACTGCATCTATTTACTTTTAAAGGCATTTGAGCGGGATTTTTCTAACGGACAGATTTTTCTGAAAATTTGCATATAAGTACTTTAGACTTAAACTAAAAGATATATGAATAAAAATAGGGGGTCACTATGCTTGTTTTAGAGATCAAACTTATGGTAGAGCATCACTATTTGCTAAAATTTGTTGAAAAAACATTGCATTGAAAATAATAAAGATTTAGTTTCTAAATACATAAAAATTAAATGCATTAAAATAAAAAACAGGCATAAAATCTCATTTGTGCCCAGACCAAAATGTATACAAAAACTATTCTAAAACTGTGAATTTTTATATATATTTTTCTAAATAAAAAAAAAACTTCAACGGACATATTTCCTTTATTTTTTCAGAGTCATTTCTCTGATATAAATGCTTTCTGAAAATGAAAAAAAAAACACATACCTCACCAGATTTGTTTTTTAACAATATTGCTTTTTTTATTGAAATTTTAGCCAAAATTGCATAAAAACACTAAAATGTGAATTTTTGTACCTTCAAAATTAGTCAAATATACTTTTGATGATATTATTAACACATGAATCTTAAAATTTGGGCCTTCTTCTATCATTCTACTTAAAATACTTCATTCTATCATTCTCAGTTAAAATAAATGAGAAATTCAAAAAAATTTTTTTACCAAAATCAAAATCAGCTGTAACCCGCTGAAACGTCCTTAAGTTGATTGGGAAATAAGGTTTGATAACTTAACTTGAGCTAACCCCTGGGTTGTGCTATAGTAATTATATGATTCAAACCCACAACCATTGGAACCATAGTTTTATGAACATTGTCAATGAACCATGCATGGTGCCCTTTAAATAGACTACCTGTCTGGTAAGGTCACGTTTTTGCTTTTTCTTTCATTAAGTTACAAGTCTTTAAATCTGTAACTCGGAGAAAGAAAAGGCAAAAAAGTGAAGGAAACTAGTCTAATAAATTTTACCTACAGTATTTATAGTATAATTATATTTCTTGAAACATTCTCAATGTGATATTAATATGGTAATGGCTATAACTTTTGGGGGCATAATAAAATCGGACCATTAGTGTGTGTGTCAGTCTGTCTGAGCATTTTCGTTTAGGGACACTTAACTTTGTCTTGCAAGCATGCATTTTGATATGATTTGGCATCAATGATCTCCTCAAGAAGAGGGAGTGTAAAAGATCCAGGTTGTAACTCAGAGGTCAATGTCACAGTAAACAATCAAAGGTCATAAAATGGGGGTATTTTTTGGTTTCCGGATACTAACTCTATCCTGGATGGTGGATATTTGCACCCTCTGGCATGTAACTGTATCATATTTTATTATTAAGATAGTATAGCATATATTTTTTAAAATACATTTTTAAAATATGTTGAAAACAGTTAATGTCATTTTAGAGATTTAATTCAGTAGAACCTCGTTAATCCGAAGTCATAGGGACCGGGCTGAAAACTTCGAAATAATGATAATTCGGATTAAAAATCCAATGATAAATTTCGGTTTCTGTGCATGTATGTTTGCGTTATCATTACCGGTGAGTATCGTGAAAATCGCTACGTCGTGAAAACAACTACTGGTACGTATGAATTGAAAAATCCTGTACATAAGAGGGTCTTCACGGAAATACAAACACATACTATTATTGATATTGAAATTTCTTTAAAACATGTATGCAAATACGTATGGAAATAATAAGAAAACAAAACAGTTCAACAGTAATTTCATCTTTCTGTTTCAACCAAGTTGATAGTGTATTTGGTGGTACCCCAAACTTTTTGGCGATTTGCTTTTTTGATTTAATTCCCCTCTCGACTTCCTGGATGGCCACAAACTTCTCTTGATAGGTTTTGGAGTTGTGCCTACGTTTAACCCCCTTCCGTCCATATGTCGACCCAGATATCCTCCCGGTTTGGTTACAGGGGCCATTCTCTAGATTGCTCGACAGCGGATAGGGTTGAGACAAACCCAGTTATTCCCCCCAGACACACCTAGTATATCACTTGATTGTTCTGACATTGACAATTGTGAGGAATTATCTTTGGAGACAATAATTCTTTCGGACGTAAGTGTGCAGAGACGACAGAGAAACAATTGATGATTAATCTCTGCTGACTAAATTTAAATTCACATAAAAAACAAGTACTCAAGCTCTGACACCTGGGTTTAACTGCTGACGCGTGTCTGTTAATCAACCTGTCAGACATCGATTAGAAGTAATCAATAATTTCCGGTCAGACACGTGCTGATAATCCCTACCTGGAAAAAGGTGCAAAAACCTACTTGAGCCATAATCCCAGTGACGCAGCAAAATAAACTGACCCGTGTACGATTGAAGTTAAGGGCGATATGTCTTCTTCGAAAATGTACGAAAATTGACTTCGAAATAAAAATTGAAAAACAGGTATAAATAGTGAACTCGGGACCAGGATTTAACTTCGAAATAGCGAAAAAATCGAAATAGCAAAATTCGGATTAAACATTTTATTTTTAGTTAAAATAAGAAGGGGAAAAATTGGGACCGAAAAAAAACTTCAAAATGGTGAGGAATTTGGTTTAACGATGTTCGGTTTGACGAGGTTCTACTGTATATGATATTTAATCTTGTGTACAATATGATTTTTTTCCCTTTAATTATCATCTGCATAGTTAAAAAAATATATATATTTTTTATCATGTAAATATTTCCATTTGTGTTGAATATGTCTTATTGATTTCATATTTTATGCATACAATGTTCAACGCTTTTGAATATGTATTCATCATAGAAATAGGCATTTAACCAAATTAAACAGTTTCAGTTTTTCAGTTTTAACTTCATATACAGACAGAACATATGAAAGAAAATGCAGATTACAAGAGCAGTAACTCTTAACTTCAATATATTTTGAGTTACTCCCCTTTGTTGATACAGCTATATTGTCCTGCCATTTTATAGGGGCCAGTAATATCGGCCCCACTCCCAATTGAATACAGAAGGATAAAAACATCTTAAGAAAAATCTAACATAATTAGAAAAATGAACAAACTCCAGAAGGATGTGAATAAAATTGATAAAACTGTGAGTGAGTGACTGAGACAGCAGCACATTACACAAAATCAAAAAATACCAATGGTTACCGCCTTGGAAATAGGTAATTTTCTTTCCCAATGGTCAAAAAAAAAAAAATCATTTTCATTATATAACACATTTTGAAATATTATATCTCAAATATATAGCCAACCTAGGAACATTCAGCTGCAGCTGATTGGCTTATAATACATTTACAGTGAATTTTCCAATACTCTAGTATTATCTTGCTATACTGAATCAAATACTTACATATTGGCAGACCTTTCAAATGAGACATTAACCAAAATGATTTTGAATATTTGCTTTGTCAGAATTTGCAAAATCTTAAGTTATCAATGAGAAAAGTTGTTCAGTGTACAATGCTGAAGATTACAAACACACTTTGATAATCTGGTTATGTTTACAAGTGTCACAAGGCCATTTGATGTTATAAAGTATAATTAGTATTAAAAGGAACTCATATTCCTTTCACCAAGAGATATTAAGTTATATCCATGTACCATGAGATATATTGATAGAAGAATTTACTCTGAGATAAGTTGTTATAAGAATAAACCATGAGATCAGTTGTTATAAGAATATACCATGATATACCATGAGATCAGCTGTCACAGGAATATGCCATGAGATTAATTTTTACAAGAAAATACCGTGACATAGATTAGACAGTTCCTTCCAGGATAAGTATCTCTTCTGTTTGCTCATAGAATATTGTAGCTCAGATTCTACACAATCATGGGAAAGAAAAATGCATTGTTTCATAACCATCTAAAGTTCAGAAAGCAGAGAATTAATATCCACAAAGGTATGAAGTTGAGTATGAGTATTCATGAGTAAAAACACTGACTTTTCAATTAATCAAACATTATTAAAAAAAATTAGAAAGTATTTCAATGATGAAAGTCCTAACAAGTTCAGATGTAAGACTTGAAGATCATCTTTTATTTACTTAATTTTAAAGCCCCATTATTCTTCAAAAACAATGTTTATTATTCATACAGAAAAGCAAAATGTGTTTTACAGATTTATTAGTCTGTTATATTCTCCTTGATGACAACATTACTACAAAGCATAAATAACTAATCTTTTATTAAGGATCATTCAGTTGTTTACAAAAATACCTGATTTGCATATTCCGCATATCTTCCCCCTTATTCTAAATTAAGATGTAGCTTTTTGGTTTTTTCAAATTAAAATTATTTCTGGTTTTGGGCTGTCTTCGGAAATACTCACCAATTCAAAATGTAAACAATTAGTGTATTTTGACATCCATACAAAGTACTAAATGGCATAATTTGATCACATTTTCAATGCCTTAATTAACTGTTTGCACATTATGTGCCATTTGCGTTTATATGTCAATGTTATTTTTTTTTTTAATTAAATCATCTCAGTTGAAATTTATATTCTATATCAAGATGTTTCAGTTTTTGTTTTGCAGTGGATGATTGATCTTCAATCTTATTTTATCTTAATTACCAAAGCCATTAGCAGTGGTATTTCTCCCTCATTACAATGTTAAAATAATTTAGTAGTATCTGCATACAATTTAAATCATACAATTGTAGCGATGAATAATGATAATCATGTACAATTTCAAAGCTGAATAATGATAAATCATGTAATTTCAAAGCTGAATAATGTTAAATCATGTATATTTTCAAAGCTGAATAATGATAAATCATGTACAATTTCAAAGCTGAATAATGATAAATGATCATGTACAATTTCAAAGCTGAATAATGATAAATCATGTACAATTTCAAAGCTGAATAATGATAAATCATGTACAATTTCAAAGCTGAATAATGATAAATCATATAATTTCAAAGCTGAATAATGATAAAACATGTACAATTTCAAAGCTGAATAATGCTAAATCATGTAAAGTTTCAAAACTGAATAATGATAAATCATGTATAATTTCAAAGCTGAATAATGCTAAATCATGTAAAGTTTCAAAACTGAATAATGATAAATCATGTATAATTTCAAAGCTGAATAATGCTAAATTATGTATAATTTCAAAGCTGAATAATGCTAAATCGTGTATATTTTCAAAGCTGAATAATGCTAAATTGTGTACAATTTCAACGCTGAATAATGCTAAATTGTGTACAATTTCAATGCTGAATAATGCTAAATTGTGTACAATTTCAACGCTGAATAATGCTAAATTGTGTACAATTTCAACGCTGAATAATGCTAAATTGTGTACAATTTCAACGCTGAATAATGTTTAATCATGTATAATTTCAACGCTGAATAATGCTAAATTTTTAAAGCTGATAATGCTAAATAGTGTACAATTTCAACGCTGAATAATGTTTAATCATGTATAATTTCAACGCTGAATAATGCTAAATTGTTTACAATTTCAATGCTGAATAATGCTAAATTGTGTTCAATTTCAATGCTGAATAATGTTTAATCATGTATAATTTCAATGCTGAATAATGCTAAATAGTGTATAATTTCAATGCTGAATAATGTTTAATCATGTATAATTTCAACGCTGAATAATGTTTAATCATGTATAATTTCAACGCTGAATAATGCTAAATTGTGTTCAATTTCAACGCTGAATAATGTTTAATCATGTATAATTTCAAAGCTGCATAATGCTAAATTGTGTATAATTTCAAAGCTGCATAATGCTAAATTGTGTACAATTTCAACGCTGAATAATGTTTAATCATGTAAAGTTTCAAAACTGAATAATGATAAATCATGTATAATTTCAAAGCTGAATAATGCTAAATTATGTATAATTTAAATGCTGAATAATGCTAAATCGTGTATAATTTCAAAGCTGAATAATGCTAAATCATGTAAATTTCAAAGCTGAATAATATATTCAGCCTGTAAGCGCTATTCCAGAGCTCAGGTTTGCCCAGTGTCTGGATAACAAGATATCATAAAGAGGCAGCACTTTGTTTTCCCAGATGATTGAAACACTGTTAATGGGACATTAAACCTAAGCAAATAATTCAGTTTACCCTTGAAAAGCCCAGTCATGTTGAGAGCAGTCCCCAGTCTCTGTAGATTTGTCACTGATTATATATGCCTTCTCAATTCATTGGCACTTACAAGACATTTAAGCTGGATAAATCATGATCAACCTGCAAGTAAGTTGCTCTGATTTGGGTTTAAACCAGCTAGTTTTATAACTCATTTTCCTGTAAGTTTTGTCTTGCGTGGCTGCAATGGGCTATGAGTTATGAATATTTTTTGTACAATATTTACAAACTCTTCTTTTTTAAGGTGATGAGATATTTTAATTAAGGAAAAGGATATTAAACCGTAACAAAATTACTTAATCTCCTGTGTTTTTATATTTAAACTAGATTGTGCAGCCAAATTAAATTAAACACCCCCTTTTTTATTGTTTTAATTAAAACTAGATTGTCTTTAATCATAATGTATAGTATCTGAAAAATAATGTTTGTTCATTATGACCCTGTCTTCAATTTCCTGACATTTTGACTTAACAGGTATGCATATTGAAATTCCCTTGGTTTAATAGGGTACATGGATTAGTAATTCAGATATTTTATAGGAGCACAAGGAATAAAGAGTTTCAGTTTCTCATTCTTCGTTCCTTTTTTCTTGCCGTTTTTTTGTGTGTGTTTTTCACTTGAGGAATTATTGTTTCTATATAAATGAATTTATGTCCAGTTTTATTCAGTGAATTAATTTTGATTCTTGATGTCCGTAAAATAAAAAAAAAGGCAAAATTAAAAGCCTAAAGGCATTGCAGATGAACACAGATGATTACATGTTATGTCAGTTATTTGCCCACTGTTAACAAGCGAAAGGACAGTCATTAAAAGACAGAGAGGGTGTTAACAAGGAATTTCCCATTAATGACTGGTTACTTTTGTGCCTCATCCTATGTTGTTGTTTTTTTAAAAAAAAGGTGTGTGTGTGTATTGTGTGAAAAAGAAATAGAGTGAAAGAGAAAAGCAGGGGTTTCCTTAAGGATTTGACTTTCACTTGCCCAGGGGGCAAGTTACGTTGAACATCTACTTGCCCCCAGTGAAAACAGCTTGTCCGATCTTTAAGTTAGTGTTTGATAATGTTTAAAACTAAATATGTGTAGTATTAAGATGAATTTTAGTAAACATGTATCAAACACAATTTGCAATCAACTCACCCCCTATATAGTGTAGAAAATAAAATATAAAAAAAAACGAAAAATTTAATTTACGAAAATAAACTTGCCCAACGGGCTATCTCCTTGGAAAAATCACTTGCCCATGTTGATTTTAACCCGGCATGGGCAAGCGGGCGTCCACTTAAGAAAACCCCTGGAAAAGGAAAGATTAGATTCTTCATCTTTCAACTTTTATGTATTGTTTTCAACCAGAATGTGAAGTCGTTTGTCAAATGGTTGTTTGCTCCATATCAACTTATAGCATGATGAAATGTAAAAAGATGATAAATACAAGCTTACAATTTCAGACCAATTTTTAAATTTGTCTAATCAGTATTTTTCTCTATACTGAGTACCTTTTTGTTAAGATATAATGTAAGGAAACTTTGAACAACAATGAACTTTAGATCCTTTTGCTCATAGTATGATGCATTTTGGAGCAAAGCTGTTTGCTCATGCAATATTGGAGTGAGACTCTACACATTCTACATGGAAAAAAAAGGTCCATCCTTTCATAAAAAAATGTTTATTAATATTCATCAATTCATAAATTTATACATGAATATTTATAAGGTAAAGCTTTCACTTTATGAATATTCATGTATAAATGTATGACTTGATAAATATTAATCTAACAAAAGATAAATATATTTTCTGTCCAGAAAATCATACTTTGGTGACAATTCATCAATATGGTTTAATGAAAGAATTCAAAATTAGTGTAAGAATTGTTTATTGTTATTTTTAATTTTCATGCAATAAGATCAATCTTACATTTTTATCGAGGACACTTATATGAATGAAAATTTTATTAAAGGGATAACCTTGACCAGGTTATACACACCTAAAAAATAATGGGACGACAAAAAACATTAATGCTCAAGTGCATTATCTCTTAAGCATTAACATTTTTTGGGGCTTCAATAGATGTTTATGTCTGAAACTTTCTTTTTTACATCAAAAGAAAATGTTTTAATCCCAATCTTTCTTGACAGCATCTGGATTAGACCAGTTCTTTGAGCCTTCATGGGAATACACTGAACAGGCCTTGCACCTGCAACCTTCAGATCAGTGGTCATGCTTGATACCTGACTGGACAGCAAAGACCTTCAGATCAGTGTACTTCCCACATGCCTTGATTTAACCCTTATGACACTTTACCTAATGAATATTCATGTACAAATTTAGGACTTGATGAATATTAATTTACTGAACTTTAAATGGTATATGAAATAATAGACTGTTTAGAATTGTATGAGAATTGTATGAGCAAAATGGGGGAGACCCTGGAGTGAAGCAGCTGTCTGTCAGATCTGGATCTGCTCATAATTATAATTCAAGTTAACTGTTTCAGACTATTATAATACACAGTAGAGAAAAAAGTTTAAACTGTAAGTGGTTTTCCTTTATAAGTTCATTATAAAATTCTTTACAGCACAAGGTAAGGATAACTGGACCTTGTTAAATTATCAAAGATGTTAAGAAATAGTAATTTTTTTTTGGTGGGGAAAGATAATTTTTCGATTTATTGATATTACTTCTGTTGATGAAAGTCCTAGTTAAAATCTTTGAAATTTTTTGGGAAACAGAAATATATGTCTTAATAAAGAATAATAATCCAGAGGAAATTTATTATGCCTATGCTTGAAAGATAATTTGTAAGATTCGTGCATAAAAATTGACATAAATTTATTTCTTACCATTTTTTTTAATTTGTTGTTTTACACACATACAGTATATAATTTGAAACAGAAAAAATGAAGCTATTCAAATTGATGAAACAGCAACTTATACAAAGATACTAAATAGAAATAAAGAAGAAAATAAAGTATAGAAAATTCAATATTATAAGTTTAATAAAAACGTTGTCAAAAACTCATTGAATTTAAAAATTTGTAAAATAACTCCTACAGATGGTATAATTTGATACTTATGAAAATAAAAGAAGGCAATATAAAAACAACAAGAAACAAAGATATAAAAGCACCTACCTTTTACAGAGGATTTATAGAATGAAGGATATTGGTTCTTTTCCAATTTATATTACTTTTCTCTAACAACACTGATGCCGTACAAAACATTGAGTTTCACCAACGACTGATCATGTGACAGTGGCTGGTGTCGTTAGTTAGATGGCACCACTTTATATCCCTGCAAGCTTTCTCACGATTTTGTCTAAATCTTTTAATATCTTTTCACAAATATCCACTGTTTTTAACCGTGTTATCAAAGAAAAACCTAGTTATTAAAATGGTTAGGGTTTTTTTGTGGGGGGGAGGGGTGGTATTTTTTTAAGCTCCCCAGTCTTCGACCCTCACTACTTGTTATTAAATATTTTGATTTCCTTTCACAAATGTTTAATTTTTTCTTCTCGTTATTTGCTTAAAAATTGTATTAACACATTTTTATCCCACACTGTTCTCTTTTTGTGTGTCTCCAGTGTCCTCATGAACATTCATCATGCCAATCTCTTAGAGCTTTAGCATCAGTTAAATACTGATAAAATTTCTCTTTAAAAATTTTCACTTGCAAAAATGTTCAGCATGTCATAGAGCTGATTCCAGACTCAAACGATAAATCTCATAAGATTCTTGAATATGTTAAAAATGTTTAGTGAGATAAAAAAAAAATACATATATTATTTTAATTTTTTTTCCTCCAGGTTTGTTTAAACATGCATCAGATGCAAATCCACCTTGATAATCCAGACGGTGACTTCATGGTAGTTCTTTTATTTATAAAGCTATTTTAATTCAAATCATTCACTGAGATTATAGTAGAAGTGTATTCACTGTGTACCCACAATAAAATATCTTCACTCGGCTATTTAGGCTGTCAGTATTTTTCTCCAATTGTCATTATATCAGTATCAAGATCTTCAGGAAATATTCAAATCAATGAAAAGACAAGCGTATCATGTTCTGCTATTGTGGCTGTGTTCCAATAAATGTCTCCAGAATTTGATGCTCCATTAGTCAACTTTTAGTAGCAGCTATATGAGAAGTCCTTTCGTTAATATTATCTGTTAATAATTTAAGCGAATGTTTATTTACATTTCATGACTTTCTTTCATGCTTTAGTATGTTAAATTCACTTTTTCCCTCTTCCCCCCCAAAAAAACAAAAATGCACAAAAAATCTGAAACAGATTATTTTTTCTTGAAACAAAATCACTCATTGCACGAAATTGAGACTCACTCCTGTCATAAAATAGAGAAATGAGACACACTAACTAGATGTGATATATCTTGATAATGTAAGTACAGAATATGCATTCCTGGCCAAACGTGATATAAATCATCCCGACATCGCCTCCCTGTCAACTGATATTGAAAATCCTGTGTATACAGCCGACAACTAACAGTCCCCTGCCTCAGTGGATCGCAAATCAGAGTGGCTATGCGTGGTTTTGATACACTTGTGTCTCAGCTGGTATATATAGTCTGGCTACAGGTGGGTTTTCACTGATCCAATATCTTCAAATGATGCATGATAATCTGCGAGTCCTTTGGTAACATGTGGAAGGTGTTTCCCTACCTAATCAGTGGAATTTGATGTCAACAAAAATGAATGATTTTACAGGAACATTCATAGTTTTCTGTCTAATTCAAGGTTGTATTATCAGAGGTCCACATGATGAAGAGTGGTTTGAGAATGAAACAAACAAGGATATTGGGAGGGCTGTTATAGCTTGATATATAATTATACCCCCAAATACAAAGTATATGGTGCCTATATTGGAGTCACACATCTGTCAGGTGGTCCGAGATGAAATTTGTTGCTTTATTTCTCAGCTACCTTTGGATGGATTTTATCAGACTTGACATGAGTGATAAGTAACATCCCCTCCTTGAGCCTTTATTTTTATACGCCCAAAGGGTCATATTATGTTATACCCTCAGTCGTCCATCCATCTGTCCGTACGTCCACCGTCTGTCTGTCCATAAGCAGAACCTCGTGAATCAACTCCTCTTACACTACTGGAGGGATTTGGTTCAAACTTACCAACAATACTTGCCCTTCTATGTAGATGTGTTTGAAAATTGGAATTCGCTCTCACACGCAACTTTCAAGAGTTACGGCCCCTTCTCAATTTTTCCTATAAGCAGAACCCCATGAAGGCAACACCTACACTACTGGAGGATTTGGTTCAACAATTTCCAAGAAGGCTGGATTTCGCTATCACATGCAGCTTTTTAGAGTTATGGCCCCTACTTATTTATTCCTATATGCAGTTTTATAGGCAATTTGTGAATGCAACTCCTCCTACGCTATTGGAGGGATTTGATTCAACTTACCAACAATACTTGCCTTTATATGTAGATGTGCATGAGGCTGGATTTCAAGAGTTATGGCCCCTTCTCAATTTTCCTATATGCAGTTTTATAAGCAGCCAAGTGAATGCATCTGAAAGAATTTGGTTCAAACTTACTAACAATACTTGCTTTATATGTAGATGTGCATGAAGGCTGGATTTTGCATTATATGATCTATGTAGATATATCCGCAAACAACGTCAAACAAAAGTGTTTTTCTCATGTCAGCATTTTGTGAATATGATAAAAATATAATAATTTGGCTCTTGATAGAAGTTGTCATTAAATGAAAATATTTTTCTTGTGTCAACATTTTGCATTTTCATTTTTTTTAATCATATTTCCAGAAAGTGATGTTCATGATAATGACTGATGTTTATGTGTGGATACAGGTATATCATTTAATTTACAGTGATGTTCATGATAATGACTGATGTTTATGTGTGGATACAGGTATATCATTTAATTTACAGTGATGTTGCAATTATAATGTTTCATGAAATTTCATGTTCATTGTGGTGTATTTCCCAAATCTTTACCAAGGCTTTGATTAGGCTTACTGTGAGGTGTTTGACCTCAGTATTGTACCAGACAACATACATGGCTTCTTCACACTGCAATACCTTCCGGGTGTATATTGCCACGCTTCGGGGTGCTCTTGTTATTTCTGAATTAATTTTTTGTTTAAGCTCATCTCTTGTCATTCAGTTGAAAGTTATTTCAAACACAGGATTAATAATTGTTCCACCCTCAGGTTTTGCCTTCTGAAATGTATTATAAGTCATTGCCTTGTTGATACAAAAACTAGATTATTGTTATACTGAGACAGAAATCTGATGAGTGTATTTTAAACACTGAGTTTTTGCCTTTTGAAACATTCCAAAGATATATTATATACTATATTATATTTATATATATTATATAACAAGGATCTAAAAACTGATTTTTTACGGTTTTGACCGATTTTGATCTCAATCGACCGGTTCAGATTTCAAAAGTACAAAAAAATCGGTCGAAAAAAATCCATAATCCTCGTCTAAAACTTTCAAAATCGGTCCAAACGGTTCATAATAGTCCCTCTTACACACCAATTGACCTACTTCTTGAATTTCCGGTGTTCTCCGGGCAGGTGTCAGTGGGGTCAGGCAGGACACCCGTCTAGGTCATTATTGGGCATTAAGATGAATGGATTGACGGTTTGTACTTCGCGGTTATTTGGACGGTGCGTGTAATTATCTATGCCGTAATAATGGACCATTGCTTGTTTGCAAACTGTAACCGGTCGACTTTTAAATGCGGTAATTAATGACAATACAAGGCTAATCAAAATGTTTGATCTCCTTAGTAATTTGTAATTTGTAAGAACAAAAATGTGCTGGGCCTCGACATGGCACAGGGCGAACGCTACTTACTTACTTACACATGGTAGTGGCTAGCTGCAGCACACGCATTTTAAATAAAAAAAATAATCACAAATGAATAAAAGTTATTGACAAAAAAAATATATAAACACAAAGGCACATAATAAACAACACCAAAACGCATGCTTCCAACAATATTTATTGATTCGTTAGAGTCATATACAGACCGTCATATACATGCACTTCGGTAAACAAACTTCGATTTCGTAGAGGTAAATATTGCAGAAAAATACCTTATTATGCCAACAGGATGCTGAAATATAATAAAAGATCTATTTTCACACTGCAAATGATTCAGGGTATGTTGATTGAAAATATCAATGTTATTTTTTTTTATTTTTTTTTCGGGGGGGGGGGGGTACGGAACGGAATTGTTGTAAAGGGGGGGGGGGGGGGTGATTTTGCCGTGCGACCGGTTGAGATTCCAAAATTTTAGGATCCCTGTATATATATATATTTATATATATATTTATTTTATGCTAACTTCTGAAATACTGTGTTCCATCTGTGAAATAAAATCTCACAGTGTGAATGATATAGATACATATCTACTTCTTTTACTTTAATATTAAGGGTAGGTAGCAGCAGTTAGCATAAAAAAAAAGATTTTTTTTTTCTTCGAGTGAATATGGAATATATTATCTTGTCTCAAGGGATGCAATTTTCACTTGCGCTCGTAAAAATATTAAATTGTATCACTTCTAGAGGAGATATATTCCAAAACAAACAAATATCCTCTATATATATATACATGAATGGTTTGCTTAATCAGCTGCCGTTTGCTCAGATACAATATTTTTTGCTGAGACGGATCAAGAGAAAACCTGTTGTAATGTATCTATATATAAAAGCACAATAATTACTTACAATACAGGCAGCATATATGGAGTTGATGAGTACACACAACATCTGGTGGTTATGAAGCAGAAAAAAATGTTCGGACATGTCATCAGCTTTCAGGTTGTGTTTTTATATTCATAGGGATCACTTTTCCATCAGCTGTCTGTCTGTCTGTCACACTTTTTCTGTCACTCTTCAGCAGGTAACATAAAGAGTTCCAGAGAATGCTCTTGTGATTTCAAGGGTTGGAATGTGTGGAATTTTCTTGATTTTTGGGATAGAAAAAATCTTGGGCAATCAACAATATTTTGATGCACTCTAACCAGACTTGATCTTTTGGTCGAGTGTCAACAACTGGGAACCTATCTAGTACAAAGTTTTTTTAATTCAATACAATCATTCAGAAATGATGGACAGTCTCTTCTGAAATGTCTATCATATACGCTATTTGGGAAATGGTTAATTGACCATCTTTCTCTACCATTATGTCCTATAGAGCATCAAGGTATTTCATGGATATGACAAAATTCAGAAAATGTCTCTTTTGGAGATATAATGCATAGCAACCCTGGCTTTATTAATTTCTATCTTTTCTCCAAGTTTCATTACAATAGAAATATAGCCACTCTATACGAGTGTAAAATTCAGTGATGAATAGCTAAGTCAGATTAACCCTTAAAACATCATATAAGACTCACTTTGAGACTTAATATTTGCTCTGTTTGATAAAGTTTGCAAACAGAGCAAACCTAGATCAGATCCTCCAATAGGAGTTGTCTAATCAGGGTTTCCTTTGGTTGCTCATGAAGTATAGTAGCTCAGTTTCTACACAGTCTGTGTGGCATTTCATATACCATTTATAGGTCAGTTAATTGATATTCATCAAGTCATTAATGAAGGGTTCATTAGAAATTTTACAAGTTGAAAAAAGCATGATTCATCAAATACACCAAAATCCCATGCTTTTATGTATCATGGTTTTCTTTGGAAGATTACATATTAGTCACAGAATTTATTGAATGATCCTCAAATGTTTTTTTAGTGGCTTATTGAAATATAGAATGAATATCAAAAATAAAAGAAGA
This sequence comes from Solen grandis, assembly GCA_021229015.1. NCBI lineage: Eukaryota > Metazoa > Mollusca > Bivalvia > Adapedonta > Solenidae > Solen > Solen grandis. Next base: position 53,450,001 of record CM037783.1, read on the forward strand.
AAAAAGTATTTTCGAAGAATTTTTTCATGCATAATTTTTTTATTTTTTTTTTATTTTTTTTTTATCTCAGTAAACATATTTTAAATTCTAAAGCCTCATGAGTTAATAGAGACCTTAGCATTACATTATTTTGACAATCAGTTATTGCTTCCGTCTGACATTCAGTTTCTTTAATATGTTCTAGAGGATTGACAATAATTAAATTCCTATTTTTAGATTGGCATGCTTTAACTTGTCATTATGGTACTCACAAAGAAATTACTCCAAAGTAGGTACGAAGTAGATGCTGTAATTAAATCTATTCAACAATAATGCATATTGCATTCATCAGCAGCCAGTCCCAATGATTTTTGGAAATAAAAAGTTTAGTTCATTATGGGGTGCCTTTAATCAAAACTGCTTGTTTCCATTCTTTACAGAATGAGAAAGGATTGAATTTGTATCATAACTATATATTCATTTAAAATTCTTGAAGGCCCAAGTGGGGGACCATTACTTGTGCCAGGAAGGTCATAAAAAATGTTTGCCACCAACAGAGTTCAAACTTGCAACCTTTACCCTACCTGCCATAGTGACTATGGATTTTGCATTAGTGCTTTTCTTTCGGACTACAAAATGTATCAAAGTATTAATTTCATTCTTATAATCATTTTAAAAAACAAGTTACAGAAACGTTTCCAGATACTTTTTGAAGGTTTCTTGAGTGTAACCACTTGACCTCATTCCAGGTTTTACATAAAGATATTGAATCCTTTTTAAAAAGAGAACAGGCTTAACCATTAATTCTTGAAGGAAACAATATCCATTTATATACTTTAATTTTTTTTCGAAGAATAAACATTTTTGAAGAAATGATATGTGGTGGGTGTGATTAGTTGGAGATTGAGAATTGTTCATGAGGAAAAATTGCAAACCCAGGGGGTTCTGATTATAAATAAGTTGTTTCAAACAATTATATTTTTATACCCCCCACAAACGTAGTTTGGGGTGTATATAGGAGTCACCATGTCGGTCGGTCAGTCCGTCCGTCCGTCCATCGGTCCGTCCGTAGTTTTTTTGTCCACGTTATTTCTCAATAACTACTGGATGGATTTCAATCAAACTTCATAGGAAGCTTCACTGGTGAGCATAGATGTGCATATTATGAAATTGTTACGGTTGATTGACTTTCTTTTGAGTTATGGCCCTTTGCTGATTTTCTGGAGTTTTCTTTGTCCACGCTATTTCTCAATAACTACTGGATAGATTTCGAACAAACGAAACATCATAGAAAGCTTCAATATCAAGCAGAGATGTGCATATTATGAAGTGGTTACGGTTGACTGATTTTCTTTTGAGTTATGGCCCTTTGCTGATTTTCTGGAGTTTTCTTTGTCCATGCTATTTCTCATTAACTATATCAAGCACAGATGTGCATATTATGAAATTGTTATGGTTGACTGATTTTTTTTTAGTTTTGGCCCTTTGCTGATTTTCTGGAGTTTTCTTTGTCCATGCTATTTCTCAATAACTACTGGATGGATTTCAATCAAATTTCATAGGAAGCTTCACTAGCCAGCATAGATGTGCATATTGCGAAATGGTTACAGTTGACTGATTTTCTTTTGTGTTATTGGCCTTTGCTGATTTTCTTTGCATTATTTCCCAATAACTAATTTACTTTCTTTAGCTACAGTTTTCCTCATCTCATTTATCTGTTGATGAACTTAGAACTTTATTACATATAGAATTTTAAATAAGCTGGTCATTTAAATCTATTTTTTATTATTATTATTTATTTATTAATTTATTTATTTATTTATTTATTTATTTATTTATTTTATTTTATTTTATTTTATTTTATTTTATTTTATTTTATTTTATTTTTGCATGTGCATGCTGTTCAGACTAATTTGTTTACGGTGCCCTTACTGAATTGATGAATGTTGGAATTTTTTGTTAAAGACAGCCACTGAACATAAAAAGATATTCTTTTTTTATTATTATTAATTTGTCACTTGAGTTCATCAATTCAGTAAATGTGACTTACCTCCTATAGCTGGGCACTTGATTGTAAACAAAGACTGTGTGGGGGTATTCATCACCTTTAGTGATAGCTCTAGTTTTTCTAATTGGTCTTGGTCGGCAGACCGCGTCCAATTACTCCTACTAATTAAATACTGTATTTGGAACAGATTCCAGTCTCTAGCCTGTGACATTAGCGTTTTCATTAACAACTGATTGCCGATGGAAATCAAGTTGGTTAAAATTGCATATTATTTTCAACAATTTATAGATTGAATTGACAATTTTTTTTTTTTAAATTCACCCGTAATTTTTTTCAAAATACCTTTTTTTTTTTTTTTTATTAATTATGAAAACTCTTTATATACCGATCTGCATCATTTTGCATTAATTTGCTATATAAATTCAGGTAGGTCATTTCCATCTTTGTGTCCCTGAAGATAAGATTACATCCATCATTTCTAATAAGGGCAAAAAAGATGTCCATGCAGAAAATTAGTTCTTTTCTTTGTTATTATCTTGATAAAACCATTTTAAAATGTTTAATTGCTTGTAGCTTGTATTTTAAACAACTCATTTTCAAGCATGAAGAAAGGCAGACCTCCAAAGATTGTTTTGATTATTTCACAATTTCAATTTGGATTTTTTTTTTTCTAATAAATATGATCATGTCATTTTTTTTGTTCATGCTGTTTATTGCCAGCAAGTTATGAACAGCAGCTGGAGGAATGAATCTGAGAGGTTGACATCCATTTAGAATGTTTAGCACTTCAGAACTTAGCATATTGATATAACTTCAAAATATGATACACTTTGAAACACTGACAGGGATTGATTATTTCTTTAGCCAACAAACATCCGTTTATTACCATGATCTGTTCAGGGTTTTCTCTCGATATTATCAAATGCCAAGGACAAATGACCCTTTGATATATAAAGAGACAAATTTTGAAATATTTAGGGGTCATTTACACAATTTGAGCGTCAAAATGGGCAATTTTGTAGCGAGGGAAAACCTGCTGTTGAGTCTTTCTTTTTGATTTACCAATAGGCCAATACATGTACATTACTTTGCAATTGTTACCATGGCTCACTTTGTGACTGTTGTCAAGTTATCGCTGAGTGACCAGTCACGGTGTTTTTGAAAATAAATACTTTACTTAAGTCTATTTTCATACTCTAACTCAAAATTTGCCCATTATAATTTCTGTAGGGACAGTAGTACAATATTTGAGTTTGAACCTAAAATTAGGTCAGAGAACATGATTGATTGGATTGAGAACTTGGTCTGGGCCTGCGTTTCTTGCCGGAGATTTTCCTTGGCTTAAAGTATTGGAAGATCTAGCATAGTTAAGGGTGATAAAATTGCAAGACACTCGCACAATTAGTAAGTGGTATTGTCTACTGAGGTCTGGGTGCAAAACTGTTGTAATTATGATTGTATAAATAAAGAGGCACCGTCCCCGGTGGCCATGTGGCCTTGGGAGTGGAAGGTTGTGAGGTCAGTCTAAGAGGGCACATAACAAAGTTGTTAAAAATGGTTCTGGTAGTTCCAGGACTGGTTGGCTTGGTGTCAGGATAATGTGAATGGATATGGTATCAATTTCCATATGTCTACGGCGTGATACTGCAGTATGGCAGCACTATATCTGTCTCATGTAAACATAATCTCCAAATGACTGAAATACTGTCGGGGGATGTTAAACCCAACAAACAAACAACAAAATTCTTCTATAGATTATGTTATATCCACTATCTATTAAAGCCAACGTAATGCCAGTATACATAGTATCACGGCTCTTGTGTTATAGTTTCCAACAATATAAATTTACAATAGTACAGATCAAAGAAATGTTGCCTAATTAATGAGCAGAAGCTGGCAATGATGAAAGTGTGATAAGATATTTATTTCTTATGTCTTGCCCCACTGTACATTGATTTTATTATGATGTCAATTGTTTACATCTTTGAAAATGAAGATCTTGTTGTATTTCTGCTTTACAGCGGAAGTTATTGTCATGGAATGTCATGCGACCTTGTACTTTGAATGAAACTGAACTGTGTATCAGTGACCTTCATGACATTTGTGTTCAAATAACATTTAATCATGACATTTGTTTCAAATAACGTTCAGTGACATTTGTTTAAAACGTTTAGTGACATTTGTGTTAAATAACTTGTCAGTGACATTTGTTTTCAAGGAACTGTTGTCAGTGACATTTGTGTTCAAATAACTGTCATCAGTGACATTTGTGTTCAAATAACTGTTGTCAGTGACATTTGTTTTCAAATAACTGTTGTCAGTGACATTTGTGTTCAAATAACTGTCATCAGTGACATTTGTGTTCAAATAACTGTTGTCAGTGACATTTGTTTTCAAGGAACTGTTGTCAGTGACATTTGTGTTCAAATAACTGTTGTCAGTGACATTTGTGTTCAAATAACTGTCATCAGTGACATTTGTGTTCAAATAACTGTTGTCAGTGACATTTGTTTTCAAGGAACTGTTGTCAGTGACATTTGTGTTCAAATAATGGTCATCATGCAGTGACATTGTGTTCAAATTACTTCATTTGTGACATTTGTGTTCAAACAAGTGTCATCAGTGACATTTTTGTTCAAATGATTGTGAATGAACTTGTATTCAAATGACTGTTGTCAGTGACATTTACAATGAAATGACTGTCAGTGTCATCAGTGACATGTGTTCAAATTGACATTTGTGTTCAAAAGACTGTCATTAGTGACATTTGTATTCAAATGACTGTCATTAGTGACATTTGTGTTCAAATGACTGTCATGACATGTGTTCACTTGACTATGCTGTCTTATCAGGTCACATGTTCACAAAATTAAAATAGAAAAATTCAAGGGCACAGTAAAGATCTATTGCAATGTACTTCGCACAAAATAAAAAAAAAAACAACAACGTTCCAACAGTTGACACCAAATCTTTATTTTGTGATTTGTTAAGATCACTTAACAATTTACAAGTACCTCATTTAGGCCCATACTTCCAGGAACTGTCTGTTCAGGGTCTCCTCTGTTTGGTAATACAATATTGTAGCTCAAATTTTACACATTGTACACTGCAAAGACAGGCTGCCATTTTGTTAAGATGTGGGTGTTTTGCAGATATTTGATTAAATTACATAACAAAACATAACAAAAGTTCTACTGCTTCCACAAGTCAGTCATACGGTGATTGTTATTCTTCTATCTAGTATTCACTTTTAGCTTGCATTCATTATGGCCAATCATTACAGTAATAGTTTTCAAATGTTGACACCTTGTTTGTTTGTCTTAAGTCCCTTTCCAATTGGAATTTGAAGTACACAATTACCTTTAACCGAACCGTTTTGTCCAAAATGAAACTAACTTCTTGAATATTATCTGAATGTACTAAAAACAATAAACTTATTGTATAGTCATAACATAATGGCAGTCATGGCTTGTCTCTGAAGTGATGATGCGAACATCGCATTTGGTTTTATGTTGTCAGTGAATTATTATGTAAAGTACAGTACAGTACTGAATGAGTTCTAGGTGATTCACAGCATTATAAACAAAATGAATATGAACACAAGAACAATGATTTCGTAAGCATTTATTTCACAATTATCCCTTTCCCTCATAGAGGACACCATGAAAAGACTGCTCCTCAGTGATCTGGAAATGAGGATTTTGTAATTAAATTTGGTAAGGTTTAACTGTGGTTTTCTGCAGATCAGGCTTTATGTGATACCTATTGAGGGCGTCAAAATGAGTATATATGAGGGAAAGGGTTATAGCATAGAAATCACAGACAACAATTTTCTGGCAAGTATATACAATAAAACTTTAATACTGATATAAAATATAAATACACTTATATAGACTTTACCAGGTGTTGATATGGCTTGGAAACAATTAAAAGAAAAGGAATTCTCTTGTATTGTGCGCACCCCTTCTCCGAAATCGAAATTGAAGTCATAGAAATGCGCACAATAAATGATTGTTTATATTAATTGTTATTTTTGTGATATAAAACACAAAATGTTTGTCCAAATAAAAATTAATATAGAAGTATATAAATAACAGACATGAATGACTTATTTTTTCACCACAATATGTCTTTTCAAACACATGAGGTATGGAACCTAGAAACAACTCATTATTGAAACAAAACAGTTGTCGCCCATGGTGTTCAATGCGTTTCAATGTTTAACTGTAATAATACATACAGTTGAATCTTGGTCATCCAAACTGGCTTCATCTGAAACCCAACCTTTATTCAAACCTAACTCTCGGCAGTCTCGATTTAAAGATTTTTTTGCAGGTTACCACTGATTTTTTTGGTAAATTCTTATTTTTTTTTAAATTTTCATCTATATTTAGTAGAATGTTAAACTGTAGAAACCTCAAATTTTAAGATTTCTGTTTTAAAAAGATGATTAAGTATATTTACCAAATGTTGGGGATCCAAATAGCTTCTGTGGCCAAGACGGTAAAGTCGTTGACTTTAACGCTCACTCAGCCCCTCACTGCGTGGGTTCGAATCCCAGCAGGGCCATTCAGATTTTCATGTGAGGAAGCCTTCCAGCTGGCTTGCGGTAGGTCGGTGGTTCTACCCGGATGCTTCCGTGCAACTGGGGTCTTCCTCCACCTGTAATTAGCTTGACTTCGCTATATGACTAAAATACTGTCAAAGCGACGGTAAACTCAAAATAATCTAGTCTTAAAAAGTCTGTTCTAATTTGATGCATTATTCGAAGTGAAAATTCAGTCCGGATGACTTCAATTAACTGAGATCAGAATGTATAAAAAAAAAATATGAAGATAATGACTACTGACTAGCATTACGAGAATCTTGAATTATAGCCTGCGAAATAATGAGACATTGAAGAAGATAAAGAACTCTCCTTATATTTCTGCTGACTTCAAACAATGGAATAGGTCTTTATTATGACGTCTTGTCAACTAACTCTTAATAATTGAAACCGTGTGATTTTCTTGTCATTAATTAGTCATCTTTACTTTACTTTTTTGCATATCTCTGCAAATATTTTTACATGCATGTACATTATTGGTTAAATATTATAGAGCACCCATTTCATCAAACTAGAAGACAACTCTTGGTGAATTCCAGATGTTGAGAGTTTTTTTAACTTCTTGAATGCTTCACAATGTACTAAGGTTGTATGCTACAGTTGTTTTTGTTTTTTCAATAGAATTTTTTTTGATATTCACATATTTATATAAAAAGTTGCACTGAATACAAAAATGTAGAAAAAAAAATGATAGGTCACCATGCTGTTTTTATACTAAGTTTGCATATCCATGGTATTAACTGTTTCTAAGAAATAGCTGAAATATAAACCTCTCATTTTAAAGAAATAACTAAATAAATCTTCTACATATAGAAGACACACAGTAAATTCATGATAGTTCAATATGTCTGCTACCCTCAGGTACTTCATTTTTACAGAAATTGACAAAAAATAATGGTATTTTTAGACGGCGATAGCCGTCTAATGCTGAAGAACGAAATCAGGCCTTGCTAATTTGCATATTTTCCACAACAATTTTAACTGTACCTCTCCGCGCTTAGTGCGGATCCATGCAATGCGATTCTGCACTAACGAATACGAGTGGAATATGTTACACAGACGTTTAAATCATAACCGTAACCGCTTTTAGTGTGTTATTGTTTGTTAACATGTTTTCTTTTGCCATTATGTTGCACTGGAATCATCAGTTTTAAGCATGAAAAAAATATCCATGACATTTCTTAACCAGAACAGCAACCCATCTTACGTACATGAAGATCTACTCCTGTAAAAAGAAAAAGTAGTGCTCCGTATGTATGTATTTGGCCTAAAGTAGTCCACACAATATTTTGCATGGTGGCGAGTTAGGTTCCTCCCAGGGCATTTCTTAACTTTGAAATAGATAGGCAAACATTCTAGTATCTTAAATAATCAAATACCTGGTCAATTTCTACACATACAAAACAACAGATAGAATTCGCTTGCACTAGAGAAAGAGAATGACCTACTTAGGTATGCAGCTCTTTATGAATGAAAGGTTCATGACCTTTACTCCGGATTATTATGTTATAAACAGAACTTCTGTAGCAACAGTGGGTGTAGTTTTTGTCGTCATGTGACTGCTTTAATAACTTCAGAAACTCTGGGTTTATAATGTTAATCCTGTCGCCGTCTCTCAGCGCATTGTGCGCTTTGATTGGAAAAGAGAGAGAAAATATATCTTCATTTTCAAACATTTTTTAACTATTGCAGAAAAACTCTGTAATAGATTCTTTTCATTTTTCTTGTAAATATTCTTTAATGATTGCTTGATAAAAACAATGAAAAAAAAGTGTAGGTCACTGAATTCATATTTGAGCTATTTGGCTATTTCTATGGTAACTGTCCAAACAAAGTTCAAAATCTATTAAACATACTCAGTTCATTTCACATTTAATAAACTATTTGAAAGGGAATGATAAAATACAAACAGATGTCATACCATGCTGACATTGTGACAGCTTATATCCAAACATTTCAAGAATCTGAAATATGCTACTTAACATGTCGGTGACATTGCGGTGGTAAATTGTAACATACACCCTTAAGAATGTATGTCAGGTGTGTTAAGATAATCAGTTGTCATTTGTACAACATACTGGGACTTAAATGATTTTTTTGTATGAAAGATTTAAAGTGTAGCATTTGTAACTGGCTATGTGTACAGCTTTACTCGGTTTTGGGATGCAATTTTTTTCTTGTAACATCCAGTGAAATATCATGTCACAAAATCGCTTGACTGGTCCTGGTGGCTGAGTGGTTAGAGCATCTGTCCCGAAATCGGGAGGTCGTGGGTTCGATCAGCAGCTGTGACATACCAAAGTCATAAAAAATGGTACTGGTATAACTCCATTGCTTTGAGCTCAGCATAAAAGGGTAGTTCTAGGACTGGTTGGCCCAGTGTCAGGATAATGTGACTGGGTGTGGTATCATGCCACATGTCTACGGCATGATACTGCAGTGTGACAGCACCATATCTGTCTCAAGTAGACGTCATCTCCAAATGACTAAAATACTGTTGGTAGGATATTAAATTCAACAAACAAAATTGCTTTATTCAACAGGTCTGATTGCAGTGATAACATCAGACCGGAACAAAACTACAGTAAGGCAAACAGGGGTGTTAACAAAGCTGACCACACTGTTTCTTGCTGTATTTTCAGGAAGACTAGCGAAGAAAAAGCCACAAGTGAGAGGACAGCTACAGCTCATTCTGTGGAAGAGGACCTACGTCTACGAAGGGACATCCAGTCCTCATATACGGTTTGTTACTCTTTCTATGATCATTTGCCCTAAAAAAAAATTATCATTATACACCCTGAGATACAAAATTTACCAGGGGCTATATTGGAGTCATGTCTGTTAGTCTTTGGACTTGAGATTTGTCCACAGTATTTTTCAGCTAGCTTTTGTAGTGCAATTTAGATTAAAATTATCAATCACACCAATTATAAATTGGTACAGATTCTAACCCCATCTGTCTGTCTATCTAACCATGTTGAATGGTGCTTATGATGATTATACATCTTCTGAAGGACATCCATTTGGTAGGAGTCTTTATTCTGTCATTGTGTGGATTAAAGTATTCTATCCACCTTTAAATATAATCATGGTCCTTCAAATGCTTAAAAAGTGCATTGCAGATACAAGCATCTACTGATTTTGAGTTAAAGCTATTTTGCTCAAAGTCTATGGCAGCTTGCATTTATTATGAAATTCCCACAATCACTTGACCATGATCACAATTTAATGATGAATGGATTACCTTTAAAAGCAAATTTATCTACCTGGTATTTGTGTGTTGCATCCTTCAGCTATGTCAAGACTATCTCTGACATGGTTACAGTGAGTAACTGTGACAAGACAGTATCTTGGGGTATTCAGCATCTTCAATGATAGTTGATAATCAAACATTTTGACCCTTATCCTTTTATAGAGTTTATATATGATTATTGACGCAGCGTAGAAACACGGCATCTGTCTGGAATAGGTTTTGAATTTGGCCATGGAGCCGCATAGTCGAAAAAAGGGGCAACCACCATTATTTTGTAAAATAAAACTTTGTAATATGTTTGAAATAAAACTTTATGATTCATAAAATTTGTTTCAGACATAATACATAGTTTTATATTTATTTCGGATATTTTTGGCAAAAGGTTTATCATTGCCTTGTAGAAATATTTAGACTAACTTACAGTTATTAAATAATACTTGCACATGTTATTAAAATATTCTGAAATGGCTTTGCTGTACTTCAAAAATATGCGCAGTGTCTTTGCCCCTGCAAATTGGGGCCTTCACAGCCATGGTTAACCATGGTCACCCAGACATGGTAAACCATGGTTTATGCATGGTTTTACATTTTGCTAAATGGCACCAGGTACAATCAAAGCGCTGAAGGCACTGAAGTTGTGTGTGTCTCATGTGGAAGAGGGTTTGAAGAGAGCTGCAGTGTAACTTAGTTTTTGCCAAATATCAGACTTGTATTAAAATAATAAACTATTGTAAAAAAATGGTACTGTTATAGCTGCCTTGCTTGGCGCTTAGCATTTAGGGGTAGTTGCTGGACTGGTTTGCCAGGTGTCAGGATAATGTGACTGGGTGTGGTATCATGCCACATGTCTACGGCATGATACTGCAGTGTGGCAGCACTATATATCTGTCTCAAGTAGACATCATCTCCATATGACTGAAATACTGCTGGTGGGATGTTAAACTAAACAAACAAACAAACAATAAATGATTGTTCATTGTAGGTATAGAAATAGGGAGAGTAAGAGTGGCAACGTGCAAATTGTTAACAGTCTGATAAAACAAATGGTGATAAAACAAATGGTGCATTCATCTTTAATTTCTTGTAATGATCATGTTAACACAACATTAAAGCGGAGTTATTGGCACTGCACGAAAATTTGACCACTGTTTATTAAAGTTACTTTGATAAACAAAAGAAATGCGACAATACTGCTCTCTTAGCACTATCAGCACTTTGATTGTACTACTGAGCGACGGCACAGTTTCTATTTATAGATGCAAATCAGTGGCTCCATACTGTGTCCTAGTAACTTCTGATAGCAGATATATACAAATGTCAGCCATTCCATAGAGCAACAAATAACCCCTGGAGGTATCTCAATGTATCTGAGATAGCTTAATGTGATTATAAGTAAGTTATGCGGATTTGTATCGGAATTCAAGCTTTATATTATCTATATGGACTATTGTAACACCACTTAATAACCAAAACCTGCACATCTACCATCCAACACCTTTGTATCGAAAGAAACTATACTCTTCCGCATGGTAAAGTGAAAATTACGCAACATCACAGGGAAAATGGTTTATTTGTGCTTTTATGCTACATATAATTATTGTTTTTCCGTAACTATGTATTTTTTACTCAGAATTGAGTTTTCAACACTTTGGCTGAATCTCAGCATACCTGTGTTGTAGAATTCTTTTCAATCATTTGATCATTTACACAAAATTAAAGAGGTTATTCGGTTTTAATGTAGAGAATTGGACCCTCAGAATGTAGGTACTATAACCATGCTTGGTTGTAGACCATGGTCAAGCAGTGGTCAAAGAATGATAGACATGGTGATATAAAATGACCACAAATACCCAGCCATGGTTGACCAGGTTTTCACCATGATTGACAAGGGTCTTAACAACTACAACAATTGGCACCCAAGGCCAACCCTGGTCAGCCATGGTTAACTGTGGTTATAAAAATAACTATGTTCAGTAATATAATAACCATGGTCTGTATTGGTGTAACCATGGTTGCTTTTTAATAACCATGGTCTGACAATTGCCAACCATGGTAAGTATGTCATCAGATAAGTCAGCCATGGCCAGCCTGGATTTCTATTGATGACCATTGGTGATTCAAGATGCAAACCACTTCTAACCATGGTTCAACCATGGTTGGTGATTCTTATCTTGGTCTGACCATGGGAAAGCATGGTCAGCCATGACCATATTTTGCTTTTCATCAAAATAAGTCTTGTTATGTCAATATGAGAAGAATTTAAATTTCACTTTAATGGATTTGATAACCTTTTAACCCTTAAACTCACATAAGCATGCTTTAACATCTTAGCAAACAGAGCAGAACCAGATCAGACTGATCAGGGTCTCCTATGATTGCTCAAACAAAATTGTAGATCCCATTCTTCACAGTCTGGGCAGCAAAGAAAAATCCATTGTTTTGCATTGTTTAATACCATTTAAAGTTCAGTATATTGATTTGTAGTCCCCTTTCAGTGTTTCCGGCTGGAAATCTGGATCCCACAATAACAAACGTTTAAGATAATATTATAAAACTTGGTATATGAACAGATGGCAGTATGGAGATTCTGCACATCACTTTGTTTTTTTTTCTCAGACCAAAATCCTGGATTTGTGTAAGGGAAAAATTATGTACCTAACAGGAGGGGACTAATATGTTGCGTGCAACACCAGTTGTTTGTTTATAAAGTCATAAATTTGTATATGAATATTATCAAGGTGGTGGGTGAAATCACTCCTTTTCAATTAATGAAATACCAGAGAATCTTGGGACACTTCTTTTGTCTAATTCCTTACAGAAAATAGTTTTGAAGGTCAAGGTCACTGAGTCTAAAAATAGAAAACTGAAGGTGTGAGTTTGTTTGATCAATTACAACATATCACAATTGCAGGGTTCTTCATCTCCTGCAATGAAAGCTTTAGTTTTCTTTTCATTTGCTGGCTTGTAATATTGGACAAATTGGACAAACCAACATGTCCAAGAATTATTTTTTGTCTCCATGAACCTGTCACTTTTGATTCATCGCACTTGATGCAATATTATCATGACAGCCAGATTCAGGGAGATGAGTTTTGAAAGAAAAAACATGGACATTTCCCAAAGTTTCCAGCTGTGTTAATCCTTCCATTTTCAAAAGCAAACAAATTGCTATTTTTTCAAAATTAAGTAACCTGGAGATGTCAAAATCATTTTGAAAAAATCCCTGTGGAATTCAACAGGAGCATGGAAAATAATAAAATAATAGGATATCAACATGATGCTGTGATTGTGATATTTGTGTGGTACTTGGTGTGGGTGGAGACAGGATTGCCCAAGAAAACCCATGTCTTCAGACAGATTATCACCTATTCTTTCACATTAATCAAAGCGTTACAATGCACTGATAGACTGTCGGTGAAATAGTTATAATTCTATTTCCAGAGTTAACTTGTTAGAGGCAAAGGTCATTTGAAGCCAAAAACTCTACACATTTTCCTGTAATCAAGTTACTAGTCATCTGAACTAGCTCTTTGTTTCATGATAATCCTGCCATCAGTCTCTGAGTTCTTTGATTTGTTTTTTTATGATATACACTGTAAACTCCTTATAACGCTCCTCGGAACAACGCTGTATCCAATGTAACGCGGATGTCAATGGACCCCTTTTTTTTTTTTGGAAAAAAATAGCAATTTTCGTATTTTTCGTATGTATCATTCTATTGTAGCCGCCATTTTTGTTTACAAACAGCGGTTTCTGGTTATCCGCCGATTACCTGATACGTGTTAGTTTCTCTCGCTGTAGGCTGAAAACCAGTCACACTAGTACACTTAGGTGCGTGAACAATGGTAAACTGTCATAAGTCAAACAGTTAAGAAGCCAATATCGGCTATTTTTCCCCCGACTTACCTACAGTTTGCCAGAGCCACGAGACGTGAACAGCAACAGCAGAGGAAATTGACTGATTTTTTCAAACGAGACGGCCGTGGCAGCAATTAGAACAAGTAAATGGGAAAAAAAAGAACTCTGGTACATGTGTTGCATTTTTTTATGTTTTATTTATGAATTTTTCATTAAATTTACCAATACATATGCGATATATACATATGAAACAAATAAAATAATGCAAACATATACGACTCGTTTCTTGAGTTATTCTCACGCTATCCTGTTTTTCATGCTATCACCGATTGTCGTTAAATCTGAAATGGAAATGAAACATCTTTCTTTTTGGACTAATAAAGATACACATTCTTATGGTAAGATCTATGTTAATAAATATATAAATTAACACACATTTTGATACGGAGCACAATAAGAATAAGACAGAAACTGACCACCGATTTTACCGGTACAGTGTAAGCGGGTGGGTGGGGGATGGCTTTACTCGATATAGCATACAGTATAAGTGGATGGAGGGGGATTTTAACCTGAAATAGCAATAACGCGGATTCACATAGAGCGCGGATCACCACCTTGGACCCCCAAACCCGCGTTATAAAGAGTTTACAGTGTATGTAGTGCTGCAGTTCCATTCATAAATTGCATACCTAAGGAAGTTATGACCTTTCGATCTCGCATTGAATTGAAATGCTACTGAGCACAGAGGGATATAGTACAGTGATATTGGCAGTGGTAATTATGCAAATCAACGATGCCTGCCTTTGTTTATGGGTATATAAGACTGTTTACCACCAGTCTAAAAATGGCATACTTGACCAAGAATAGTACCTGGGTTGCTATGGTAAAAAGCAGATACATTATCTGGACAGCTGCTTGTTACTCCTTACCTTACTGATTAATGCAATGTATGGTGTAGTATTCGTACATTTTGACAGTCTATTAAGGGAAGTCCGCTGACACTTTATTCTCTAGAAAAGGAGATATTAATTAGGGAAGAAGGAGAGGAGATGCCCATCACAACACAGGGGTCCATTGATTCTGGCTAAGAGGCTAGAGGATTCCTGCTGAGGGGACGCAGAATCCAATTAAAGACGTTGCTATAGTTTCTATTGTCAGACACAAGTAAATTTTACATAATCACTGGTAATTCAAATATAACAGTTTTGCACACAGATAATTAACTCTTTTATGAATTTTCTTCTGCAGGGCTTTATCAAAAATTACCATAAAATACAACTGCACTACATTTTTGCATTTTGCTTGGTTTTGGTCAGAAGGCAGTAATGTAGTGCTGTTGTTTTCATCGTGATTTTTGATAAAGCCCTGTGGGAAAAGGTTCATAAGAGTTGTTTATCTGTGTGTTTAACATTGCTCTCTATATGGAGCTTTAAGTAATACAAAAGTTTTGGTTTAAATAAGAACAATACTAGATGATGGAAAAGTTAAGATCGAAAAAAAGGGTTGCATGTTATTTTTAACATGCAAAGTTTTTGTGTTGTGTTGTCAGCTGCAATAACATTTATATATTACTTACACATTTACTAATACAGTGAAACCTCGTTAGTCCGGGCTCCATTATTCCGGAAACCTCGTCATCCGGACACTTTTCTCTTGGAACGGATTTCCACAACGTAAAAATGATTCGATAATACGGAAATTCGCGTTCGGATCCGGACATCCATTTTGGGAACCAATCTTCCATTTGCTATTTAAAATAACTCGATAATCCGGGTACCAGTTCAGACTGGATTTCCCACCTACTATTTTTAGACATCATTCGGACTACTCTTTGCGCGTGACTGTTATAGAAGTGTCACCTGCAG